>CAKNYM010050099.1:220359-283979 GCA_932195095.1 Andricus curvator
AAATTTCGTATTTCGATTTTTAGTCGTCAGGGGCCAACGCCACCGCGCTAGAAAAATCTATGTCTTGTTCTTGCATGGGGACACTCAATTTTTAAATCTTAATTTTTAGATTAGGATTTTATAAAAATGAAATTATTTTTCCAACTGAAAACACAACCTTTACGAGGTCAAGGATGGCTGCAACCTCCTTAAATTTTTATTTAGATTCTAATTTCCAAACAATTGTTTCTATTTAAAAAATTGTACAACATACCGGCTGTCCATACGCAGCTGCTTCTCTCAGCTATCCACTGAAGGTCGACATTCGAAGTAGATGCAGCAGCCGCTTTTTCTGCAGGTGGCAACATATGATAACACTTTTCCAAAACCGCTGGACAACAAGCATCTATAACATCGATCACAGGTTGGTCGTCTTCAAGACTCCCTGCAAACAAATCGATTTCAAATGAACATTCCATATTATTCCTGTAAACAAGCTGATTACAATTATTCATACAGTTTTTCATATTACCTAAAGTTTTTAATAAAAGTTTAATTTCCCTCAATATATGCACAGCCAAACGACGTGGATAAAGTCTACAGTTGCACAACATCACGAGAGCGAATCCTTCCACCAAATGAAAAACGCTAGACACTGGCTCAACTTTCTGGCCTGATTCCACTTTTTTAATAGCCGAATCAATTCGAAGATGAATCCTGTTAGGGTCAACAGGTTGTTCCTTAGATCTTACACTGGGACTGGACAGTGCGTTTTTCCAACTAGTGAGAAGTTGTAAGAGCATCCTCAAGCCATTGTCAACTAATTGAGGGAAAGTGTCTTGAACGTCTCTAGCAAGAAATTGTGTGAATCCCAAAACCACATCCTGTCGCCAGTCAGGAAAGTCGAGAACTAACGTTTGAAGACTCTGATAGGCCAGTGCTCGAAGCTCTTCGTCCATATGAACTGTGAGACGAGCTAGTAAGTCAACCAATTCGGCACCAGTCATTCCATCTGGAATTAAGCGAGGAACGGCTGCGACACATGTTCGGAAAAGATCAATTCGTGGTTTACGTTCTCCCGTTATCATTTCATCGGGTTCTTTGTTCATGTTTTGCGTACTAGTCATCATCAGAGGTCGACCGTAATGAATGTCTAGGGCTCGCAGAATATCGACAAACACGCGTCGAACGTGGGGAAAGTATGAAGACATTCCTATGCTTCTTGCTGTGTCTTCCGTCAGCATCTTATTAAGATACGTTTTCTTAACACGCATGGTATTTCCACTGGGAAGAACGCCCATAGTTCGGGGCATAGGTGGTTCTCCCTCTTTTTGCTGAAGACTGTCTGCGACCACAAGAAAAGCTCGGAGTCCGATGCTCATTCTCTCAGGGGTTAAAATAATCTTCACGGGTCGAAAAACAGACAAGAGATCAAAAACTATTTCCCTCATCGCAAAATCCAGCCTCTCTTGGGCAATGAATTGAATGATTTTTACAAAAATATTCAGTGGCGTGTCCCTTGGTACAACAGCCTTTGAACCTTTCGGAAAGAGGGAATTCACAATACTCTGTAGGCGACTCTGCGTTGCTGAATTACTTTCACATTTGATTCGAATCATGTAAACCCATAGTAAACGATACAAAGCCTCTGTAAAAAAAGATTAACAGAATGTTTCAATAATTCAATTTGATTAAAACATCAAACGATAACAGGGCGGCCAATGAGCACTCAAAGCTCAGAAAGAAAAATTCTCGGTCAGTTTCCGACTTTTTTATGCTTATTTGAATCTTCAAATCAAGATTCGCGAGAGCGAATCGCCGACAAGAACAAAAAAAACTACCAAGAATCCTTATGTGGAATAATCATGTATTTAGGACCTTTTTTGGATTGTCGGCGCAATTGTCAACCGATTTCCATAAAAATTGGCAGCTTACTGCCAACTATTAAAAAATAAGTAAGCACGATTGTATGTTAATCCTTTCGAAATTGAGATTAAAACCCAATAAATCAAAAACAACCAATTTTCTACCTATGTCAACCTCTACAGCCTAATCCTAATGTATCCAGTCGATTGAAACCATACATTTTAAAGAGAAGGCAGTAGCAACAGTTTGAAGGTAGCAAAGGTTTCAAGATATCACTAAATAATTTTCATTAAAATTTGATGTAAATTGATTGGATAAATTGAGGGGCTGATGGCAAAAGCGGAGTAGAAAAATCGTCGGAGCAAAATAATGATATAATAGTACGGTAGATTATATTATAATCTACCATTGTATTACACTTTTATGTTATAATATACGATACAAACCTCGTTATTCTTGTTTCTTTTTGACTCGTTTTTGCTCCGACGACTTTTCTACTCCGCTTTTGCTATCAGGCCCTCAATTAGGCTGCAGATGTAAGCGAAGGTGAAAAATGTAATTTTTACAAACACTCAACAATCATGCATTTTTATCCAAAATTTTTGCCTAATATTTGACCTAGCAATCTATAGCAATATAATGTTGATATGTATTTGAGAAACATACGATATCCTTATTAATTTCAAACTTTAGTTAAGGGTGTTGGTTAAATCCGACTTTGAATTTTTTTCTTGATAGGTACGGCACTGACTCAATAATTATATATATATATATATTTTTCCCAAGTATTTGAGAATGAAAGAAAGAAAACTTGTGAAATATCCGGGGCTTTGCGGGATCCTCGAATCAATAAGATTTAGAAAAATGAAGCCTTTTGCTGCGGAAACCATTATTTTTGCGCAAAATAATAATTTTCGGAAAGGGAGAAATCTGCGGAGAGCAGACGACAGCATTTGAGCGACGAGAACCGTTCGCAAATGTATTCTTTTACTCACAATTCTGACATCATAGAAGCATTCTCAGAAGCCATCACGTATTTAAAGACCCACGACTTGATGATGGTGAACCTAAAGTTTGCGAAATAGGTCCCGAAATGGAGAAAAAAGGGTAGAAAATTGACATGTCCTGTGTGACTCGGGGCCAATAAGGTCGCCCAGAAGCCGTGTGTGGCAATGTGTCGTTCGAAGCGCGAAGGCTGGCGAGGTGACAGCTAGCCTGCGTATCTTGTTTGCCGATTACAACTACGGTCTCATGGTCTTCAGACACACAAGCCATGTCAATTTTCTACCCTTTTTTCTCCATTTCGGGACGTATTTCGCAATCTTTAGGTTCACCATCATCAAGGCGTGGGTCTTTGAATACGTGATGACTTTTGACAATGCTTCTAAGATGTCAGAATTGTGAGTAAACAAATAAATTTGCGAACGCCGTTCAAATGCTGTCGTCTGCTCTCTGCAGATTTCTCCTTTTCCGAAAATTATTATTTACCGCAAAAATAATGATTTCCTCAGCAAAAGGCTTTATTTTTCTAAATTTTATTGATTCGAGGATCTCGCAAAACCACGGATATTTCACAAGTTTCCTTTCTTTCATTCTCAAATACTTGGGGGAAAAATATATATTGAGTCTGTGCCGTACCTATAAAAAAAAATTCAAAGCCGGATTTAAGAAACACCCCTAATCATATTTTATCTTTAAATAATGGATTTTTCACCTGTGCTCACCTCTACATCCTAATCTATCCAACCGGTTGACACCCAATTTAACGCAAAGTCAGTGTCAGCAGCAACAGATTCTCGATAAATATTGAAGAAATTTGTGATATCCTAAATATTTTTTAAGATTTTATGTATTTAGTGTAAAAAATGAAAATTCAGAGATGACGTGAATGGTAAAATTTTAAAAACTATTCAAGATATCGAAAATGTTTGCAATATGTATCGAGAATATATTGCTACAAACTTCTCATTAAAATTTTGTGTCAACAGTTTGCATAGATTAGGCTGTAGAGATGAGCACAAGTGAAAGATTTAATTCAATATATATTTAAATTTTATTTAAAAAGTTTCGGTTAAATTCAATGAACTTAGCCACCATTTCCATTTCGAGCTGAAATTGAAGCGCGAGATCCAACAGGCGCGCGCCTTATCTTTATTTTTTAAAGTGTAAATTCACTTCCCATTTATGCTCAAAGTCGTTACGGACACGAAACCTAACCTCCAAGCGCCCCGGTCAGAAAGTAAATTCTCGGTACAGTGGCCGCCCTGGATAATACATTTAACGTGTTTCTCCCCAAATTATATCAATATTTTTAATTTCAGGCTTACCTAGAGCAACTCGACACATTTTGGGATCCCGATTCTTGAGGTGGGAGAGGCACATGGCTAAAAAGCAATGCCAGCTCTGAAGAAAGACAGTTTTTTGACTTACGCAAAGGAGGCACGTAACGAGAGGAAAGAGTGCAAGACGATGCTTGTTTTTAGTGCACATATCCAGGGTTGTTGAATACAGCATCTCTACAAAGTTTTTCAGGCATGGGACGTTTACTTCGTTTTTCACAGCCTGAAATTAAAGATTTTCGTCAAAATACTTTTTGTTCTGATGTATATAATCCGCAAGTAATCCTTTTTCTATTATGAAAATACTCACAGCTGCAACAGGTACCAGAATTTCGACAAAAAGTCCTGCAAGAGCATGCTTGACATCCTTGTCTTTCACTTCTAAAAAATACTGAGCACACTCTTGCATAAACTGAAATGACGCTTCAAATTCTTCTATAGGAACCATCTATAAAAGCAAGCAGTTAGCACACTTACAAGTAAATAACACTATAAAGAATGTATTTATAACGAAAAAGGAATCACACCTTTACTCTGAAGAATTTCATACCCATTAACAAAGAAATTATACTTTGAGTGGTATGAGGTCCTGGTTCTTTTGCCCGTAGTTCCTTTAACTCAACCATAAAGCGCTTTCGGACAGACATGAAACGAGACTGAGCAAGAACTCCTATAACCTCAGCATATAAATCGGCGATGATGTGAATATTTGCTGCATTCGGTTCATTTTGAATTCTGTATAGGATAAATATCAATTAGGAATTTGTTATTTCCTCTCTAAGTGCTCAATAATTAATTAATACGTCGTTAAATGCACACCCTTCTCTATATTTGAAGTGTTTAAAGGCAATATTTTCGATGTATGTTACGAGGTCTTCATGCCCCGGATGAAAAGGTAATTGACGCAGAACTTCGATTAACATCAAACAAAATATAAATTCCACTGCTAGATCTCTACGTTCCTGGAGTAAATCTGCTTCACTTCTCTCAACAGTTTCCACACTTCCGGAAACTATCGTATACATGATGCTACGACATAATAAATTAAATCAAACCGATCTTATTTAAAATATATATATAATTTCTTTAATTAATGTTATTCAATACCTCTTCCCTTTTTGGTCTTCTTTTGTCGAGGCATGTTTCTTTTGATCGGACCCATGTTCCACTAATTGTCTTTCATACCAATTAAATAAAGCCCTGAGAATTGAAGGGAGACAGTGTTCCGCAACCGAGCCAAAAGCTGAGAGTAGTTGATCGAATTGGGCATCTTCCCCTCTTTGTAAAACCTTGGGAAGCGACTTTTCCTGAAAAATATAAAAACGAAGTTAAATTTTTACGACAACAAATTGTATTGCAATACTAAAATCTATTACGGTACTAAATTCTGAATATACGTACGTGCTCAGTCATAACAGCCTCCATCTTTTTCTCCGCTTGTGTCGTGAAATCCGCGAACAGCGTTCGCATCACGAATTCTCCGGGTCTTAGATCCATGTCTCCTATTTGATGTGGCTTGCAAGTTTCTTTTTGAGCCCCCCAAGGCAATACGACGGTTACTGCACTAACCCTACTCGAAGTCGATTCTGAAAAAAAAAAAAAAAATTTAATTATAAAATGAAATTAGAATAGAGTGTTAGGAACGTTAATTACTAAAAAAAAACTGAACTAATAATTACAATTAATTGATGTTACAGTTATAGTTCAAAGTGCATGGTGAACTTCAGCCAGTTTAAACCTAAAAGTTTTTGCCCTCAAGTTTTCTTTAAGAAAAACATTTTTTCTTTACATCGAAGTTTTTTATGCTTAAAATTCAATTAAAGTATCATGCCCTTTCGAAGAAATTAAAATTCAAAGTTTAAAAAAAAATTGTTTAAATATTTCAAAATTATGTTTAGCAGGTTTTATTCTACACTCAAAACTCAATAAATTAATATCAAATTTTTTAATGTTTCTGTAATTGCAATTTCGATTTCTGGGTTTGTAGCTTTTTTTCTAGTATATTTACAAGCTAAAAAAGCCCACAAATTCTCAGAAAAATGTTTGAAGCACAAGTTATGAAGATGATTTAATTAAATACCAGAATCAAAACTTTTAAAATTCGCTATATTTCCAATTTGTATTCCTCTGCCTTGGCGATTTTTTGCCTAATGCATTTTTGTTATTAAAAAGTTTTCAAGTACGCGAAAAATTAAATAGAAATTATCTCTTAGAAAATGATTGATTAAAATACGCAAAAAATGGGAAAACTTTTTTGACAGCCAGAAATGCACAAAAAAATTGACTCAAGAAAATGTAAAAACTCTTCAAACAATACACTTTTCAAACATTTTTTTCGAGCGCGGGTAACCAAAGTTTTGCAGATTTTTTTTTATTTCAGGCCCACCCTACTGGATGAGTAGCTAGATATTATCTAATTACTTAATTAACAATATGTTTCATGCAAATATAATTTTTTTTTAATAAGAATAATTCAAGTATAATTGTAGATAATATTTTAAAGAACAAAATAAGCTAATAATAATATAATATAATATTAAATTGACAATGAGAGATTCAACTATTTTTTTCCGAGGGGTATAGAAGTTTACCTTTTAAGTTTTGCTACATTTAATGACGGGGCTACTTTTAATACTAATTCGAAAATATTGTAAATCTTAACCAATTTAACTATGCATACAAGAAGCTTTTCTACCATCAAAGTTTTTCAGAATGATTAGAAATTTAATAGAAAGACATACACATTAAAAATATTTTTTAGAACTGGAAGCATTCCAGGTTTTCATGACAATCTAGGAACCGTCCTAATAACAAAATGTTCGATTTTATTTTTAAGAAACTTTCAAACTGAAAATATTTAAATAATTGCAAGATAATCTGCTGATAATAAAAAATCTTAATCTTGTTCTAATTATATGCATTTTCAATCTTTTTACTTGTCTGCTAATCATCAGATTGATTGAATATTTGAAACTATAAGTAAGTTTAAATTGAAACTATAAATAAAGAGTGGTAATACAGAACTAGATAATCAACAAAATGGACACTAACCTAAAATTTTAGCGGACTCAGATGTGAATTGCGTTAAAAAATTTAATTTTTAGTTAAAAGAAAAAATAGAAACATGCTCCAACAATATTAAGTATCTGAATAAGAGTAAACAAAATTTGATGTAAAAAAGTTAGGCAATTCCGAAAAAATCGACCGAGAATTTTAAGATTAAATTTCCATGGGTTTTCTAAATCGGCTTCGGATAGCGATTAAAAACTAATTTTTCAATTTTTTTTCAAAAATAAAACCTCACTCCCGATATATGTAGATAATTATCCCCATAATGAGTAATGAGATAAAACAGGTTTGATCCAAAAAAATAATCCTGTTCTAAGAAAATCGAAATTGAAAATCGCGATACCACAGTGTAATAAACATTTTTTGCTAGAAATCCGAAAAAATAAGAAAATATATAATTTTCTCTTCAAATTTTTTCTAAAACTTGTTTTAATATTATCGCATCAAAAAATGAGATTTAGGAAAACTCCTTTCACCACAATGTGCATTTGTTTTTTAAAGAATTTTTAATGTAATGAACCCATTTTCGATCAAAATGTTCGTTATCCAGTTTTGTGCTACCACCCTCCAAATTATGTTATCGTTACAAAATTTAAATTACCACAATCGTTCTTACCCCAAAAAAATGAGAATTTCTGAATACTTCACTAACCGTTTCCAGAAACAGAAGTACTGGCTGTACGAATACTGGCAGCATCGCTGCTTTCACCTTGTGTTGCGCCATGGACAGTTAGGAGGTCCGGACACGGACCGCATGAGTTTTGCGATGTTTCCACTGTCCCTTCGTGCGAGCCCTCCCCCTGAACCGATCTTGATTCAGAGGCATCTGATGAAAAAAGGATTTTTTTAGAATTTACACTTTAGAAAGCTTTGTGTAAAATGAAATGTTGAAGATATGTCTCCAACAGGTCATTTTAAGAAGTTAAACTCTAGAATTCTACTGCATCAAACTGTTGAGCTTCCGTTAATTTAGCAACAGCTAATTCTATACAATAGAGAAGATTAAGAGATGAAGCCCTTCTCTGTAGCGTAACAGATGCCCGTGCTGTACCCTAACTTAATTACACTGAGCTTCACACCCTTGTATATATATGCGAGTGCACGTGCTTCAAGAGATATAAATTGACATTGGTTTGGTACTGTCAACTCACCAGCTTGTACTCCACTGCCACCGCTTGACTGGTTTTCTTCTCCTGCAAGCAAAAGTTTTTAAGTCGTTTATTTCCTTCTCCGAGAGTAACATTTCAATTCAATCGCGTGTTAAGACTTAAAAGTGCATTTTTTTCAAGTTCTTTTTACAAGGAAAGCTCTTGTAATTCATTGGATTATTTTTAAGCTGATTTATATGTACGTAGTGGCTAGCCTGCCGGCGCCGGCAAGGTACTTGTTTGTCGACATCGGCAAGGTTGCTCGTTGCCGGCTGGTTTTTTCCTCCGGGTGTGAAGTTCCGAAAAGCGTGTAGCGATGTATTTTTCATTTACTGATTACGAATATGACCATGAAAATTGACAAGAAAAAAACAATTTTCAAGGTCAAAACTTAAAAAAACCACGTTTTTAAAAAGAAAATGTTATGTCTACAACATTTTATGAAACCTCGTATATTGTTGTATTTCGAAGCGTCGATTACGAACATGGACATGAAAATACCTACAAATATAATTTTCAATGTTAAAACTTGAAAAAATTACGTTTTTTTTGTGAAGTGTAAACACTATCGGTACCGGTAAAAAGCATATTTAAAGCATACGGAAGAGACTGTCACGCGGGAGGCGTGAAGACACCCCTATGACTGGTTACAGAAATAATGTTGGTCAAACCCCTACCCCTTTCCAACATCTAGTGGGAGGCAGGAAGGCACCCCTGTGACTGGTCACAGGAATCATGTTGGTCAAACCCCTGCCCCTTTCCATCGTCTCGTGGGGGCGGGAAAGCACCCCTATGACTGTTCACAGAAATAATGTTTTTATATTTATTATACACAATTCTTGTAATTTAAATGAAATATCGATTATTTGCCTAGACGATCCCAACTTTAGCGGTTTGACCTACTGCGCAGAACGTTGCGCAGTACATTTATTGGCTGCAGGTCACGCGTGATTAAAAATTAATACATAGGGGAAAGCGGGGCACTGACGTCAGGGCGGATAAGCTGGGCACCCCTCTAAAAACTTGTAAAATGAGTAAAAAAAATCAATTTCTTTTTTATTGGCATCTACTAAATGCATAGTTGTATTTAAAACCAATTAATTTGTTATTTTGTAAAAAATGAAATAAAATTCTAGTGATTGAAATTTGGAGCATAAAAATCGGATGCGCCATCGAATTTCGAACGTTCGTGAAAAGGAAAAATAAGTATCAATAATCCTTAAAACTGGGTCTATTCTAAAGTTTGAAACTCGAACTTTAATTTATTTTTTTAACCACTTCTCTCAAACATGTAGTTAAATAGTTATTTAAAAAATAAATAAAGTATCGAGGTGGGGCAGAGATCGGCACCCTAAGGTGGGGCACGACATGTCACACTCGCGCCGTTCTAAGCTGTGTTCAGAGAGAACAGCTGATTTTTAACCTCATCTTTAAAACAACTTCGTTAATATATGACAAGAATTTTCGTGATGTAAATATTCTTGATTTAACGTCTGGGAATAACAATTTAGAATTTTTAAGGAAAAACCTTATTTAATCGACTTCTTCCAGACCATTTATGTAAATAAATGTATAAATGGTCTGGAAGAAGTCGATTAAATAAGGGTTTTCCTTAAAAATTCTAAACTTCGTTAATATTAATATATAAATATTAATATATTTTATTATTATATTTTAGATCTCACATTTAAATATTAACATTTCATCTCTTTAGCTATAATAAAATTTGTATAAAATAAAAACAAATGTGATAATAAAACTTCCAAAAAATAATCAAAGTTAATTATTAAATAAAAAATATATTTTATTTTATTTATTTATATTTTGTAGTACTATTCAAAAAAGTACCATTTATCGATCTCGTTTTTATTCGCGAGTTTACCGTGCCATTTGTGCCCCACCTGGATGACATTGCCTGCCCCGCAGAGACCTTCTGTGCCCCACTTTGACGCCTGCTTATTTTTATTTCTACAAATTAAACGCGTTCGTTTTAAATTTTTATTCGAATAGAATTTCATTTATAAACATTCATTTTATTTGTTGATTTTTTTTGGACAGTGTAAAAAATACTATTAATGTTAAAAAATTCACTCAAAGTTAGGGTGCCGCCCGTGCCCCGCTCTCCCCTAATGTGTTTTAGGCTGTGACGTCAACTAGAAAGATGGCCGATACCAAGTGTCAAACAATAACACTAGACTAGACACATGGGACGAAGCTTAATTTTTTAAAATATTTTCGTAAAAAATCATTTCTTACCATAAGCGTTTCTTAACATTTTTCAATTTCCATATCTATTCAATCAGGTAATAAAATCGATTCATTTTCATTTTAATTATGAACAATTTTCGTAATTTAAATGAATAATCGGTTATGTTTAACGAAGTTCCTATTTACACCGAAAATACTTGGTCTGCGCTCATCGCATTTTCATTTAAAAAAATGCTAACAGAATATTTTTCTTTTTAAAAACATGATTTTTATCAGTTTTGACCTCCAAATTATATTTTCAAGTATTTGCATGACTACATACGTAATTCTCTTTTTTTCGTATTTCGCTTTTCGTGAAAATAGCCGGCAACCAGCTTCCTTGCTGGCGCCGGCAATGTAGACTCCACCTTATATGTATCTTTATATACAAGAGTTACATACCTTCTGTCATAGCTTCAATGTTTGCCTCACTTTCAGACAACATCTCCGAGTTTCGTTGTCAACCCATCTCTGCTGAAAATTTAATATTTATTTTGTAACTCTATCCATCTTTAACTTTAGTTTTTCTACACAAGCCTTTTCACTTAATTTTTTTTGACGCTGAGTCTAAAAACCACTAAAAATACTTCTGATCACAAATCGTCATTATTTTTCCTTTTCGCAATTATTGTTTGCTTCTTACGATTCAAAAAATATATCTTCTCATCCACTGACATTCTCTATTCCTCATATTAAAGTATTACAACCATGGGTGTAGTCGAGGACGGGCAGCGCCAGGCCGCTTTCTTTTCACACGAAAAATTGTTTTACACAGTATTAAGAATTTAATTTTAAGACAGTATTGAATCTCTTTAAGTCAGCAATACGTCATGAAAATATATTAATAGCAATGAATAATGGATTATTATTATTATAATTCGGAATTTCGTGACTACAGTGAATCATGTTGGTAGGATTTTCCCAAGTTGTAAATTGATTCTGTTGACCGAATTAATTCGAAATCGCACAGGCGTCTATGCTCAAGTCACAGAATTATGTGCCACTCAAATATGTTATTTTTCAAAGGGAATAAGAAGACACGTATCTTCTCAGTTTTGTAAAAAAAAATTTTTTTTTACAAGGTTATGTGTATTTGAATTTTAATAATTGAAAACGGGGATCGTCAAAAAAGGGTCCAAATTTTTGTTAACAATGTGACATTTTTTAATATAATATGGGTATTTATCTTTTTCTTTCTGATTCAAATATAATTTGTCGTCCTCTTTCACAATTCGTTGGAAAATTAAAAAAAAAGTAACAAAAGTGACAAAATGGCTGCAGTTTTTCTGACAATATTCAAAGTAAATTTATTCAAAATTCCACCGTTTTTCCCTGAATTTTTTTCTAGATTGGTCCTAATGTAAATAGTATATTTAATGATATTCTGCCCTGTGCTCGCGCCTTGGAGAGAAGAGAAATTTTGTTGTCTTAACAATGAAAATTCCCGTTTCTTGCCCAAACGACAAAAGATACAAAAAAAGTCGAAGGAATAAAATTGTTTCTCTAAAAAAGTTCTAGAAAAAATGTCTCTTGAAACTTTTTTCTATCTCGCGTTATTTTCGAGATTTTTGTGAAAATATTAATAAAATCCTCCAAGATTTGTTTTTTTTTTCAACAATACAATTACATGGTGTCATAAAAATCATTTTTGGTTTTTATCACAACATAAAATTGTATTTTTGAGACAAAAATGAATCTTTAAGGATTTTATACATATTTTCGCAAAAATCTCGAAAATAACGGGAGATACAAAAAAAGTGTCAGGACACATTTTTCTAGAACTTTTTTTAAAGAAACAATTACGTTCTTTTGAATTTTTTATATCTTGCGCCGTTTTGGCAAAAATGTGAATTTACGTTTTTCAAACAAACACAAATTCTCTTCTCTCCAAGGCTCGGACACAGGGCAGACTATCATGGTATATTAACTTTATATAAGGACGAAACTAGAAAAGAATCAAGAGAAAAAAACGGTGGGGTTTTTGAGTAAATTGACTTTGAATATTTTTTGAAAAACCCCCGCCATTTTGTAATTTTTGAACTTTTTTTTTTATTTAACAACGAATCATTTTTTGATAATCCACGTATTCAATTTTAAAAATTACAATACCAGGCTACCGCCAGGCCACTTTCTTTTAGGACTACACCACAGGAAAATTAATAACATGCTTATTTATGTATCATTAAAATCCAAGTGCCGCTAAAAAATAAACAAACAATCTAATAACAAAATGCAAACAATATGAAATTTATAATGAAGAAAAAAAGCAGACTTACGGCTCCATGCTTCATGTTGATAGTGCAATACTGAATTTTTTTACATGCACAACTGCATTTTCAGGCTTTTATCGACTTTTCTGAACCAGAAGAAAAAAAAGTTAAATCAAAAATGCATTAACAAGAAAAATTCGAAAATAATGTTTTTGCATACCGTAAACCGCATCAAAAACACACAATCGACAAAAGCACTAATTTTTTAAATATAAATAATAGGAATTGTTCTAACAATAAAGTAGTATAGAAAAATAAATAAAAATCTATATATAGTGACCCCAATAAACAAGTTTCAAAAGCAAACAAAGATGGCGGCAAACAACATAAAAAAAACAGAGATGAATGATAAACAATAACAATTTAAGCTGATGCAACATCAATATTAGAGTTTACAAAAGTCTAAACACTTACAACCGCTTTGTAAATAATTAGCTACCAGATAGAAGCCATTAGACGCACTTTTCACGCTCAAGACAATAATCACCACACGCCCTTATCGAGAATAATGGAAAGATATTCTATCAACAAAAGATTTCGCAAATAAATCATTTTCGACACACTGTCACACACTGATGAATTTGAAATAATTAAACACTAATACGTAACAGTAAAAAAGTGAATACACAGGATACACAGCAAAGAATTATAACCTGAAATGTCAAAATCAACTAAATTTTCTGTTTGTTTTCGAAGTTATCGTAAAAAAAAAATTTTTATAACAACAACGATGAAAATAATGATAAGATATATTTTAGCAAACACATGCGATTATTGGGAGACAAAGCAATTTACCGTGTACGGTATTAATCGTATTAATTGATTTAAATTTTATTTCTGACGTTTCCGAGCGGAATCCGCGGCGGCTCCGTTGTCCGTTCCTCCCTTTTATGTATGGTTCTACAAAAAATCCGTTCGATGGCGCTGGCAACCCAAAAGCGGGACTTTTAACATTCAAATTTTCGCGCCTTTATTATCATTTTCAAAATATTGGTGACTTTTTATGGCATTTTGCATACAAACTCTTCAATGTATGTATTAAATCTTTAATTTCAATAATTCTTTCATTTTCTTTCTGTTATAACATATATATGCAAAATACATTATTTTTCCCCTATGTTTCCATAGTTTCAACTGAGTTTTGTAACTTTGCCCGTATAATAGGGTAGACCGAAAAAATATAAAATTAGGAATTATGAAATGCCCTACCGAAAAAAATTGTTACGTGTTACTGCAAATAAAAAACTCTAATTAGTTTTTGAAAACCAAAATGGTCCTACGTTTCCGCACTAAGTTGAAAGATTTCGAAATTTCACTTTGTTTTGTGGGAGTGCAATAGTGATAGCAATTATTTATGTACCATTTTTAGAATTATTTTAAATTAATTTAACCTAGAAACAAATTTAATTAAAAAATACCATTTTTTCAGTTGCAACTTTTTTTAAATCAGTAAAAATTGCTCTTTTTTAAAATTCGGTTAATTTTTCCAAAAAAAATTTTTTTTTAATTTTATGTATAAAAACTCTTCAGTTTGCTTCGGAGAAGTCAGCCATATTTTCGTTAGATTAAAAATAGATCATTAAAAGACTTTACAAATGTTGAAATATCTTAAATTTAGTGGTTTATGACTATTTTTCTCAACTGTAAAAACTGTTGAAAATTTTTTTAACATAAAGAAATTATGGTTTGCTTTTTCAATGCAAGTTCAGAACTTGTCATGCATAAAATATAAAATAAAATAATAAGAATTAACAGAATTTAAAAATGCCATTTTTACACATTTTCAAAAAATTGCAACTAAAACAAAAATGGTACTTGCATGTGATACCTGCATGTGAAAGGAATTGATTGTGACTCTGTGGTCAAACTCGAAAATAAAATTCGTTAAATGAAAAAGTGTTTATAACATTCTCAGATTGTCATAATTTATTTATTATACTGGTTTTGTTCATTCATGTATTAGTGTAAATATAAAGAAATAACATTATACATATTTATTTTATCTCATATTAGGTAAATCCTTATTAGATTTAACAATTTTTTTATTTGATTCTAAGATTTTAAAATTAAAAAATTTATATTTTAAAAAAGGGTTCTGTATTTTGAATCATAAGGGTTAACCAATCAGTTGACCCTAATGGCCATCAGTTGTTCATTAGAAGCCTCATGTAGCCTAATCTGTTATCAGCTGCGGTGCAAGAAATGACCATGGCATTGAAGCCCTTTACAATTTATTTACATACTTGCTGAGTTCCCTTCTGCCTATATAAACTTTAACACGATAATCCAGTTACAAATTAAAAGAAGTTTTTTTCCACATAATTTCATTATAATCAAAATCTAGAAAAAATAAATGCTGCAATATTGGGTTACAAAACTGGAATCATATTATGCAAACTTATTTTATGTTTGTATTATTAATTTTCGATATTTGGAAGACCAGAAGAATGAAACTTTATTTATACCATCGTATGCATTTTTACACACTAGTCGATATCAAAATCAACGTCGTTTACAATCAATTTTCAACGCTATATTGAAACAATGATGAGAATGTAAAAAATGAAAACATCCATAATTGTAGTTGTTTTTTCCAGAGTTCTTCGACCTTCAAAATAAGTATATTACTCAATATGACACTTGGTGCAACCCATCGGTGGCCACAGTCCAAGTGCGTTGATCTACTTTATCCAGGAATTTGACTCCCTGGTATCAATGCATTAGAGATAATAAGTCGCTGTCAGACACAACTGGCATGCACGACCACCTACTCTTTCACCAACTCGAAATCCACTCCATAGCTTGAATGGCAAAAGCTTGAAAGTTATCTATCATTGATTACATTCGGGATACGGAATAATAAAAAAAATAATTACCACAATTTTTGTGCCATAAAAAGTTTCATCTGTATTATCCTTAAGTTTTGACCCCCCCCCCACGTAAGGGGGTTACGCCTTACCCCTTCCTTACGTAATTTTTGCCGAGTGAATTTTTTTCGTGAATTTATTCAGGGGTCATCCAAAAATAGCGTAAGATGAGTGTGTGGGGGGGGGGGTCAAATTTGACTATTTGCTATTAATAAAAAAAGTCGTTCAACATTCAACCAAGTGGTTCAATTCCCAACCAAAAAGATGAATTATCAACAAAAAATGTAAAAGTTGATATTTTAATAAAGACACAAATTTTTCAATTTAAGTAAAAAATAGTTGAATTGAACCGTAAAACACAAATTTTCAACAAAATAGTTGGATTCCTCAACCAAAACGGATTTATTTCAACCAAACAGTTGCATTTTAAAACAAAAAAGATTACATTTTTACCAAAAGAGATTCATTTTCAAGTTAAAAACGCAAATTTTCAACAAGAGTTTGATTTTCAACCCAGAAAGATTTTTTAGTCAACAAAGAAAAACAATTCTATCCAAAATATTGAAATTTCAAGCCAAAAAGACGAGCTTTCTACAAAAAGGTGAATTTTGAACCCAATAGTTGAATTTTTAACCAAAAAGATGAATTTCCAAACAAGAGGATTATTTTCTATCAAAAAATAAGAATTTTTAACAAAATACATTAATTTGCAACCAAAGAAATGATTTTTTAAACTGAAATGAAGTAATTCAACTTCCGACCAAATAGTTGAATTTTGCACCCAACCCTTGCATTTTCGAGCCAAAAATACGAATTTTCTACAAAGCAGTTGAATTTTCAACCCAAAAATGTACATTTTCAACCGAAGCAGATTAATTTAAAAACAGATAAATGCATTTTCAATAAAAAAGATGAATTTTCTACAAAAAGAGCTGAATTTTCAAACCAAAAAGGTGAATGTTCAACAAAATAGTTGTAATTTCAACAAAAACCAAATTTTGTAAAATAAAAATAAAAAAATTTAAATCAAATTATTGAACGTTATCAAGCGAAGGAATCTGTCGAGTCTTAGCCGATTAGACTATACGTCTTTTGGATGATAACGGCGTTGTATTGCGTAACTGATCGCATTCAACGTCGATGGCTGCGGCTATGAAAATACTCGAGTTGTAAGCACTTGCAAATGCACGTATGCTTACATGTGTTTTTATTTCTTATTTTCAAGGAAGTAGGAACTGAAAAATGTTTTTACCGATCGGAATGAACACCACTTTATAGAAACAATGAATGATCGCAAATAATCGATTTTGCGACAAACGTAAATGCAGCAGAAACTATTTAAAGGAAGATACGTATATAATTTGAAGTTACGTTGGCAAGCAAGCTGGCACGAGGTGTGTCTTGTTAAAAACTAGATAAACATGCTTTCCAACCTCGACAATCATTCTCGGCTGTTTCTGAACTTTGAGATAATTTCTTACGTGTACAAAGTTTATTGCAATATGCTTAAACTTGAATGTTTCATGATAATGGTAAGGAAACAATGATAGAATAAAAGAATCAGTTTCGGTATTTTCACTGTGACGAATCTGCAATATGGTCTGCTTCTCGCAGACTCATCCGGAAAAAAGAATCCGGAAGAACTGGTCCTGTCCTGACAACATTATAGACATAATATATAGGCAATCATAGAGAAGCCAAATTCGTAATAGCACAAGGACATGCTGAGCACACAGAACACTTTAACGTTTGTAAATAGTTTGATGTATCGATTCTAAAATTCATTATTAGGATATCTTTTTTCACCAGAAACAAAAAATTGCACAAAGAATTTTCCGAAGAAACATTCTGACTAATAATTTTACTTTTATAAAAATGTATACTAGGGGTGTTCAAAAAAAGTAAGTCCGAATATTATCCTGCACTTTCGATTTGTTTGTTCTTTTTGGATTAAAAATGAACCACGTAGATGTAAAAATAAATCATAAAATATTTGGAGTTTTTATTTGGAGAATATTTGTATGTTTTCACAGAAAAATCAATTTTTATCGAAAACGGCAGATCATGAAGCATAATTATAAACACTGTAAAATATGCGGCTAACCGACGGCAATTCTCGACTCGTCGAGATTTCGAATGTTAAGCAAGGATAGTTGCGGTTAGCACTCGGATGGGTGATCGTTCGGAATTCTCGCTTAGTCGTGTTTTCACTGCGTTTAACTATATTTTCGATTATAAACAAAAAAGACGCATTTTAATGAGCCAAATCTTTTATATTCTGTATAGTTTTGCGTTATGACTGGCCGTTTTCGAGAAGAATGGATTTTTTTTAAATAAACAAAATTCGCAATCCCTCCTCCATTGGTTCTTTTTTAACCCAAAAGGAACAGAAAATTTATTAAATATTCTCGTAGTGAATGTCCAGTAGTGATTTTTGCTTCTGATACGATTCTTCAATGGTAGACGTACAGTATTGATTTCTGAAAAATAAGCCGAGTTAAGATTATAAGTGTAGAATAAAAAGCATGATACATCACGAATATTTGTCTGCATGAGGGTGACCACGATTTAAATCTTTAAAAAAATTCCCGGTCATTTCCCCGCGGATAGCAAAAATGATTTCCCGGTCATTATAATCACTTTCATATTTCAGACTTCACATGCTTTCCCCTATTTTCCTTTTTTTAATAATTCTTCTTATTCTCCCTGTTTTCATAAAACTTCCACGTTAGCTCGTTTTATCGCTTAAATTTGAACTGAATTAACAGAACCCAATACAAAAATCCATTTTTTAAGTCTACCATTATATTTTTGATTCGAAATTTATCTCGTTCAGTTTGAAATTCGACTATTTGGTAATAAATTTAATTATTTTTGTTGAAAATGCAATTAGTTTATTAAAAAATCATCTATTTTTGGTAAAAAATTCAACTACTTGGTTGAAAGTTGAACTACTTTGTTAAAAATTCATCTCTTTGGTTGCGAAATAATTTTTTAACTAAAAACGTAACTGTTCCATTTTTGGTTAAAAATTTTATTTTTTTATTTTAAGATTGATGTTTTCTAGTTGAAAATTTGTTCATTTCGTTGAGAATTAATCTTTTTTTGATAAAGAGTTACATATTATCTTATCTCAGAACTAATACCCTAATTGTTTAAACAATAATCTTTTTATTTTACAATTTTTTCAGTTACGTTATGGATAGTTATTTTCTCAGATCAATTTCGTTGAGATAAGAAGATACTGAATAATAAGTGAGATAGTGTAAGAGATTCGAAAAAACTAGGGTCCGGATCATGTCAACCCCTGGCAAGTCACATTGCATTAATTCATATTCATTATTTCTGTTGGAAAGGGGTAGGGGTGTAAAATACATTATTTTTGTGAGTCTTCCCGCACATTTGTACATTTTTTCTAGACTTCAAATTTTTTCGAATGAGAGATGCCACAATGTGATATATGACTGGCCGCATATCTGACTTGTCGTATCTTTGTCAATTTTTTTGTAGACTTTATATTTTTCGAAATGAGAGTTGCCACAATGTGATTTGCTGCAATGTGACCTGCCGCATTGTGACTTGCCGGGTTGGCATGACTCAGCCCCAAAAACTATAATTTTCTACATCTTTCCATTAAATAGGATCAAGTCGTTTCACTTTTCACAATTTGTTGGGAAAAATTATACAAACAGAAATTGTTCAAAAAATTGAAAATATGTTTCACAAAAGATATTATTTTTGACATTCATCAACTATATAATATAATTTATCCTGAAAATAGTAACTTTTCCAAATTTACTGGAAAAAATGGTTCAAACAAATAATAATTGTTTAAACAATTAAAAATAAGTTTAAAATACTTGAAAACTTGTCACTTATCAAATAAAAATAATTAATGTTAAAAAATAAAAAAATATCGTCTTTAGCATGAATTTTACATAAAACTGCTATTTTGAATCTTTTTGGGGCTGCGTCTAGTCGTCCCGAAAAATTCGGGGAGCTGCAAAAGGCTATGGACTAGTTCTCCCGAAAATTCGGGACGATTAGCCAAGCTACTTAAAAAATATTTTACTACAAATCCCGAATTTTGGGACGACGAAACACTTCGTTTTTTGGGGCATTTTCCAGGCACAATACAAGGGAGCTGGGGTGGTCAAAATTAAAAGTTATTGGGTTGAAATTATTCCTTGAATCACCTCACTGCTCAATACTTTTACAGGATTTAAGATTCAAGTGGCTCAATTTTCAACTTTTGACTTTAATTTCTTTAAGTTATAACATTTAACTCGTATATTTAAAGAAAAAAGGGAAGTTTTCCGAGAATAGAAAAAAAAAACGGAAAAACGCAAGAAAATCGGGAAAAGACTGTGATCCCTCAAGTATGGATTTATTACGTTTTTTTCGCTTAGAGTGGTCCTAAAAAATTGAAGTTTGAATTTCATTTGGGACAATGGTTCATTTTGTGAGGTTCCCAACAAAATAAATCCAACATGGCCCAAAAACCACCCTCTAAACGAAGATCAAGTATTTTGCAGTATATTGATCGTATATATTACATTTGTGTATTTTTCTCATCACAGATAATTATTCATTGTCAAATAAAAAAGTTTCATGTAATTTTGTTCTCAATTATTAATTGGTTAAACGACTTTTATTAGTATTAATAATTCTTTTTTCACATTGTATCGCAAATTATCGGTATTATTATAGAACGATATAAAATAATTCGGTAAAATAAATATCAGTACGGCCGATTTAATTTGTTTTTACTTATTAAACCAATTTTTTGTTGCTTAAATGTTGGGACAATACCGATAGTTTGCGATAAAATGTGAAAAAATAATTTTTTAAATAAATAAAAATTGTTTAAACAATTAACTATTATACAAAAATACATGAAACTTTTTTATTTGGTCATTAAAAATGATCTGGGATTTAAAAAATACACAAAAGTAACATTTACTACCAATAATATACCACCAAAAACTTGATCCTCATTTAGAAGGTCGTTTTTTGGGCATGCTGGAAGGGCTTGGGGGGGGGGGGGGGGCCCACAGAATAAAAAATAAATGCATTCGTCATATTCGGGGAAGTGATTTTAAGAATTCCATGTAATTAGCACTTGTTCTATTGAAATTTCCTCCGTCCAGTCTCATAATCGTAAAAATGGGTGTTTTCCTCATGTATTTTCAATGTGAATATTGAGGGGGTGAGCGGTTCACCTAATCCTTGTCTGCTCGAAAAAAATACAGATATACTTTTTTGGGGAACCTTAAAAAATGAGTCATTATCCCAAATGAAATTCGAACTTAGGTTTTTTTGGACGACCCTAATTTAGACATTAGATATAAATGTTAATATTAAATTGAAATGAACCGCATAGTTCTTTAAAGATAAAAAAAAATCAAATGAATATTATGGATGTTCTGCGATGTCGTAGGGCCTACGACGTAGGTGTAAGCGAAGGAAGAGGCGCTATTTCGAGGTCGGTTGCTTACAGGATCAGTCAATGACCACTACCGTCACCAAACTGTATTTTTCAGACTGAGGAAAAATGCTGTTCCTCGCACGTTTAGCAATTGCCTATTCTCTGCAAGGTCCGAAACGCTACCGTGCACGTATATCCACGATAGAAGTATAAATACATTGAACTTTGGCGCTGCGTTTTGCTACTGGCCAGAAGCCCAGGGTTATGCAACTCGCGCCCCGATGACCTCCTTCTTGAAGAGAAGTTGACCTTGTAACTTGTTCTTGAGAGAAGCACTAAAACATCTGGTGCACACCTTCTTCAAAGAAAGTAACACTCACCCAAACTAAATTCTCCTTTGCAAGGGAATAAAAATATAAGTAAAACAGGCTGATCATTCCAGTGTCACAAACAAGTTAAGGAAATTGATTAAATTTATTTGGATAATATTAGGATTATTCAGTTATTTTTTCTTTTTAAAGAAAAGTCTCCTGCTTATTATCAAAAAGAAGTAATACTGAAGATTTTAATATTGAAGATTTTTTGCATGTATACCATTAAGCCATTTCCCTTTCAGGGTAGGCGTGACACTACCCGATTCGGGTAGTGTTTCTAGGTGGATAGTTTTCTTGTAGTTATAAATAACTACAAGTTTGGGCTCACCACACCCATAAATATGCCAACAGCACACAGTATTCTCGAATGGTCACCCATCCAAGTACTAATCGCGCCCAACGCTGCTTAACTTCAGTGATCTGACGAGAACTGGTTTTTTCAGCGTGGCATGGCCGTTTTAATTTCAAATATTTAAGTGAAGTCCAATGTAAAGAGATATACATCCAAACTTTCATGAACCTAAAATAATAATACTATAAGGTTTCAATTTTTCCATATTCTAAATTGATAATTTTCATTTTTTCGAAATCTATTATTAGAAAAAGTTTCTGTTTGAGATTCAGTATGAAAAGTTTGTTAGATAAAAATGTTATTGATAGAGAAGATGTTCGTAAAATTGCATAAAATATTATTTTATTTGTTATAAAATATATAGGGGAGAGTCGGTTAGCTCCGGCTAGTGGCAGATTTAACGGGCAGTAAAAGAGACATTGCTGACTGGGTCCCCCAGCAGAAGGGTCCCCTTCCAGCAGAAAGACCCCGCAGGGCAATGCTCCGGTGTACCACAAAACTGGGCCCCTCGAAAAAATTGCTGACTAGGCCTTTTTTCTTAAATCCGCCACTAACTCCCGCACTCATGACTTTGAAAAAATGGTACTCTCTGGCATGATAAATCAAACTTTTGTTCTTCTACAACTGTCCCAAAGCGTAATTTTGAAAATATGGACCGATGGAAATTATCTACACTCCTGTTTTTTAAACTGTTGCTAAAGTGCTTTAACTTTTAATATATAACATGAAACTTTTTCCCTCGTAATGGCGCAAAAGCTAATATAATTCTGCGTTTAATAAGCTCAAGTTGAAAGCAAAAGTCAGTTTTATAAAAATATATCGCAAAAAAACGTCAATTTTGGATGCTTTCGGAAAATTGGAATAACTCTTGAAATAATTAATATTTTTGTAAGGTCTTGGGATTATTTTAAAGGTAAGTCCCCATAGTATTTTTTAAAGATTTCCCCTCCTAAAGTCTATCCTAGGGTCAAAGATGTTGCAAAAAAGTCGCAAAATTTCAGAAATGTGTAAATACTTACAAGCATATTATAGTTTTGAATTTTTTTAAATCATGTGGTGAGTACAATCATTATTTGAAATTTTGCGACTTTTTTGCACCAAGTTCGACCCTCAGATAGAATCGAGGAAAAAAATTCAAAAAATATCTTAACAACTTAGCAAAATAATATGGAGACTTACCTTTGAAATGAGACATTAAAGAACTTTGAAAAATGTTAATTATTTTCAGCATTATTACAATTATTCCAAAACATCGAAATTTGACGTTTTTTTCGCAATATCTTTTTATTTAATTGACATTTTGCCTTTAACTTAGTCTAATTAGACGCAGAAGTTTAGTACCTTTCGTGCTATATTAGGAGGATAAGAATTGCATCTGAATATTATAAAAACTAGGGCATTTTATTAACTTCTCAAAAAATGAGCGTGTAGCTAATTTCCGGCGGTACTGTATCTCTCATCAGCTTAAAAGAAAATCCGGTCTAAATGTTTGGTCTCTAGAAAACAAGTACATTTTCTGAAAAATAGAGCAATTTTATTATTAAATATTTGCGAAGATACAAAAAATATTATATTGGTTTTGATTGGGATATCTAAATTACCTCTCGAACTACGTGGTGTGTAAAGTTTGTTTAATAATTTCGCGTATTTTTTTGTATAGCAGTTTTATTGTAACATATCGCAGTTGGGTAGCCCTTGTCATTTCGCATCGGGTACCCCCGAGCCCGAGCAAATTTTTTCATATCAGATTTCACTTATTTCTGTCAATATATATATACCATTAAACCATTTCCCTTTCAGGGTAGGCGTGACACTACCCGATTGGGGTAGTGTTTCTAGGTTTTTCTTGTAGTTATAAATAACTACAAGTGTGGGCTCACCACACCCACGATGTGCCAACAGCACTCATGTCAGTATTCTTGAATGGTCACCCATCCAAGTACTAACCGCGTCTAACGCTGCTTAACTTCAGTGATCTGACGAGAACTGGGTTTTTCAGCGTGGTATGGCCGTTGGCCATAACTTAAAAATAACCTTTTTCTGCAAACTAATTGTATCTGATTATCGATGAGTATTTTTGTTCTGATGTACCAAATCTTGAAGTTTTAATTTGAAAAATAGATTTTCCGTTGTTCAATATTATGGTCTAATCAGTCTAATGTCCAAATAATACCATTTTCTCGGTGGCCGTGGCTACCCGAAATTTCTTCTGAATAATCATTTATGGTCTTTACGATATTGGTAGAGGGGCTAAAATTATGACTAACCTTTGATATAACTTTTCCCTATGTAATATAGATTTTGAAAATGATAATTCAAGCTTTTGAAAATAATTCACTGCGAAATTGAATCACTGGAAAGTAAACAGTATCAGGTAGAAGTACTTGAAATTGAACTTTTTAAAAATTATACTCTTCAAAATTAACAACTATGTAGTAAATCGTTCTAATATTTTTTTTCACTCAAACGTTATTGTTAAATATTAAATTGTAAGACTTATAAATACAGTATGACTCAATATCCTTCAATATTAGATAGACAGTTTCAATATAATATTCAAAATGAATTGTTTTAAAATTGTAGGCCAACATACAAATTAAACGACTTTAGAATTGGGCGTTTAAGGTAGTTGTCGTGCCAAAAATCAGATCTCTGGAGAAAAAGGTATTCCATGATTTTATGAATTGAAATAATATTATCAGGAAAAAGTTTTTAAATTATGAAAATAATTATTTTAACAATAGTTTTAAAAAGACTTCTTTAAACAAAATGGTTTCAAACATTTCAGCCACAGACATTTCTTCACAAATTCATTTTTCACATTTTTCTTAACAGTTCGGCGATTTGAGCACTTCCGCCGAATAGAAAAACAGTTTAAAAAAAAAGAATAACTCTATAGAACTCCATGAACACAAAACTTGTGTTGATAAAACGTTCTTTCTGCCGAGGCTTCATTTATCGAAATTCAACCATTTTTCAAAAATTGGTAAGAAGCGATAGTAGGAAAAAATTCAATTGCAAAAGAACATTGTTGGAATCAATATTTTTGCAAGTTTGACCATTTTTGCATTAAAAATCATGTTTTTTTGTGTGTACAAAACGATATTATCAGTAATATTATTTTGATTCCTAAAATCAGAGAAAAATGATTTTTTTTCAGAGACATGATTTTTAGCACGAAAACTACCTTCAGAATGAATTGTTAAATATTTTAATTGTTTTAAAATTTGAAATTCTAAAAATTCACTTTTAAAGAATTTCAAATTGAACTCTTTCAAAATGCATAATTTAATGTGAAATCAAATGATGTTTAAAATAAACTAGAAAACAAGACACACCGTTTGCCGAAATGTTGTGACCCTAGCCTTTCAATTAAGAATTAAGAATAATTTAGAGCCTTTAAACTTGCACACATTTACTAAAAAATTTAATAAAGTCTATAAAACAAAATGGTATATTTTATTAAATTTCAATAAGAATGGTAAGAGTTGCAAACGTTCATCATTTGCTTAATCGACTACAATTCTGTATTGTGAATTGTTATAACATTAGATATTTTTTTTAGTTAGCTAGTACTCTGGTCACCCTAAATAAACCCTTCCCTTTAATGTTCAAATTCAAAATCTAATTTCTCTCCACGGTTATATCATTTTTAGATACAAGAGCATAACTTGTAATTTTTTCACGCACGTGCAAAACTGCGGGCGTAATTGGAATGCAATATAATATGATGATCAGGTTGCCAATCATCGATCGGTATGAGAGCAGTGCAATAAGGTCACTCCCAATTGAATGTGTCTTGCAGATATAGGTTGGAAGAATCTCGGTCACGCAGTGTCCCTGACATGACGTCTACTGTTCCCGCCCATTGGGATTTTGCAGGAAATTACGAAAATCCAAAATTTCATGTGCCCGAATTTAAAAGATTCTCATTCTCTTTTGTTTCGAAAAAATCAGACGTCTCGTCACTTCGGTGCTCCTAAACGAGAGTACTGAAAATATAAATTAAAATTAGGTTAATTAATTGTGTATGCTTCCAAGAAGCATTTTCTTAAACTAGGTCGCTTTCAGAGATTTCCCAAATAAAAGTGGTGTGATATCACCGAATTGCGGGAAATTTAAAGTATGCATTTCTGCTTCATGAAAATACCTAGTACCCACAAAAATGCTCTTTCATATATAATTTTGAATATCAATACGGTTATGAGTGAAGAATACACTTTGTATTCAGTTGAAAACATGATCTATCGTTTATTCTTTATTCTATAGTTTTCAAAAAAATTAAAAATAGTTGTTGACAATAATTTTCAGCCCAATGTCATTTAAAATAACTGTATAAACAAAAATGTTTATAGCGCTGCGGAAGTGTGATTCAAATTGCATAAAGAATGATAAGTCAATAATGAGTTATATTTAAACTGAAATATATTAACAACGTTAAACTGATTTTGTTGCACAATATGAAGGATAACAAAATTTGTAACAAATGTAAAATTATTTGCATTTGGAATTAATCTGGATAAGGTGACACCAAATTTTGCAAATGTGATTAAAAGTAAACAAAAATGCTTATTGAAACAATTCACAATAAAAAAAGTCAGTATAACTTACAATATTCCTGAACCGGTTTTTGAACATTATCATATTAAATTTATGCAATATTAAAAATTTGCATTTTCATATTCATTGCTACTATATATCTAATTATAATTAATTTATTAAGCTTAGATTTTAATATTAACTTGACTGCAACAATCACTAAAAGCACAGAACCAAAATTTTGTAATAAAAGTGTGGTTATGTTAGCCCTTTAAATTTGAAGAATGCAAACTACGAGATTTTAAACCGGACAAACAAATTAAAATTCCAAGAAACTTATGATTTCTTAACAATTTCGTAAAACAAAAATAAACTCTAAAAGTGTACTCAAACGAGACATTCGAAATAAACACTTGGAACCTGGAACAAGGACCAACAATCATGCGCGTCAGCTGATGCTGACGTCCTTTGTCACCGGAAGTTCCGGTGAAACACTTTTCCCGGTTCAATTTGCACTTTTAAAAATCTGTTATGACAAGGGAATTCGATTGACATTATACCTTGCATAGCCACAAAAAAACATTTGCGACTAAAATAGCGTGACGAAAGCTTGGCGTATCTTTTTTCTTAGCCCGACCATGAGCGAGGGGGCGTCTCTCACAGCCGCATTCCGATTGGTCCTTCCAGCCGGAAGCAACGTCATATGCGTGAGTTTAAAACGTCACGATGCTCTTCGAATTTCCAAAACACACCTCGAAACCAGTCGAAACTAAAGAAAAGCTGGAAGACGAATGTAATCGAATGACAGCAGACTGCACGTGGCATTTGAAAGGTCACGAATTCGCGAGTCGGGAAGTTCGGGAAGTGTCAGGGTCTCGAGGTTAGTGAGGAAAGGAACGAGTTGTGAACCTGCGCAGAAGGTGGCACGTGACCTGCGCCGCTATTCTTAGCTGAGGTCGGTACTGAAAGAAGAACTCGAGCAACTGTGACTCGCTCACTCGTCGATCGTTGCGCGTCCGATACAGGAGTCAAGTCTCTCCTATCCTCTCGTTCCCATTCACACCACCCAACACACACGATGACTGGTCTCGCAGATCCCATGTCCTTCGCGAAGGATTTTATCGCCGGTGGAGTTGCTGCCGCTGTTTCCAAAACTGCGGTAGCACCAATTGAGCGAGTCAAGCTTTTGCTCCAGGTTCAACACATCTCCAAGCAAATCGCAGAGGACCAACGTTACAAGGGTGAGTCACTGAGATTTCAGAAACGGGAACAATTCAACTGCAGATTTCTTACTATCAGGCCCAGAAATCTGCAAAGGAGGAAGAAAAGTTTTTCTTGTGTAAAAGTAAAAAGTGTTCGGTTTAGTTCCTATAAATCGGGCAGTGAATTTCCCCCTGAGAGAATTCCCGGAAACCATGTGACAGTCGTGATTTTGAAGCGTGTCATGTTAAACTTGCGGAGCCGGGAAATCCCATAGTTTCGGCCACGAATCATGCGTCCGGTTCCATAGTTCTCATTATGTAACGAGAGATCGGTTCTCTTCAGGTACTGCTTTTTTCATCTCCTCGGTACTTCGCGGTTTATATAACGAAATATGCTCTTAGAGCTTACATAACTTTTTAAATCCAAAACGTGTAAGAAGTGGTTCTTTGGCAGAAATTGACGGTCGGGCGGGTCGATAAAGGAACCCGCACGACAGCCAGATGGCAGCGTGGCTTCGCGAAAGCTCAGGCCAATCGATGACGATGCGCTCCAACATGGCGATGGGATTGGCCATGAGGCCGACCTCTAGTCCTTTTTTCTTCCCCTTTTTGAGAAAAACTGCATGTACGTGCATTCTCGCTTGCAAGCTTAATGCAGAAATTGTGATAGGGTATTTTTACGCATCATCCATGGCAATTCTAAACTTTTCGTGCTTAAACTTTGGGTGAGCGATTTTGAAAATGGTCTCTGCGGCGCGTGGAGGCATCGATCGGGTTTCTACGAGTTAGAATTGACCTTGATTTGCGATATCTTACCTGCCGCTCACAGGGCTCTGTTTCTAGGGCCTAACAAAATTTAAACTCACGGTTCTGACACAATTAATCAAATTGACAGCCTTTGCACTTATTTTTCTTTAAAATACATCTTAACCTTAACGATTTTTGAGCCCTCACCTCTGAGATATTGAACCTCCATCACTGCTGACACCGTTTTTTTTTTATTCTTTATGCATAATTCGGATTAATGTTGTGCAGTTTTCGTCTTAAGTAGACTTTTCCGTAAGAGATTGAATTTGTTCTGAAAAACTTTTGATGTCACTCGTTGGACCCGGTAACTAAAGATCGATTTTCAATTGTTTGTTCAAAGGATACTTTTCCTGTCCATCGTTAGCATCAAGCCGTTTACAGAATCACCATAATAAAATAAATATGCACTCACTGCTGAGAAGAATCGTTTAATTGATTAGATTGAACTCAATCCGCTGAGTGGGCTAGTCGCGAGAATTGAATTAATGTCTGGTTGCTACTAGTTTGGCAGTCACGAATTGAATGAGCTGAACAACCTTTGCATATTACAACATTTCATTTTTCTTTTGTTTTAATCATTAAATTGTGAGCACTAGTGGCGCCTCCATTTTTTCAATCTTGTTTGAAAGGGTATACAAGGAAGATTACATAACTCGCAGTAAAATTCAAGGAACTTGTATTATTCCTTGTTATTTAATAATGATGTATTCAAGGAAAAATAAGATTTAAATGCATAAAGTGAAGTGGGCTTCAATATTTTAAATTCAAATTATACGTGTCTTTAGTAACAAAGATTGTTTAGATAATCAATCTAAGTGGATCAAATGTTTCCATTTTAGGATTTGTATAAAATGAGTTTGACAGATTTAGATGCATTTTGTTTTAATTCTGAATCAACTATCATGTCATGTTACGTAACTGGAGTATCGTGTACGGAGTGTTCGTGAAGGTATTTTAAATTTTCCCGTTATGCAATTTCTGACCTATTCTGAATCAACACTATAATAAAAGTAAAGATATTCTTTACTTTGACTTCCTTTCAAAAAAGCTTTTGCTGCATTCGTTAATTGCGTTCTCATAATTTCGAAAGTTATTACGCTTGTGTAGACTATCGGTTTATAATTTGTTAATATCAGTTAAATGATTTTATTGTTGAATTAACAAAACGGGCTTCTTTAAATTTATTTTATTGTCGAAAATTGAGTACTGAATTCACTTTTTTCAGTTAACCAACAATATCGTTTGACTTATTCTAAAAAATAAACCATTTAATTTTCAAGTTCAAGAAAGTTTCAGAATTTCCAAAAGTTGATGTAACCAAATATTCGGCAGAAAAAATTACGTATAAACGCACACAAATAAAAAGTTCGTATTTATTTAATCCTAAACAATAATTTGTATTGTTTGAGTAAATGGAGTATTGGGATAGAATATAAAAAAATATTTGGCCAATAAACCAGATATTGAGGTATGGGGGTCTGAAGTTTTGGGTGTGTCACCATTTTTAAGATGCATTTTAATTTGGGCTTGAAAACAATTTTACTATTCTTTTTACTAGTTTAAAACAATTAGTGAATACAAAAAATAAAGATTTATTGGAAACTAAATGTTGCGTATGGAATTTTCATCTTATACAGTGAAAAAACACTATTCCTGTTGACACTGTTGTTGCCAAGAAAACAATTATTTTACTATGTCATGTAAGTTTCAACACACTATAAGCTTTAATGAACTTTAATTAAGGAATACAGCTAAAGAATTTGATTCAAAATATGCAAAAAATATGAGTTATACATGTTTAGAGATGAAATACGAATTATAACCTAACTTTTAGGTTATAAGTGTTCGTATAATAAATATTTAATGTGTAAATTGATCAAAATTTATTTGCAGTTCATTTTTATGTTAAGATAAGTTAATTGAAGCTTATAATGTGTTGAAACTTATATAAAATACTAAAATAATAGTTTTGTTGTTGTTGACAAAAACAGTTGTGACAAAACGTGTTTTTTTCACTGTATACGATAATAATTCCACATGTAACACTCAGTTTCCGATCAATCTTAATTGTTTTCATTCACTAATCGTTATAAACTATGCAAAACAATAATAAAATTGTTTTCAAGTCCAAATTAAAATGCATCTTGCAAATTCTACCTGGTTCCGAGAGGTCACATTTTATCTCATTAAAAAAATGGCGCATTGCAGCGCAACGAATCCCATATTTTCACTATATCGTATGTATCACGTGTTCTCAGATTTAAGTAATTGTAAACATTTTTCCTTTCTTCTTAGGATTTTTCTAGTGACTGAAATTTCGTTGTTCAAATTTTATTGCGTTTAAATTTAAATACAATGTGTGGTCAGAATGCAATGAATGAATGAAATAATTTTGTAATTTTCACAAAATCAACAGTATATTTGCGAAGAAACTGTTTTCTTTCTAAAGTCTGTTTAATTAATTTTCTTTCGTGTAATTGAAATATTAAATAAAAAGTTAATTTTTTCCATGTAAATAAAGTATTAGGTTATTCGTTTCCTTTTTTAAAAAATGATCTCCTTAATGAATATGGAATCATCTTTTATATGTACAATCTTTTTTATTCAGATTTTCTGACAGAAAATGAGCTTGAATTTAATCAAAGTTTTGCGAGGATTATGTATAAGGGCATTATGTTAATTTTTGCAGATATGTTCTTGAGTTCCTTTTTACAGATAATAAATTATTTTATAACTTGATAAAATTCTCCCTCTATGCGGCTGAAGACAGTACCTTCAAAGGGTTAATTAAAAAGGGGTCATTCAACAATTATGTAACACCGTGAACAGTTGGAGCTAAAAACAAGTTGCTATTCGAAACGACCAATACGTTTAATCGGATAATGAAATAAGTTTCAAACAATAGCCTATAGTTAGTATTTCGAAAAGAAAAAATAATTGATCAGTCACTCTAGCCGATGTTCGATTCCTACTTCATGTCGTGAAAACTATATACCTAATTCGTAATTTTTCTTATTTTCAGGAATGGTCGATTGCTTCGTCCGTATCCCAAAAGAACAAGGATTTCTCAGTTTCTGGCGTGGAAACTTCGCCAATGTTATCCGTTACTTCCCCACCCAGGCTTTGAACTTCGCCTTCAAAGATAAATACAAGCAGGTGTTCCTTGGTGGTGTTGACAAGCACACTCAGTTTATGCGATACTTCCTTGGAAATCTTGCTTCCGGTGGTGCTGCTGGAGCCACGTCTCTCTGCTTCGTCTACCCTCTTGATTTTGCAAGAACCAGGTACGTTCCAACACATTCATTCTCGTGTAAACAACAATCAATGTTCTACTTTATCCCAAACAGTCTAATTCAAGTTTGACATTATTTTTCATTAATTTTTTCACTTTTAGGTATATTAGACAACTTGAGCACTTTTCTTAAGAACTCTGTTTCAAGTTTTAAAGTTGTTTCGAATTCAATTTAAATTTCAAGATGACTATTAGACCAGAGTGAAAATACTAAATATAATTGATTCATTTTAGCTGAAAAAGGTAGCGTTTCGGCATCCAAAAAAGTAACAATAAAAGATTTAAATCGGCTAATGTCTTCTGTTCGGTTTTTGAATTTAAAAATTAAAAAAATTGGTTATGGTGGTCGACCGTTTCGCGCCATCTGATTCTAAACATTAATGCTAGCAAGAGTATACAATTTCAAAAAGTTAAAATTGTTTTTGTCAACAAAATTATTTTACTATGTTAGGTAAGTTTCAATCCATTATAAACTTAAATGAACTTAATGTATATAGCGAATAATTTTATCTAGATTATGCAAATAATATAAATAATAGACCATTAGTGTTGAAATACGAATTCTGATATAAATTTTCTGTTCGGTTTTTTAGATATAAATATTTCATGTATAAATCAACTAAAATGTACTTGGAATAGATGTTTCCTTACAAATAAGTTTATTTAAGCTTATAATATGTCAAAATTTACAATGAATAGTAAAATAATTTTTTATTGAAAAAAAAAAACATTTTTGTCAAGAAATATGTTTTTTCACTGTATAAGATGGAAGTTCCATCTGTAACACTTCGGTTTCGATAAATTCCTCTTCCTTATACCATAACGGCTTTCAACTCCACAAAAAAGTCTTAATACTTTTTACGCAAAAATTTAAATGCATCTTTTATAGTTCTACCTATTCTTTCTAGTGTTTATTTTTGGCACCAGATGGCGCATCGCAATTTAACCATTCCCAATAAGGTTTAAGGTCGCTAATCAGTAAAAACTTGGAAATCAGGGAATAGTCGAGAAACGTTAAACGAAACTATCAATGATATTAAAAGTAAAATTTGGATATATATATATAATGAATATGAACATGTTAAAAGATTCGAATTATGGTCTTTAAATATTCATGGTCAGCGGATGTTTTGCAGCCACCCTGATTTTTTGTTTGAGGCCGTTTTTTGACAATGTGCAAAAGTCATCTTTATTTTTTTAAATTAGGTTTCATACGATTTATAAAGGCTTTAAAAAGTAAGACTTTTTTCATAATAATAAATTAATCGCATGTTTCTTCGGTTCAAACTTAAGAAGTTTCATGTTCGACAATTAACATTTTTTTCATTGTGCAGTTGCTCAAATTAAAAATCAGTTTTTTTCTTATAATTATGTATGGTTGTTCAAGACAAAAAAAATGGGCTGTGTATTCGACAACATTCCAAGTTAATTAAGATTAAAAATCAGATGGTTACATTGCAAAAATTGAAAGAAAACTTCAAAGTAATAAATATATTTCTCTTTTTAATATAATGCGCGGAATGTAATACGTTGAGAATGTTGATTTCAGGTTGGCCGCAGATGTAGGTAAGGCCGGAGCAGGACGTGAGTTCACAGGATTAGGAAATTGTTTGTCTAAGATCTTCAAAGCTGATGGACTCAGTGGACTTTACAAGGGATTCGGTGTATCGGTACAGGGTATCATTATCTACCGAGCAGCCTACTTTGGTTTCTATGACACCGCTCGTGGTATGTTGCCCGACCCTAAGAAGACGCCATTCCTCGTTTCGTGGGGTATTGCCCAGGTGAGTGACCACTGGCCAATGATGTTTTTAGGAAATGGTGAAAGAAACGAAACTCATAATTATTTTCTTTTAATTTGCAGTGCGTTACCACCGTAGCTGGTATTGTCTCGTATCCCTTCGACACTGTGCGTAGGCGTATGATGATGCAGTCTGGCAGAGCCAAGAGTGATATTCTCTACAAGAGTACAGCTCACTGCTGGGCAACTATCGCCAAGTCTGAGGGTACTGGTGCCTTCTTCAAGGGAGCCTTCTCCAACGTCCTCCGTGGTACTGGCGGTGCCCTCGTACTTGTATTGTACGACGAAATCAAGAACCTTCTCTAAGAAAGACGCAATTAGGGTCCTCACCTCATTACCATTACCGATCACAGAATTCATCATCTCCATTACCACTAAATCCCCTTACCATCTGGTATGAAAGTAGCAGTCTCCACACCGAGTGGCAGGAAACAGACTGCCGACAATTTCATAAATAACTCGGGCTGAGAGCGATCGGTAGCGGCTCGCGAAACGCGTGAAACTCGGCAGAGGAGCTCGAGAAATCTCATCTCTGAGCTCCCTAGGATAGAATTCGCTTAATTTATTACCGGATTCAGTATTTTCCTAAGCCTTTCGGAACACGCTACTCACTTCCTCCTGCCTGCGACGTGCGCGATGGGGGCGCAGGGTGAATAAGATATTTGTGAAATTGAACGCACACGTCGTTTGAAGGACTAACTGATGGGCGTGCAGGACAGGCCGTTCGGAAGAGAGTTATGGCAGACGGTGTGTGTCGCTCGGGCCAGTGAAGCTGATTACACGAACATCAAACTAAGGAAAACTAGCTAACAATCGTTGAGAGCAAATTAATAACTTTATTGAGAGCGAGAGGGACGCGCGGCGAAAGATCATCAACGGCGATGGCGGGGCGCGTAGACCTGGGCCGCCCCCCGCCCTTATTCTCGGCCCATTGTAGATAATTAATAATTCGTAATTATTGATGAAAGCGATCATTGTAATATCGAGTCCACCCTAAATTAGGCGGATGTTTATTTAATTTCGCACTCCGGAAGTCTATCTTGTATGATACAAATGAAACAGCGCAAGAGGTAACTCTGATTGTATACATCTAATCTGTTCATGTTTAGGATGTATGCAGAGAAGGCGAGAGATCAATAAAACTGAAAAAGAAAATGCAATTGGTTTTCGGTCATTGCGTATCCTGTCCCATCTTTTAAGTTCCGTTATCTTTTAGAACTGTTAAACAGTTATCGTGGTCGTTCATGGACGCTTTCGAAGGTCTAAGATCAAGGACAACCACGTGCCTTAGAAGTGAGTTGGCAAACTCACAATTGGCCATGTGCTTGCTAAGAATAATTGATGTTACAAGCCTATTCATTACATCATTAGCTAGAAAAATAATACTATGAAAATTTGAACACTTCGGAAATTTTTTTTCGCGTGATTAATCATCGCCCGATTTTTGTTCCTTTTTTAAAATTTTAATGGTCGAAAAAATTAAATTTTAGATTTTAAGCATAATTTATTAAAATCGGTGTGACCATGCGTGGAATTGGAAAATTTGTTAAATTCCTACATATTTGAGAGTAGGAAGGCCTTTATTTTGAAACAAAAACTTAAAGTGATTTGAAAGTTTCTAAAGTTACTACATATATGAACAATGTTCATATATGTAGTAACGTTAGAAACTTTTAAATCACTTTAATGTTCATTGAACATTCATAATTTTAATCATATGCACTTTTTACTGAGATTTTGAGTTTGAAATGTTCAATTTGTAACATTTTCAAATCATAAAGTTTACTTTAAGGACGTAAAATTTGAACAGCTTTAATGTTCATTTGAAATCTTAATTTTTTTATTGTTTTTTTTAAAGGTACATTTTTGAATGCTTAAACAATAAATTAAAACTTGTATGATTAAATGATATTAAATTTCACAATTTCTAAGTTCGTAATTATAAATTTAAGGGCTGTCAACAAAAAGTTGATCATTTTAGACACGGGAAAGCAAATTTCAAACCGGCTACAATATTTTTTAAATTAAGCCTAACCCTAGACCTAGAGGTCTAGACTTAGTATGAAAATAAAAAAAAAGATCAAGGACTGTATTTGTGATGGCTATGCATTTAAAATACAAATAGCTCCTACTTGCGGTGGCGTTATGTGACATTCGGCCATGGTAAAAAATATTGATCATCAGTTATTGTTAGTTGGAATGTAACACGTTATGAATTATTATTTTCGAGTTTTATCTTAAAATAGCAAAGCCGTGTGATCAGCCCAAAAACTTGTTGGACAGACTTTGAAGTAATATTTGAAATCATTAACACTAAAATATGGATCCCTCTTCTAGATTTGTATCCCTTTCAACAAAACATTATTTAGCAATTTTTTATTTTAAATATGTAGTTTGGGACAAGCGCGTCACCAGACATAGGGAGTACCTTTTTTATTAATAATTTCTCAACGAAGTCAAAAATTTGGAATTTTTACTAAATTTTGCTTATAAGCAATTTATTGACATACTTTTAGAAAAAATTATTAAATAAAGAAATTGTCTGGGAATTAAGATAGTAAACTAAATTCTTAAAGCTTGAACAATTTTGCAAATTTAATAACTTTCAATTGAAGCTTTGTAAATTGTGGAAGGCTTCAAGAAAGAACAATTCTGAACGAAGTGCAATTTAAGTTGAAAGGTTTAAAATTTGAAAAATGTAAGGCACAAGTTGACAATTCTTAAATTTAAAGGGTTTCAACGTGAAAATTTATATAATCCTAATTCTACAGTTGATCAGGTTTACACGAAATTTAAAATCGTTCAATTTTCAGAGCTAGGCACGGTGTCTGAACCAACAAATTCAACCTAATGGTTTCCGCACTCGTCGGTTTTCTATAAAATGTAACTCCTTGATGATTGAAAACTATCTTAAACACAAAATTAAAATCATCTCTGTGGTGTTTTTTTTCTCAAAAACCTCCATTTTGCAATATTTGAATTTTTTTAATGTGAAAATTCTACGTACGGGGCATCATTAGTCGTTAAAAAGTGACTTAAAAATAATAATGAAAGAATTTTAATAAACGAACTCCTGTTGTTCTATGAAGGTTTAAGTGGTGCCCACAACGCCTTCTTAAGAAAAAGGTTTGTAAAAGCTTCTTGCACTCACAAAAATCTGTGGGCTCCTTTTTTCATAAATAACTTTCTTGTCTTTCTGTGGAAGTATAAATATCTGCGCCCGTAGGTTACTTTTTGTCAAACCGGTTGCTTTTACATATCGCCGTTCAATGTTTTTTTTTTAATAGCATGATAAAATACAAAACTATTTTACGTGTAATTTTTTATTCAAACTTTGAATATAAGTAGCAAAATCAGTTGTTTTCATGCAAATGAAGTAGAAGCGATTATTTCCCTCACACGTGACGGCCATTATATTCGCATATAACATGTAGAAGATGCTGAGCCTATTCTTTCTGACCTTTTGGCATTTTCCATTTTTGCTAAATAGTTTAAAACTTAAAGTTAACGCATTCCATTGCTTGTTCAATAAAAAATCCCAAATCCCTTCACTTTTTCTTCGCAGAGGTCTTCATAGTTGAAAAAAACCGCATGAACTTGAGGGATCACTCCAATCTTAAGTTCAGATAGCTCAACTTAAAATTACCAATGTAAATCTTGTATTGAGGATCCATAAACTTGCCAAGCCAAGATGTTACCATACTAATTTGAAGTTATGGAAAACTTGCACCCATTTCAGGCAAGAAATATCTCCATACAAAGACAGGGCGGTTTTCTTTTTACGAAAATCTTTCACTCTATTTTTTGACTTTTTAACGAATAATTACGGTCTCTACGAAGAATTTAAAAGTTCGAAAAAAATGCCAGAAACGTGATTTATGAAAAAAGGACCCTACAAAATTTATTTGATTTTTCACGTGAAATACTCCGGGCCTATCAACCAATTAGATAGTAAAAAAATTCGAATGCAAGAAGGTTTCACTAATTTTTTTCTGAAAAGGCGTTATGGGCAACTCTCATACCTTCAAAGAATTTTTCAAACTATTTTCGAATAAGAGCATGAGCAAATAATTGAACTAAGCAAAACACCTTCGTAAAATTTCAACAGTGAATAAATCATAGCGTAACTTAATGATGTGCAAAACCTCAAATTTTTTCAAGGTCCCAGGAAAAAGTTACAAATTTCTAAAAAGCGAATTTTCTCCAGAATTTGTAATTTTACCCAGGTGATTTTATTACGAAGAAAATTATTTTTATACAAATATCATATGCATTCAGATAACAAATGGTACGAACATTTCTCATGTAGGGGAAACCGCCCTACAGTAGATAGGAAAAAATTCAACAGCATATAACTGCATCAGTTTTCAAAAATCAAGAAAGATTATCGTTGTTAAATAAAGCTTACATATTGAATTGAGTATTCTTCTAGAAAAAAATATCACGAAATTAATCAATTAGCTGTATTAAACATTTTTATTAGACCTGGTCAAGGCTGCGATTTTGACACCTTTGTCCATCAATAGATAATCGTTTCTGGTATTGCTTCTGGGCAAGACAGAATACTCAATTCTGGATAATTATGATTTATCATTAGTATACTTACAATTAAAATCAATTTATTGAGTAAATAATAGTTGAAACTATGATTATTTTACAAAAATCGCAAAAGTTTAAGTTATTGAAATTTTTTTATCTTTGATATACCGTGAGATTGGTACGATTGGTACGAGATGTTTAATCTTTATAAAATTTAACCTGACTTGCGATGACAGAAAAGTGCAGCATTTTTACATACCTTAATCCTAAAAATGATATTTTTTTCCGAAACGCTCCTTAAAACACAACTAAAATGTATGAGCTTTTTAATAACTAATAATTTAAACTATTTTCTTGGTTTATTATTTACAATAATTTGAATTTAGAAACTTCACGAATCAAAATAAACAAACAGACACAACCTTTAACTTAAAACCGAGCTTAAAACAACTGCGAGACAGTCGCAGAGCTGCCAATTTTGACAGAGACATTTTTTGTAATTTTCCGATTATCTACTGTTGGTTATCTACTGTTGGAAAATGTATTATCTAATAAAAAGTCCTCAAATATTCATAAATATTAAAGAAATAACACTTTGTATTAATAAATATTGTTCATTAAACTTCAAGCTTCGATTCTAATGTATAAACATGGCATAAAAATGTTTCATTAAGTTAACAAGTATGAATAAAGAAGAGGTGAAATTTTTTTTTTCAGGTTAAAAATTAATTTTATGCTCTCACACATTAATTAATTATAAAATTTCAATGAAACTTCGTTAGAAAATATAGTATCCTTGCTGAAACGTTATACTAACAAAAGTAATTAACAATTTTTGTCAGTTTTCCAGTTAATTAAGATTATCTACTGTAAATCATTATCTACTGTAGGGTGGTTTCCCCTAAGTTTTAACATTTTACGTTAGGTAGTTTTTTCACAGGAAAGTTTTTAAAATGTGCAAAATGTCAGATTTTGTACACTCACTTCAAAAATAGCTTTTGCCCTTAATTCTTTCTAAAGTCTATAAAATGATATGATACAAAATGTAAAGGCCACATAATCATTATATCGCCACTAGGTTCAATTTAAATATATATTTTTCTAGTTTAAAGACTTACAAGCGTACGTGAAAAACTCGATTTTTACTACACTCGCAACTTTCAATAAAGTTTACAACCAAGATATGCATAATTTATAAAGTACTTAGATGCTAAATCAACTCTAAATAGACCAAAATCACATTTCAAATTCTCAGTTAAACAAAAAATACGACCGCAACAAGTTACAAACGAAAATCAGTGGACTTATCAAAAAAAAATTAAATGTATAGGTAACGATTATTATACAACTTAAAATTGAAAATACCTTTGATTTAAAAAGTAAATACTTTCTTGTTTGAAGGAAATTGAAAATAAGTTTGATTAATTTTGGTTTGGGAGTAATTCAAACAATTGACTTAAATTAGTTGTACTTAAGGGATCCACAAGTGAAATTTCAGGAGAGTGAGATATTAATTATGAAAAGTTATTAATCTTTCCCGTCATTACGTGTTATGAGTGAGAAATTATGTGGTAATAAATATAATATTAAATAACACCGTGTTACTAAAAAAAAACTTAATATACTTTTCACGAGACATTGTAGGTTTAGAGAAACAACAAAAAGTATCACATGAGAAATTTCTCATACACTCCCGAAGTCTGATTTTGTGGTCAAAACCCGTTTATTGGTAGGTGCATGTATATAATAATTCATAACTCCGCCATTTTTCCTTTGATTTAAAAGTTTTTTTTTCGATCGCAAATAGAATAATATACCCTTTTAACCATAGGTTGTTCATGTTATCAAAGTGAAAAATCACTAAGCTACAAACGAAAATATTTCGAAGTTTCTCATTTTCTCAAATTTAACAACAATTTAAGGACAGTTTTGGAAATCCAATAATGTATTGCCGCATTGCTGTCAATATATTGAAAGTACGTTCAATTCCGCGTGTAATGAGATTTTTTAAATTAGAATTGAGTTGGAACACTATTTGAAGCGTTTTTTATACTATGTTATAATTTTCACTACAAGATACTGAGTGCTGTGTTAGCGCGAAAATTTAACATCAGCTTTCGCTGAAGTTGGGAATTCAGCTGCTAAATTAACTTAAAAATCGACAACTCAGTCAAATTTCAACGAATTCTAATTTGAAAAAATCGTTCATTTCGCAACTTACCTGACAAAACAAATTGTTTAAGCAAATAAAAAATGTTTAAACAATTAAAATTTAGTTAACATATAACTCAGTATTCTTAAATGACCGATTAATGATTATTTCATTAAAAAAAAATTAAAAGCGTTAATAAATCGCAATATTACGTAAAATGCAAAGGAACTTACGGGGTTTTCTTTTGGGGGCCCATAAGAGTGGCTTAAAGTCATTCACCATCAAAATTTATGATTAATTCTTATTCTCTGATGAATTCTGAACAACATACTGAAATACTGAATTATTCGTAACATTTCATCACCTTTAAATATTAGATTTACAAAAAGTTGACTTTTTCCCATATTGAATCAATGGGAAACTTTATGATCTGTGCCCGATCTCTAAATATTAACCGATTTCGCTTAATTTTTGAGATTTTTTTAGGCATTCGAACAAAACTGGGGAGTGAGACCGAAGAAATTCGAAAAAAAAATTGCACCAAGTATAAATAAGAACCACCCTACTGTAACAAAGTGTAAATAATAAATACTTGATTTATAACAAATCTATGTACTCTAAAAATGTTCTCAAGAGAACAAAAAATATTTGTCATTTATCCTTCAATAATCATCACGCATCGTATAATTTATCTTCTAAAAAAAGGCATTGATTGGACTAAGGGGCAACTTTTAAGGATCATTAGACGGATGAAAATAAATAAACCATAATTAATGGAAAAATCATATTTTATGAGATGGGAATGTTACTGCCGTTTAAAATCCGATGATAAAATTCTTGAACAACTTTCAATAGCCCTGAAACGAAGGAAATAAATATTGAATTCATTCACCTCTCCCAAAGATAAATTTATTTTTAATCAGTTTCTTAAATAAGTTTGTTTTGTAGTGTTGTCTTGTTTTGTGTAAAAATGCACAAGAATTAATTTATTCTAATCATAAATGACATCGCCTTTTAATGCAAAAACTAACAATTTACATTAATAGATCTTACAAATAATTTCTCTATTTGAATATCTTATTTTACGTATTTCTTTTACACGGAATTGATTTCACTCCCCATCTTCATCATGTTTCACTCGAAATATTTACTCTCCTAAAAAAGTTGAACCTCGAAAAAAACTATTCATACACCATACATTAAAAAATAACGGAAATCATAAACTGCATATTCAATTCTTTCATCATTACTATCTACCAACAAAAATAAATGTACATGTATAACTTTAGTTATAAGTTAATAACTTTACACCTAATATAAAACTGATGCAAGGGAAACATCCATCTGTAATTACATTGTAGCAATGGCATAATAGTATATTGTGCATCGAGTGGGAGAAGTTGGCGATTCTAGACGAGTGTGAAGTTTGCCGCGCGAGCTCGGCAATCACACGAGCGAATCGCCGTCTCCCACTAGGTTCACATAATACATTGTCCAAGACTCGCGATGGAAATGATGCTGAGGAGGTTGTCGAGAGTGGACGAAGTTGTCGATTTCTCAACTGATTGACATCACAGTGGTCGAAGTGAGTACTTTTCCCACTACTGGGAACTTCGACCACTGTGGCGTCATCAATTGAGGAATCGGCAACTTCGTCGTCTCGACACGAGCCTCCGAAGTCGCATTTCCATCGCGAGTGTTGAAAAAATGTATTTATTGTACACACTTGATTTAATGTGTTGATAGAAAATGTTGTAAAGTAAGGAATGATGTAGAGGAAAAAGATGAGATATGAGAAATGAATCATCATAAAGGAAATATGAGACGAATGAACATAAAAGGGTGATCGGTATGTACAACGATTAAAGAATGACGCGGTAATTATGAGTTAAAAAGGAGGTCATACTGTTGTCCTATTTGAATCTCCTGCAAGCATGTCCATAATTCGACTGATGCCTGGCATGTTCAAAAATGTTCCTAAGATTGGCACTCTCCGTAAAAAGTTTATCGCCACTGGTAAGAATCCACTACAAACAGAAAAATAAATCATGAAGAGAGGAAAGGAGACAACAGGAGAATGATAATCACAAATGTAGCATGCTTTACAAAACGAAGGGTTCACAACTCGACCGATAAAGTGTACACTGACTTCAAGTGATTTCAGTGACTTTATGTGAATTCAAGTGACTTCAGCGAAGGTGTACACCTGACTTCACGAGTTGTTAACCTCTCGTTACAAACTTTGAACTCTAATTTAAAACAATATCAAATAATCTAAAGAACTGATACTCAAGTTTCATAAAAAATATTTTGAAACTGTAATTCTGGAATAAATCGGGCAAATGCAAAGATTAAAATTGAAAAACTGACAAAGATAAAATTCTCATATGATGGAACGACATCGAAAAGCAATTTTCACATTGAATACTATTCAAATTGACAGACGATTTTGAAAATATTTTCTAGAATAGAAAATTTGGTAAATACCTAAACAAAATAACGAAGCCATAGGTTTCTACGATCATGCCGACCAAAGGCCAGCCCAATATAACAATAATTACGCCTCCTAAAAATGAAGCACTTCCTTTCAATTTGTGCCTTTGGAAGAAAAAGCTTAACGTCCTCCTAGGTCCAATTACACATCCCAGACCCGAGATAAACAGGAGCTGCAGGAAACAGATTGCTCAAAGTGTTTCGAAATCACAAAAATTCGGTAAATACTGTCACAAACATGGACACAATATTTTAGCAGACAAGGACGTGTCAAGTAATTTAAAGTAGAACGAATAAAAATTTCGAACCTTCAAAATTCAACAATTTCAAATTGAAGGTATTAAAAATTTTTGAAATTAAAACATATGTAACTTAACAGTTTTAATATTTCCAACATTCAAAATTATAAAATTAAAAGCGTAACAATTTCCGAATTTTCAATATAACCATTACACATTACAGAATATCTCTTTAACAGAAAAATGCTTAATATTTTCAATAATAAAAGTTCAAAATAAAATTTTTTTTTCTACGAGTTCAAAATCCAACTGTAATTTCTGAAATCGTACAATTTCAAATTATGAAAACATTCAAATTAAAAAATTTCACTTTTAAACATGGAAATGTTTATACTGATATTAAACATAATTTTAAGCTGAAAGTAGACAAGAATTTCAAATTGAAAACTTTGGTCCTTTTTTTTATCTTTCATATTTTTGGTGATTTTAATGCGATTAAGGTGTATTTTTAAAACTTATTCGCAATAAGACAGTTTTGAAGAAATATTTTTTGAAAAAAAAAATCAAAAACTTCTTGGATTTTTCACAAACAAATTTTTGAACTGAATTTCTGAAAAAGAAAACTCCAAAATAGACGTACAATAGATGAATATTATACTCGCGTGCACGAACTTCAGAGTTCAGACTCTCGGGCACACCCTGCTACGGCGTACGTTCTTCATTATTTCTCGAAAACTAAGAGATCCCATTTTGATATTTCCAGGGGTTTTAGAGCACATTCTAAACTATCTATAAAAAAATAAAAAGAGAATTTCTTTCAGAAATTCTGTTTAAAAATTCCGAGAAGTTTTTGAAATTTGTTGTCCAACAATATTTCTTCAAAACTACGTCTTATTACGAATAATTAAAAAAATACACCTTAATAGCATTACAATTACCAAAGTCATGACAGTTAAAAAAAGGACCAAAATTTTCATTTTTGAATATCTCCTAAGTTTTTTGAGTTGTTCAAAAATTAATTCAGGGTTTTTCTATCAACACTTAAGAGAACGTATACTAGAATTTTTATAAAAATTACTAACAATAGCTGAAATTCTTCAAATGATTTGACATGGAATTGCCCAAGTAACATATTTTTCACTTGTTTTTTGTACATAACTTAACGCAGAAGAGTAGAAAAACAAGTGATGTAAGTAATACCAGAGACAGAAATGCGCTTTTCAGGCATTTTAGCTATAGCAGAAGTTGTTTTATTTTATTTGGATGTGGAAAGCCGGATAGTAGCTATTAAATATGAAAAACAAGTGACTTCTGAAAATGCAAGTAAACCATTATTGCACCTAGAGATCCTCAAGGGAGAGTTGAGAGATCTTACTCCCTCCACTGTGCTTTTAGACGAACCGGAATCGGAAGTTGTATCAGGGGCGCTAAACTTCGATTTATAGTTATGTTGGCAAAAGTTTTGGAATCTTAGGAAAATCATTGAATTTACGTAAAACTTTCTGATTTTATTGATTTCTGATACATATGTTATATTATATTAAAAGTGTTTATCGTTTTGAGTCCGGATATGAATCGAATATGACGTCTATGTCATTGAGTGATTTGAGAGTTTGTTAACCCTTGTGTTGGTCGTGTTTGCACTTTCGCAAAGTGCGCAATTTATTAATAGAAAAGTTGATGAAAAAAGTTTAAACATGGTGACTTGCTGCATTTCATACAGCAACACGTGTTGCGGGAAAAGTGTACGTTCGAAGACTTTTCCAAAAAATGAAAAGCTTCGCGAATTGTGGCTGCAAAACATTAATGGACAGGATTGGATACCAAGTGCAAAATTGCGGGTTTTTGTATAATTACTATAATTAAATTAAAAATTTGATTTTAGGAACGCGCGCATTCCACCGACTTAAGATTCCGGTACGTCTAATAATCAAAAAGATGACACACATTGTCTCAACTCTCCCTGAGGATCTCTAATTGCACCCAACCGTTCACATTGCGATAATCTACGTAAAACACGTGTCGAAGTTATTTATTCATCGTAATTTTCTAAAAGAACAATTTCTTCATTAAGTTGATTCATGTTTTTAAGAATAAAATATAAACGCTTTAGTTGCCATCTAAAATTAAATAAAAAATTCAGGTTAGGAAATAATTTGGTACCTTTTCTCAAAAATATTGTTATAATTCAATTAATTTGTAACAATAAGACGACTTTTCCTGTAAACTCAAACAAAATATATAGTATCGAGTCAAATATAATAAAAACGCACAGCAAGTGACAGCAAACATATAAAAGGCAGAATAATTTTTAAACAAACACAAAATATTATAAATTTATAAATAGAGCTTTTATCAAACTTTTATACCAATAAAACAGATTCAACTTACTTCTAAAGCTTTCTCAATAATCTCGACATAATCGCACGAACAAAATAAAAATATAGGATTCTAACCTAACTAAATGCTTACCAGCTGTCAAATAATAAACTTACGTTGCCAATTGCTAGAAGACCTTTGTCAAATAACAGTAATACTCCGAGAAAAAGGAAAGATATCCCAAAGCCAGCAAGCCCGACTCCGATTTCTGAAACATATTTTCATTATTCAGCTGCCTTCGAAAAGTTTCGTCAAAGTTTCGGACTCAGTAAAAAAAAAACACTGTTTATTTATCACCACTATTTTAGAATACTCACTTTGCGTATCTGTTATTTCGAACATATTTACAAGAGCGTTTATCGCACGAAATAAGAGTTTTAATTATCATGCGGCGTGGAATATTTCCACGACAGCCGCCAGCTGAGAAAAACCTAACCTATCTCCACGTCATTGGTTATGATGAGGCAAGATCGACAAGATTTACGATTATGACGACCCACTTATAGCAATCGCTAGAAATTCAGTCAAACTCAGTGTTAGACATCATAACACTCGCGGCAAAAAGTAATTATAACCTTATAAGTGTAGTTTTATTGAAGAACGAAAAAATAAGTATAACATCACAAGTTTTAAACCTTTTAAACACATGTAACCCGTAACTAGTCCGCCATTTTGGAAATATAAGTAATTGCCGTAATTACGCATGCGCAAGTCTAAAACAAATCTTTTTGCTTCGTGTTTTTACCTATTCTTACTCTTGGATCAATTTTGATTTTAGGAAAGTGCTATTTTTCATTATAATTTTCAGAATTATCTGACCAAGGTTAACAGAAATGATAATTCAGTTTTTAATAATAAAAATTAATGTTAATGAAAATATCCACTTTGCCACTACGTACGTCAAGAGCAATGTTGTATATTTTTCAGGGAATTAAATTTAAACTTTGTCATAATTTTTTGAAAAGTTCAAAAACGGTAAGAAAGGGAAAAAATCATACTTCAGGATGAAAAATGTACCTTTTTTATTGTCAGTTTAAAAGATAATTTTCACTTTTTACAAGTTTAATTAACATAACCTGATTGAGTGAAAAAATAACAACTATTTTAGAAGACTGGATTTGGTATAATTAACAAATTTTTAAATATAATATGTATGATACAACTTATTAACGGTGAGCTTCAACCAATTTCAACCAAAAAAATCCTCGAATTTTTTTTGGGGAATATTATTTTATAATAATTGAGGTTCACCGTGTTGTATGTGTACTTGGCGGATGAATTAAGTGATAACATAATTAAGCTTGAATTAATCAATAAACGCAACGTTATAGTAATCGGAACTAAATATGTGTTTCAATGTAAAAAAATAAATAACATTTTTGTTTCTTAATTTAAAATTCGTTATAGCGGACGTAGTATAAAGTACATCTGAATAAACATAACATTGTTTCTAAACCTAGAACATTACTTTCGTTTAAAAATATTACTGCAGATTAATAAATTGCGGTAGATTGTCGTCTGATAAATATTTTCTTTAAGAAATATAAACATATTAGAATTTCCTCGGAGGAACAGATTTGCTTCGCTTGTAGCTCTTGCTGACAGTCTGCGAGGACGATTTGAAAAATCTTCTGTCAGTTGATCTCCCGCGCTCCTGAAAACAAAAGAAAAATTCATTATATACATAAGAATACAGTGAAATATTGTTTAGTGCTGAAATATCACATAGATGTAATTCAGTCCTTTTTAACAATATGAAATTTAGCAACTAAAATTTTGCTTTATTGACAAAAATATTTGAAACATTACTTTCTCCGCTTCTTTTACAGAACGACCCTTGGTGGGCTTTGAAATTTCAACCTTTGGTTGAGAACGGGCGACATTTTTCTCCTTTGTCTGTGACTGGAAATAATACATAAGAAACAAAATTAGTAAAAATGTAGGCATCTATATGAAAATTATACGTTGAGGAATTACTTTTCAATTTTAGATACTCACTTCATACTCAAATGAGTCTTGTGAAGATGGCTTCTGAGAACTTGTAATAACTCTTTTTTCATTTTTTGGAGATTTCTGCGAATAGTTGAAGCGTACAAAATTAGTAAACCTACATAAAAACTATATACAATTTTCATTATAAGCATTTGAAAGTAAATAATTTTAAATTTAAGAATTCAGAATTGCAAACAATTTCAAGCTTCTAGTGTCCAGGCATACCACAAATGGTATATGTTCACCGAATTTCGGTGAATCTAGCCGCCTTTTCCAGTTCCCCCGGGCACAACGAATTTCGGCGAACAGCTAAAATATCATAGAAATACGTGGAAATAAACGTGAAAATCTACGTGAATTCATTAAATAAATTGAAATTGAACGGCATGTTCACGGGGAATTTCACGTAAACTAATCCAAAATACCACCCGAATTTAACGTGGATTTCTACGTCAATTTCCACGTGAATATTTTCAAGGCTTTTTCAAAATGTCTAATGAAAAAAATTTTGCGTTTGAAATTTTTAAATTGAAATTTGTTTGCAGCTTTAAATATCAAGCATTTGTGCATTGAAAAATCACGAATTAGTACAGGAGTGAATAATTATTTTTAATGAAATCAATGCAATTATTGCAATATTGAATAGGCTTCAAACTTAATTTACAAATGAAACTTTAAATGAACATAATAACCTAAGTATAAAATATATAACCAATGCCAATTTAAATGAAGTACCTATTCCAGTACCATGCGTAGAAAGTTCACTAATTTGAATTAGAAAGTGTTATACTCTCAAAGATTAATGATTCTTTAATCGGGATCGTGAAAAATACATCAAGAATGGAAACATTTGTTAAGCTTTCTTAAATTGACTAATGGAAAATTTCAAGTTTTACGCCCTTCAATTTAAGTGAAGTTTTTGAATTTGGTTATAAATACTACGTTGTAAAAATGTAATGCCTTATGGATTAAAAAATCTCGAATGAGTATAAGAGCGAATAATTATTTTAATTGAATGACTTTAAAAATATTGCAAAATCTGATACGTGTCAAAGTGAATAATTTAATAATCAAACTATAAACTAAATTTCAAATTGAAAAAAAAACAAAGTATGAAATATAACCATTTCAAGAATGTTGAAGTATTCAAGTGTGATGAGTAGAAAATTCACCAATTTCAATTGAAAGAGTTTAAAAAGGGTCCAAACGAAGAAATTTAACAAATTAATAAATAAAAATAATAAACAGTACATTAAAACCAGACAATTTGTAATTGAATTACATTTTTTAATTGAGAAGTTCAAAATTTATTATAGTTTCAAATTAAAAAATAAACATTACTAGCGGCAAAGCGTTCAGAAATGAGAAATAAAAAGTATTATGCCATGAAAGATTAATGATTGAAATATGAATTTCAAATTAAAATCATAGCAATTTGAAGCACTTCAAGTTGTAATATAAAATTCTCGAATCGTAATAAACTATAATATATGTATTCCTCGGGTTTAATACATTTACCAAAATCTCTATACTTACTACATACTCAGATCTGAGTTCATCGAACGATGTTTGTGAAGATGGCTTTTCATTCTTTCCTTGAGTCAATGGAAACGAATATTCATCTTCGTCGGGGGTCTGAAAAAATATCGAAGGTAAAAAAATGAATACATCATATAAATGGTTTTCACATGAGCACACGAATTTCCGAAACTTACTTCAGAATGATCTTCAGAAAATGGTTTTAAACCCCTAGCTTGAGAAAGTGGGAAGAAATCGTCTTCTTTATTTAAATCCTAGAAAACATTAAGCATTGAAAATAAGGTACTTCAAACAGATTATTATTTTAAATAGATTCATTACAGTTTTGATTTACTTACTGCCTCGGGGGAAAGATCCTTTAATTGGGTAAGTGGAAATAAATATTCCTCCTTTTCTGAGTTCTAAAATTAAAATAAATATTGTACTATATATGATAAAATTACTATCAAAATCACATGTAATAAACTCACTTTCTTCATGGTTTCCTGCTTCTTGCTCAACTGAACAGACTGAACTTGATAGGTTTTACTGAGACGGTCAAAACGTGCATCGCTGTCAATAGACTGGAAAAAAAATATTTTTTCAACATTCATATAATTTTATGACAATGATTTCAAAACAATCACAAACCTCATCATCGGAAAAGAGGGTATTTTCCGGTTTTTCTGGAAGTTTCTTGGTAAGCGTTTTTATCAACGAGAGAGTCTGCAGGTCTATTTTAACTGGTTCAGATTTTGTTATTACCGGTAAAGCCTGTGAAATGCATAAGTTAAAAACATTTTTCCCCGACTTCTTTCATAATTTTATCTGAATAATATTCCAAATTTACTTACCCTTTTCTTAAGATCCTTCTTTTTCTTTTGAAGCTTTTCTTCTGCTTCTTTAATTTTCTTTTGAAGGCTCGCAAAATCATGGACCTTTGACTTTTCTTTTATTAGATTGAATTCCTGATCAACCTACAAAAAAATTAATAAAAGTTCTCTGAAAAATGTTATTTTAGAAAGTTTTATAAAATATCTATATAATATAGAAATACAGTTAGATTGTCTTATTTTTATATAAAACAGTACAAAACTACCTCTTTTAGAGCTGCTAGATACTTTTTACTCTTATGCTCAAGCTCCTTTAATTTAATTTTGTATCCCTTGTCCATGTTTTTTTCTCTTTGCTGCGCTGAAATTACAGCTGCCTCCAATTTCTTTTTCATAAATGCGAAGTCTGTAAAACTTGTTGTCTCTAACAAATTTGGATTCTTTTCTAAGTGCTCGTTGTTCACTTTCTTAATATTGTTGTAGTTTTCAAATATCTCATTCCTAACTTTTTCTTTCTCTGCAAAATCTGATTCTAAGTCACGAATTATTGATTCTTCTTTTTCGCATTTTAAATCTTGGTTCAACTCCTGTAGAATCTCAGCATTTCCTTCGTTATTTTTCTCTTGTTGACGAATCAAGTCTTCCAATTCCTGTTTTGAATTCAATGAACATGAAAGTAGAAGTTTATAATGTAATTATTTTTTAGTAATTAAATATATTATTAAAACTTACTTGACTTCTTAATTCGTTTTCCTTGGTAATTTCTTCACATCGAAGAAGTTCCAATTCTTTATTTACTTCTATTAACGACTTATCAAAATTATCTACATCGATATTTTTCGATAAAATCAAATTAATTGCGTTCTTTGAATCTCTCAGACTACTTTCGAGTTTTAAGAGCTGATTTGTGGAATCTACAATTGTTTTTTGAAGATCTGATTTTATATCTAGTTCTTTTATTTTGACTTCTATCTGCTGAATTTCTCCTGTGAAGTCTTTTTCTCTGGAAAATAAAGGGTTTTAAATTTAATATGACATTCTAGGTTGTTATGTCAATATTAAGAAACATCTGAAGAATCATCAAAGATTTGGGTTTCTTACATGCTAGTGTCCGGATTTATTTTCGTCAAGATCAATTTTTTTATTTTCTGATAGGCTGATTCTTTCATTTCATCGACATCGCCAAGATCTTTCAGTTGGGTTTCTAAGGCATTAAACTCTTCTTCTAATTCTTGTTGATCCTGAACAGTATAAAATGTTTCTCAAAATAAAAAAATAGAAATAACAGCTCCTGATTTTACAAGTACATTGAATAAGAAATGGATAATTTATATAAAAGATAAAAATCATACTTGGGAGAATTTGCTGTCATCTTCTAAAATTTGATCAGTCTTCTTTTGTGAAACATTTTCCAAAAGAATTTCCTTATCGTTTAAGTTCTTAATAGACCTTATGAAAATGAATAATATTATTATTATTATGGGATGTTTAGTATTTTGAAGAAACAATGGATACCCCATTTATTATATAACAATTCTATATAATTAAAAAAAAATACCCTTCGATGCTGTCGAGTTTTTCCTCCACGTTCTTTACAGAGAACAACACTTCATCTGAATCTTGCGATTTTTCTTCCTCTTCTTTGATGTTGCAACGTGTTTTCATCAAATTCTCTAGCTCGCATTTTTCAGCGATGGTTTCTGCAGAAAACGAACAAAATTTGGTATAATTATCTGAATACATTCCATGCAATAAATGCTCTTCTTTATTATAAAATTTAAGATCGAGATTTAGTTATATATGAGTAAAATATAAAATTTGACTGAGCTGCCTTAAATTACCTGTTTCGATATTTCCTTCTTCGCATGAAATTTCGAGTTTCTCGCTCTTGATTTTCAGTTTCTCTATGATTACCGTTTTTATCACTGACACATTACTGAAATGGTAATCAAAACCTCCTTCCTTCTGAACCATATACTTGATATCATCGTATATGAGGAGCACAAATTCCCAAGCTTTGTTTACTCTGTATAATATTTAATAAAAAAAATATAATGATATAAAGAGATTGTATTTGATTTCGGTATGAAATTTTGTGTTGAAAAACAATGTGTAAAGCAATTCATTTTTATGAAAGGGAGTGTCTCCGGGTGTCCAGCGTTTCTTAAAAAAATTTCAAGACTTTTCCAGGTTTTCCAGGAAAAAAAATAAATTTCTCCAGGTAGGGGAAATCACCCTACAGTAGATAATGATTTACAGTAGATAATCTTAATTAACTGAAAAACTGACAAAAAATGTGAATTACTTTTGTTAGTATAACGTTTCAGCAAGGATACTATATTTTCTAAGGAAGTTTCATTGAAATTTTATAATTAATTAATGCGTGAGAGCAAAAAATTACTTTTTAACCTGAAAAAAAATTTCACCTCTTCTTTATTCATACTTGTTACCTTAATGAAACATTTGTATGACATGTTTATACATTAGAACCGAAGCTTGAAGTTTAATGACCAATAGTTATTAATACAAAGTCTTCGTTCTTTAATATTTATAAATATTTGAGGACTTTTTATGGGATAATACATTTTCCAACAGTAGATAACCAACAGTAGATAATCGGAAAATTACAAAAAATGTCCCTGTCAAAATTTGCAGCTCTGCGACTGTTTCGCAGTTGTTTTAAGCTTGGTTTTAAGTTAAAGGTTGTCTTTGTTTGTTTATTTTGATTCGTGAAGTTTTTAATTCAAATTATTGTAAATAATAAACTAAGAAAATAGTGTAAATTATTGGTTATTAAAAAGGTCATAAATTTTAGTTCTGTTTTAAGGAGCCTTTCGAAAAGGGTATCATTTTTAGGATTAAGGTATATAAAAATGCTGAACTTTTCTGTCATCGCAAGTCAGGTTAAATTGTATAAAGATTAAACATCTCGTACCAATCGTACCAATCTCACGGTATATCAAAGATAAAAAAATGTCAATAATTTAAACTTTTGCGATTTTTGTAAAATAATCATAGTTTCAATTATTATTTACTCAATAGATTGATTTTAATTGTAAGTATACTAATGATAAATTATAATTATCCAGAATTGGGTATTCTGTCTTGCCCAGAAGCAATACCAGAAACGATTATCTATTTATGGACAAAGGTGTCAAAATCGTAGCCTTGACCATGTCTAATAAAAATGTTTAATACAGCTGATTGATTAATTTCGTGATATTTTTTTCTATAAGAATACTCAATTCAATATGTAAGCTTTATTTAACAACGATAACCTTTCTTTATTTTTGAAAACTGATGCAGTTATATGCAGTTGAATTTTTTCCTATCTACTGTAGGGCGGTTTCCCCTACCTTTTTTACAGTGAAAAAATACTTTTCACGAAACATAGTAGAAATTGTAGATCTAGTGGGCATAAAAAAAGTATTATAGCGAATTTTCTCATACACCCCCAAAATCTGATTTTATGGCCAAAAAACAGTTTTTACGTGATTGTTCATTTTATCAAGGTGAAAAATCACGAAGCTACAATCGAAAATGCTTCGAAGTTTCTCATTTTTTCCTGTTTTCCTCAACTTTAACAAAAAAATAATGACATTTTTTTTAATCCAATAGTTTTTTGCTGCACATTCGCTGTATCAGCGACAGCTGATATAAAACTTTCAATCGTTCGTTGAAGTAATATTCAGTTCTCATAGTGAAAAATATTGAATCGTATCAAAAAACGCTACAACGCCGCAAAACTTCATTTCCGAAATTCTCTGACTTTTCCCTCATTTCTCTCTGCCCAATTTTGCATTTTCCCTAACACTTAAAGGACACTTAGTGCCAGTGTGACCCCACGGATTTTCCGATTTTTATCCAATTGTCTACGTTTTTCTTTTTCAAGTATTTTTTTCGAATAGTTAAATTCTCACTGAAGCTTTGTGAATATTTTTTCCTATTTTGTATTGTTTCAACATCACTCATGATTCTTTTTCAGCCAAAAATATTGTTTACTTTATTTGGAGGTGTGTCCCTTAAGGGCTAAACATTAATATTCAAAGACCAGAAATATAATCTTGTAATACTGTTAACGTAGAATCTTTTATGAACGGAATAAAAAAATTTCAATTTCAAATTTAAATATTAAAATTTTATTTATTTATTGATGTCCATAAAAAATTGGCTTTTCCACAATAAAAAATTAACTTTTAATCCAGAAGGTCAAATTTTCAACAATACCGTTGAATTTTCAACCAAAAGAGCTGAATTTGTAAGAAAATAGTTTAATTTTCAACAAAATAATTAAATTTTCAACAAAATACTTAATTTTTTAACCAAACTGTTGAATTTTAAAACAAAAGAGAATAAACTTTAACCAAAAACAGTTGCATTTTCAACCAAATAAGTGATTTTTTTAGAAGACACTTTTATTGTTCAATAAAATAGTTAAATTTTCAACCAAATACTGTATACCTACAAAGAAGAATTTTCCACCAAATAGTCGAATTTTGAAACAAAAAATATTAAACTTTAATCAGAGATGAACTTTCAACAAAAAGGTTTATTTTCAACCAAACAATTGCAGTTTTAACGAAAAGAGAAAAATTCAAGCGAAAAGATTAGTTTTCTACCAATAGAGCCCAATTTTTGACTAAAAAATATCATTTTTCAACAAGAAATGGAAAAGTTACATTCTAAGGTAAAAAATTAATTTTAAACAGAAGAAAACAAATTTTCAACAAAATAGTTAAATATTTAATCATAGAGATGAACCTCCTACCAAGTGGTTCAACTTTTACACAAGTAGTTGAATTTTCAATTTTGAACAAAAAATGGAATAGTTACATTTACAGCTAAAAAAGACAATTTAAAAAAAAAAAGAGTTTTCAACAAAGTAATAATACTTTCAGCCAACGAGAAGAATTGTTAAAAAAAATTATGAATCTTCAACTTAAATATGTAGTTAAATTTTCAATTAAAAAAATTAACCAAATTAAAATGTTCTACCCAAAACATGAATTCTCAACAAAATTGGGGAATTTGCAACCAAATAATGTAATCTTTGAATAAAAATATAATCGTCAGGAATAAGTAACTGAAAAAAAAGAAATATAAATACAAGGGAAATAAATTACGAACAAGAATATTATATTGGGGTAGCCGCACTCTTCATTTTCAAAATTTTTAATTCTCAACTTTTCCTAGACCAATTTTTCATTTTCCCTGTCCATTAATATTCAAAGAACAGAATTTTTTCAAAGGCCGTGGCTGATTTTTCCCTGACCAATGAAATTCCCTGAGTTTTCTCTGATTTCCGGGTTTTCCTTGACCTACGGTCACACTGTACAAATAGTGCTGAATAATTCAGTCTAATTTCAACCAATTCTGATTAATAAAGGCTCATTACACGCGGAACTGAAATTACTTTCAATATATTAACAGCAAAAAATATGACGTTTTAAAAAATATCATTAAATTGTTAAATTTGAAAAAAATTGGAAATAAATGAGAAACTTTCAAATATTTTCGATTGTAGCTTCCTGACTGTTCACCGTGATGAAATGAGCAATCTATTGTTAAAAAGGTGTGTTTCTATTATCAAACAAAACAAGAAATTAGAAATTAAATGAAAAAGGCGGAGCTATGAATTATTATATATACATGGACCTACCAAAAATGATTTAGCATCCTTTTTTCGTTCAGCAGTTAAGGGAATAAAAAATCCAGGACCATGAGCACAATTCAAAGACTTTTTTAGGTTTTCCAGGTAAAAAAATACAAAGACTTTTCCAGATTTTGAAGGATTTTCGAGACGCCAGACACCCTGTGCCTACATATACCGAAAAATGCGGCTATTTCTCCGAAATTTGTATACAAATAGCTCCTTTTTCAGGTCCCGCTATTCGTAACGAAAAAATCCGGCTATTCGTACCGAAATTTCAGTACACGTAGCCACGGTCTTTATAAAAACTAAAATTGAATTAAATCATTTCTTTACAAATTAATGAAACCTTCAATGAACTTACGTATCCACGATGAATTTTTGCTCCTTTTCCTTCGCTATGTGAGACTTACAAAATTCGGTCTTTTTCTTTTTTAATTCAGAAAACTTTAGTTCCAATGAGTTTTGCTTTAGTTTAATCGCAGATTTCTTGGCCGTGGAAATTTGGGAAGTATGTGATTTCTGTTCCTAAATAAATCCAGTTAAAAAGAAAAAAATTGAATTTGTTTAAAAATGTTAAATTTGAACTAGAAAGCATAATGTATAAGAACATGGACATTTCTTAAAATACTAAACCTTTTGGGAGATTTCAATTTGACTTGTAGATACGCGCTCTGTTTTCAATGACTGATAAGTCTGATATAGTTGGTCGATCAATTTTGGAGGGGTAGATGAAGGGATTGATTGCTCAGTTGATGAGTTAATGGATATTTTTTTACTTCCGGCTATATCAGAAGTCTTTATTGCAGAAGCTGAATAGCGTTTACGTTTACTCAAACTCGAGGAATCCATTTCTAGGAGAGAAGTGTAACAAGTAAACTTTTTTAACGGAGGATTTTTTTAGAAATGTTAGCAAATAAACAAAACGTATTTATAAATTACAATTTAAAACAAATAAAAAAGATACAAAGTTTTGAACATTATTTTGGACATTTTCCTACTATTGTGCAATTAGTATTAAGAATTAAGCGTTAGATATGTAATTTAAAAAAATATATACCGATATTTAATAAAAATGTTGGCCACGTTGAAATTTAAACAACTGGTTAGTCGTCCAAGATCCCACGATTTTTGTTGCTTAGTCAGAACTTTATCAATTCTAACCGTAAAAATATGTCTAATTTTTCCAATTAGAATTTATTGACGACAAATAGCTAAACCACCCTGACATTCTCCTTGAAGATAAAAATAAGATAACATTTTTTGCTGCTTCTTTCATATTTAAAGTTATTGCAATATGGTTGGATGATTAACATCAGACAAAATCTAATCCAACCTATTAATGATAATTTGACGAAACGATACATATTTAAATCACATTTTCAGCAATTGGTTTCAAAATTTAAAAATCAAGACCTTTTCACCTTAAATAGAATTGAAGGCTTCCAAAACTTATTTTCGAACTTTAATTTTTATTCATTTCGATTATCAGTGAAATAGTAGAAAAAGAGATTTTAACAGATTTGGCAAATATAGCAGGGTAGTCAGAAAAATAATTAATTAAAAATGATGGTAATAATCGGATTATATACAATTTTTAAACTTAAATGATTTTTTCTTTTTATATTAAGGACATTCTGATTTTCGTTAAATTCATCAAATAAACAGTTAAATTCTTCAATCTTGTCGACAGAATCACGTGACAGAGTAAACAAACTAAAAGCTATTATAGCGAAGCAAAAATAATAACCTATAAAGTATATACTCCTCTTGAAAAGTATAATAAATTTTATTCCAGGGTTTAAACCAATTTTATTTTCCAAGCATTAAACTTTGTTTCCAACTTGAAACAATATTTCCTAGAAAGAGAAAACTTGTCGATTGAATTACATGGACAAAGTAAACAAAGAAAACAGTTACTTGACAACACTTGACAAGTAGATCCTACGGCTCAATCGCTTCAAACGATTGCCGAGTGGGCCAAGAGAGTTTAATGAATGAGAGGAAACACGTTCATGTAAATAAATAAGAAAGCTGCAAATTACCTACAAAACAAATTCATTTACGAGTTCGCAGATTCCTGGGCTCCCAGATTCGTCCCGGCTCTTGGCTTGTAACGAACCGGAAATCAGTTGCACTGCATATGCGTCGCATCGGCAGTCTTATTGGCTGAAAACAGCGCGCTTTTTAAAAATTATTAAATGTGTACATCAATTTTTTTTAATAAATCATCATTGTAGAATTAATGAAATTTTTTTCAGTTCACAAAATAGTCTTTCAGAGAGAAAGGTAAATTATTAATTTCATTTTACTCTTTACAAATAAATTATTGATTTTTAATTCAAAGGAAGGAATCACTTTCTTTCACAAATGAAAAATTTAAATAATTCATATTTTTTGTGATTTATAATTATCATATATTGTAAACAATTGATTTACATATTTGAAAATTTCACCAAATATATCTTTGATTTCACATAAGTTCGCGAACTACATTCCATTATGCTGCTCGTGCGACGCATATGCAGTGCGGTTGGGAGCAGAATTGGGAGCTCCGCGGAAATTAGCAGTCGCATTCGAATTATCAAATATTAGCGCGGAAGAGAAAATAATTTAAAGAAACATATTAAGTTATTTGATAATACTATTATCTTCGCTAAAAACTTTACCATTTTGGGTCTTAAGCATATTAAACTGTGAACGAATAATATAAATTCACGTAAATATTAATAATGATTATTATAGATACTGTAAAAATCGATTTAAAAATAAAAATGTAATTTTGAATCAATTTTTATTTTTTAACAGTGTGAAAATTAATATTTTTCAATACACGTGTATCATATGAATTTTGAAACCATTGAAAAATCAACACTACAATTTTTCCAATTTTTTTCCGACATAATGTTACGTACAAAACTTTATCATTTAGTGTAAAATTCTTGATGATAAATTTAAGGAAGTGTCTACGAGTACCGAAAAAATCTAGCTATACGTACCGAAATTACGGTACAAATAGCCCCTTTTCCAGCTTCCCCTATTTCTACCAACAAAATTCAGCTATTTGTACCGAAATTTCGGTACACGTAGTCACGGCCTAAATTTAAACAATTTTAAAAGTAATATTACAATAGATTATGTTTAATATTTGAAAATCTGGAAAAAAAGTTGTCAAGCGTACTTGTCACAATTCTGTCGTTTTTTCATATAAAGAATATGATTAAAAAATGTTTAATAACTACATTCATATTATAATAAAATTAGTAATGGGCACACTGATATCTACGAGGAGTTTAGTTACACTATAGCAGTTCGCGGCGCGGAGCCGGGCGCAAGAACCCTCTTATAAGTCCAATAACAATCGTATCCCAACTTTATACCCTAGGTGATGAAAACAAAACCAAAATATATGTTTAAAATGGAAAATTAAGCATGAAATATTTGTTTTATTTCAAATTCATTATTTTTATCGTAAAGCTTATTGAAAAACGTTTAAAAACAATCATATAAAAGATAAGTTAATCCACTTTAGCAGAAGTTATGATTAATTGAATAACCCGAGTCGAAATTTATACTCCACTTTGAACATGCAGCTCCTTATTAGAACATGCTTTGGAGCTATTTAAGCCTATAACCCCTACTTTAAACTTTTAACTCCTAGAGAATGAAACATTAGAGCCTCCTTTGAATCAATTTTACTCTACAGGCCCTACTTTGAATCTTATTTAGAAGCTACCCTAATAGCACGGAACGTTCCGGGAACGTTCCGCGGGCACCTTTGGAACGTTCCGGGAACGTCCCAGGAATGTTCCGTGCTATTAGGGTACAGTCTTCCAATTCAAGAAGATACTTTGACGCTGTAAAACCTGCTAACCCTACTTTGAATCCTTAGAACCTAGATTTGTCTAACTAAAGACCCTGCTATGCACTCTGATTTTTTGGCCTACCCCATGTAGAAACTGGCCCATTTGTCCCCATTTCAATTAGGGCAGTAGACAGAATCTCACTAGAACAACTGGACTAGTAAGTTCTAAACAGGACCCTTCAAAGCACTGCTAAGATTTTTTATTCCTTACTAGAAAAAACGATGTGCCTCTACTTAGGCCCTAATCTTGTATTTGAGCCAGGCTCTAGCTGGTTCCTGATTTAGATAAAAGAACCAAGATATTCCAGTCAGGCACTGGTCGGGCGTTAGTCAGCATACCCCAGATAAATTTCCTGAAGATGGTGCTGCAGTATATATGATGCAGTGCCATCTTCAGAAGTTTGTATACACTAAATCATGTTTTAGTAAACAGGCGAATGGCTGCCTATCAACAACACGTGACAGCAAACTTAAATTTATTTTCATCTGAAGCATTCGTGCGTTTAACACTTATAAACACGTGTTTTTATTGAAAATAACACTACGTAAATTTTTATTGAATATAGTTCAAGTAGTACTTTTGTTAAATTCTATTTATTATATATACTGAATGTGATTTGTGAATATAATCAAAAAAATGTAGGTAATTTCTTTTTTCACCTTTCACAATCACTTTGATTAAAATAAAGTTCGAATTTTTTGTTAATACGTGAAACATAAGGAAAACAGTTAAATTTGTGCTGTGCATGTGAAACCCAGTGGAAAATAATAAAAATAATCATTTTGTTGTTGAAAAATAGTTTGTCACATATATTTATATCACAGCTGAATAATGAGCGTACCGGAAAACAGAGAGGGTCTAGACGGGCGGTTGAAGGGTATTCCTGTTAGGACCTCGCTAGATGATCTAGATAGTGCCTGGCTAAAACAGCGTTACAGAACTAGTCTGGCCCTCCCTATTTTTCCCGACCAGCGCCAGATCAGAAACGGGGGAAACTAGCCGGGGCCCTTCCAAATTCCAATCACAATTTCTACATGGGACAGTATTCGAACTGAGTACTCTACTTTGACGCTTTATAAACTTCATAATAATAAACTAACTAATTCATTGTTTCATCAAATCAATTTATAATTGGTTTCAAAGTGATTGAGAATCACAAGAAATTATGAGAATGAAATATTTGTTATCGTTAGCAACAAATATTATAAATTAATTAAAATGTTTGAAAAATATATTCAAGTATATATTTAGAAACTACAATAATTTAAATATACTGATTGTTCCCACATTTTTATTAGAGTATTAACCCTCATAGCATGATAGTTCGGCGGGAAATCCCATTTATCTCCCAGGATATCCTGGGTATATCCCTGGAGATCCTAGGGATATTGCGAATAATATCGTACAGGGCGGAAATCGCGATATCCCTGGAATGTCCCAAGGATATCTCAGAATATCCTGACGATATCCCAATAATGTCCCAATTTTATATGCCAAGGATGTGCCCAAGATATCCCAATTCTATAATTTAGTATATTCCTGGAAATTCAGATATATATACTGCCAATAATATGTCTATTCAATCATATAAACGAAATAACTCACCATTTAACAATATTAGGCATTTTTCCAGATATTTTGTACAAAGTATAACATTATAAAATACAATAATATTAGAGTCCCCTCTAAAGTCTCTTCCAGGTAAATTCCATTCTGGCTGTCGACAGTTTTCGCACACTGATCTGTGTGCGAAAACTGTATCGCGCAATAATAAGTACATGTTAATTTGATTTTTTTTTGTCATAAAAACTGATTTTGCTGTTATACTGATAGTGAAAAGTGCGATCTCTAAGCTGCGCAATGTAGGGGTTATAGATGCAATAACAGCCAACTTCTAAACTTTCAGAAAGTGGCTTGTTTTTATTGTAAGTAGGCTGTTATTGGTTATGAAAATAACTTGCGGTAATAATTTTTTTACATTCTCATCATTTATGATTGAGAAAGTATTAGAATTGTCCGAAATTTTTAACCTTAGTTTTTCAACAGATCTCCACGTTTTGCTCTGAAGCCGAAAATCAAGTTTTGGCAATGGCGCCTGTCTGTCTGTCCGCCGGTCCGTCCGTGGACAGGATAACTCTTGAAAAAATAAACGGATCAAATCGAGCTTTGGCACACTTTTTTAGCCCTAAAAGAAAGAACGAGTTTGTTAACCAGCATTCCTTGATTAACGGCTATGGTTTTATTCATTCGAAAATGATATCCAAAAATCGAGGATTCCGTTTTTACGCCAAACGGTGACTGTCGATCCACACACTAAAAAATTCACAAACTTCCTTTATATGTGTGATTAAGTTCCATTATCATTTCTTGACAGGTATGTAGTTCAGTAACGACACCACAAATTTGTATGCATCTCAATTTATTAGAACTTCATAAAAAGCAATTCAATATTAAAATGGACTGTAACTTTCACTGCGTCAATTTATACGTTAAAAATTTGATTCATACTGATCACGATATAAACATTTAGTGTCTACCGACGGTGTTACACGCGTAAGGTGTCTCACACGACTCTGTCTTAAGAACCTTTTCAAGCACAATTTTGATTCCAAATCAGTCCCCATTGCAGATGTCAGCACTCATCAGTCGTAGCCCTCAATTTACAATTTCGCTTTGCGACAGTGACAGATACGTGAAAAAAGTATATAATAGAAGAATTGTAGCTCTTCAAAATATCTATACCTTTTTTCGTTCTAATTTAAAATTTTGAGCCAAACGACGAAAGAGAAGTAAAAAGGTGTAAGTAAAGGATTGTAGCTTTTCAAAAGACCTATAATTTTTCCTGTAACCATTTTTTGATAAGGCTTGATATTTTGGTTTTATTTTTTGAAAAAGTCTTAGAAAGTAATTATAGCTTTTGAAAAGTCCTATACAATTTCTTCAATCTATTTTTTGATAGGACTTGTCATTTTGGTTTTATTTATCGAAAATACTATGAAAAAATTAAAAATTCAAATTTTAGCCAAACGACGTGAGATACGGAAAAAAGTTTTAACGATGAACTACAGCTTTCAAAAAGTCATAGAAAGTTTTTTTAAAATTATTTATTGATAGTACTTTTAATTTTGGTTCTATTTATTGGAAATGCTATGGGAAAATCAAAAATTCAAATTTCAATCCAACCGACGCAAAATACGAGAAAAAGTATAAAAGACCAATTTTATAGCTTTTAAAAAATTCTAAAAAATTTCTTCTAACCATTTATTGATAGGACTTGCCATTTTGGTTTTATTTGTCGAAAGTGCTATGCAGAAAATCGAAAATTCGAATTTTGAGACAAACGACGCGAAATATGGGGAGAAGTTTTCGGAGAAATTGCAGCGACTAAAAATTCCAACAACATTTCTTTAAATCAGTTTTTGACAGAATTCGACGTTTTTAATTTATTTATCGAAATTGATATGCAAAAATCGAAAATTCTAATATTACGCCAAAAGACGTAAGATACGTAAAAAGTCTAAAAGATGACTTATAGGATATTTTGTTTTATCCATCAAAAGTAATATGAAAACAAAAATCCTATTTTTAGCATAACAACGCGAGATAGAGAAGAATGTCTGAAGAAAGGATTATATAACTTTTTATAGTAAATTAATTTAGAAAATAAATATATGTTCAAAAATCTTAGTCAAAAATCGAGCGCGTAGCGCGAGTGTCACGATGAGAATGTGTACCTCACAGTCTACAGAGCTTTGAGCAATTTAATTTTTCACTATACTTAATTACGTAGAAAATTCAGAATATGAAGACGCATACAAATACAGGGACCTAAAACAGATGTTTTTGATGAAGTTTCATGCAAGCATCCTTAGTGCAGAAAATAAATATCCAAGCGCGAAGTCTAAATATGTCCGAGCGCGAAGCGCGAGATACGAAAGACGCGCGCCCCAGGCGCGCTCAAACCAGCGAGCCGCGCTCACAGCGCGTGATCCGAATGTGCCCGCGCAGCAGGCAGATTTTTATAATTAAACTGAGATAGAATGTGAACTCTCTTAAACTGGATCAGTGAAATTTTCACTGGTTGAATGAGTATTTTGAATTATCACTGGTGAACCAGTGATTTTTCCACTTTGACTGGGTGAAACAGTAAGTGCCTCAACTAAAATAGTGTTACTGATTCTACCAGTGACGCCAAATGATAGATTGAACCAGTGATATAGCGTTCCAAGCGGGCAAGACATGAAACTCCAGTCGTCTGGTACACGCAAGTCGCCGGTCAGGTCTTGGCATTTCTCGAGTGAAAACGAACCTTATTGTGTACTAGTTTTTGTTTTACTAGTAGTCTTGCGCGCGCCAAGGCGCGCGCCTATTAATTTTTT
>CAKNYM010050100.1:0-18280 GCA_932195095.1 Andricus curvator
ATCAAATTATGCTAATTAATGCAATCCTGTAAACGATTTAAAAAATTTTTATTTTTTGAAACTTTAAAAAAAAATTGAATTAAAAACCCAAGAATCCAACGACAAAATTTGGATAAAATGCTCTTAAATGTCTCAATTCAAATTAAAAAAAAATTGATCATTATTTTCTTGGCTTTTTTAATTTCCAAGAATTTTGTTACATTTGAATGTTTGACGTTAAAAAGGAATTTAAATTTCGATTTATTCCGAATTGAATTTCCTAGATTTTGAAAAATTAAATCGGAAATTATTTAATTTATTTTGAATGCTTTCAATTTTCAATGATCAAATTATGCTAATTAATGCAATCCTGTAAACGATTTAAAAAATTTTTATTTTTTTAAATTAAAAAAAAAAATTGAATCAAAAACCCAAGAATCTAACGACAAAATTTAGACAAAATGCTCTTAAATGTCTCTATTCAAATTTTTAAAAAATTGGATCATTATTTTCTTGGCTTTTTTAATTTCCAAGACTTTTGTTACATTTGAATGTTTGACGTTAAAAAGGAATTTGAATTTCGACTTATTCCGAATTGAATTTCCTAGATTTTGAAAAATTAAATCGGAAATTATTTAATTTATTCTGAATGCTTTCAATTTTCAATGATCAAATTACCCTATTTTTTGTTGATTTTTGTTGAGGTTAAGAGACAATCCTGGATCCCAAGGAATACTAAAGAAGAGATTCCAGGATATTTATATGACACCAAAAGAGTCCTATGCTTAGACGCTTCGATTTTATTTAAAATTTAAAAAAAACTGAGGATATTGACTGATAATAGGGTATTTCAGGTACCAAATCTTGAAACCAGGGGACTTTAGGGACCACAATAGAAAAAAGCGGACAATAGGGAATCTTTAAATTGAAATTTACAAGATCCTCCTCAACTCAAGAATTACCACCCGAATCCCAAACCACAGTCATAGTGAATCACCCCCATTAACTCTGAAATCGGAATCGTATGCAGATACTCTTCGAGATTCTCCACAGTTGATCTCTATCCTGCCTACGTGCTTCCAATTGCAGAGGCTGTGGCGCGACTTTGGTAATTACGGTTCTTCGATTTACCCTAGACTCTCTTTCTCTGCAAATAGCTAAGTACTAAAGTTTAGCTAAAACTGACAAACGAGTCTTTTAGAATCCATTACTCTATTTCTAAGTCTGGACAGTGTTCAAGGGACCTCTACAGATGAGGAAATAATAAAAAAAGGGACCATCTGAAAGCTACAATGTATAGACTACACCAGAAGATCCAGAAGTTAATAAACTTTCGGGTAACTGTCTTGATTGACAGTGTGAGTCGATCGCGGCAGAGGAAAGAGGAACGTGAAAAAGAGGTACTGAGGAGACCATAGGAGGGAATAGGCAGGAGAGAGGAGTCTGGAAATAGGAAGCGTGGAAGACTGGAATAGAGGCAGGGACAGAGAAAGGGGTGTGGGTGTGGGTGTAGAAACCCACCTTTCTTCTCCCCTCCACCTGTCACCACCAAAGCTACTGGGAGCTTCCAAGCCAGGAGTAAAGGTGGGGTGCGGGACGAAGCTGGGGGATGGGGGAGGTAACAACTCGCTGGAGATGCCGCATCCGGCGTAGCCTGACGCTTTCTGCATACCAACTACCTAATCCCGGCTCTATCCGTGCCGGAACACAGACGCAAAGGCAGAGCACGTGACTACTATACTCGAATGCGGGAAACGACGATATCCGACGACGACGGTAGTTTTACGACAAAAACGTTTACAATATCGAGAATTTTTGAATTTACGAGGTCGTCCTACACTTCTCTGCTTTCCACTAAAAGCGAGGGTGGCTAGAAACACTGTATGCCAAATTAGAACGACTGAAGCTCTGGGGAGTTCTGTATGAGAGCTAAGAAGCCAAGAAGCTAAGTGAGGATGAAGATGAAGGTACTTACAGTCAAAGTGGGAACTTCTTAGACGATTGGCATCTTCCCCGTGGCAGAGTTTGTAGAGGTTCATTCCTGTTAGTTCATCTGCTGTGTAGTCCAGAAGCTCTGATACCCTGGGGAGAAACAATTGGTTAGCTGATGGTAGAGAGAAGCTTCAGTTGTATTCAAGCCAAATTAATAATTACTTTGGTTCACAGTGTGCTATCCGAAAGTCAAAGTTGATCCTGGTTACAAACATATCTGTTTCTAGTCTTATCTCGTGTACACTGGGAGGTGGAAGAGCGATCGCCAAGCCAACCATACCCATTAATGGCGGAGCAGATTTTCTCGAATGGCTGAATGTAAATTGCGGCCTCAAACGGCAGAGTAATAAAACCACCTGGATTTGGAAAAACGTCTGAGTAAATTATAACGGCCTTCTGTCTAAGGAATCTCGTTAAATTAGCATCGCGAATTTCATAACAGTCATTTGCTGAGATTATTTGAGATAGTGATCTTTTCTAACTGATATTTCGATGTTTGACTGAAATTAATGGGGAATGTTAAACAAAGTGGGGAGCTTACCCGGTAGCCGGAAGACTTAAAATGACATCCTCTTTTCGTAAGTGTCGACTTCATCCTCACGCAAAATGCTCGGTCGTATCCTTTATAAAGACCACTTGACGTTAACGACATCACAGATGAAACTGTAAGGAGAAAAGGAAAGTTTTGTAAGTTTATGCTGTAAGGAATTCACTTCGGATTTTATTCTTCTGGCCTTAAGTATTTAGAATTATCTTCTTTTATAAAGAGGCCAAATAAAGTTCCTAAATCCGAAAGCTTAAAAATAACATCTAGAGTCTACGAATGCCTGGAAACTAAAAGTTGTTAGAACCTAGACAAAAGTGAACGATGGTAGATAATGGTGATTGGGATAGTGGATGATGATAATGATGATGGATGATAGTGTTGATGATAATGGCTACGGAATATGTAGATTCCTAATCCATGTTTTTTATAAAAAGCCTAAATAAATTTCTTAAATTCGGAAGCTTAGAAACTAGACAATGGTGGATGATTGTAGATAATGGTGATTGGGATAATGAATGATGATAATGATGATGGATGACCGTGTTCGGAATTCGGAAGTTTAAAAATAACAACAAGTGTCTATGAATGTCTGAAACCAAAAAATTTTAGAACCGAGACAATGGTGATTGGGATTGTAGATGATCATAATTATGCCGAATGATGGTGTTGATGATGTCGGTAATGATGACTATGGCTATGGGATATATAAATTCTTAATCCATCTCTTTTATAACAAGCCTAAGTAAAATTCCTGAATCCGAAATGTCAAAAATAACATCAAGTGTCCAACTGTTCATGAATATCTGGGTACCAACAGTTTTTAGAAACTAAGGATGATGGTAGATAATTGTGATTGGAATGGTAGATGATCATGATAATGATGGCGATGATGATGGATATGGAATATATAGATTCTTAATCCATGTCTTTTATAAAAAGCCTAAATAAATTTCCTAAATTTTAAAGCTTAACAATAACGTTAAGTGTCTATGAACATCTGGGAACCAAAAAACTTTGATACTAGTGGATGATGGTGTTGATAATGGTAATGATGACGGATGACGGTGTTGATTATAATAATAATAACATCAAATGTCCATAAATATCTGTGAACCAAAAGTTTTTAGAAACTAAGCAATCGTAGATGATGGTGGATCATGGTGATTAGGATGGTGGATGATGATAATGATGGCGGGTGATGGTGTTGATGATGATGGCAATTAAATATGTTGACTCATAACCCATGTTTTTATAAAAAGCCTAAATAAATACGTCTGGAAACCAAAAAATTTTAGAACCTAGACAATGGTGGATGATGGTAGATAATGGTGATTGGGATGGTAGTTGATGATAATGATGACCGACGATGGTTTTGAAGATTATGGTTATGGAATATTTAGATTCCTAACACATTTTTTTATGGAAAGCCTAAATAAATATCCTCAATCCGAAAGCTTGAAAATAACATCAAGTGTCCATGAATACACGGGAAACAAAAAATATTAAAACCTAGACAATGGTAGATGATGGTAGATAATGGTGATTGGGATAGTGAACGATGAAAAAACCTAAATCATTTTTCTGACTCTGAAAGCTTAAAAATAACATCAAGTGTCCATGAATGTCTGGGTACCAAGAGTTTTTAGAAGCTAGATCATAGTGGATGATAGTAGATAATGGTCATTGGGATGGTGAATATTATTTCAGGTATTAGAATAAGACTAAAAAAAAAACAGTCCCGAGTGGCACTAAAATGATACCACTGGTGGGAAGCCAGATTCGTTTGTTTTAAATTGAAAATAACAGCATGAAGTTATCCTATTCAAAAACAGGACGCGCAAGAAATGATACCATAAAAAAAGAGATCTCTAGTTTTTACAGTGTATGATAATGATGATGGTGTTGGTGATGATGGCTATAGTAATCTTCAAGGTGTCACCAAGGTACACTTGGAAAGTTTAGGATCCCAAGAAACTTTCCATTAGCTCTAATCTCTCTTCCAAGGTCACCAGAGCATTCCACCCTGTCTCTCTGGAATCTAGAATTCTCGGTAGTCTCTTCGTCGCAGACCCTGAATCCAGACGTCCCCTTATCCCAGGAGGCATTCCAAGTCTAGGGTGGACTAAAATCTGAAATCGGGCTCTTTCGTTTTTGGTCACGCTCGTGACTGATCGGAACTCCGCGTGAGATGGTGGTGAGCGCGTGCGGACAAGCCTTGAATGAACATTGAACGTGTAACCTGGAAACCGTGACCAGGCCGAAGTGGAGCGTCGGAATTGGACGGAGTGGGTGAGCCTGCGTTGGGATCGGGTCCGGGAAAGGAAGGAAAGATGGTGGGTAGGTGGTGTATGATCACGTGAGGTGGTGGACGTGCGGCCGGCGAACGTGCCCACCGACCGCACCACGTGGATTCGAACGCGAGAGGGCGTCCGTGACGGGGTTGGAAAGAGGGTTGCTCGGATTCGCCTTACTACGGACGGGTTGGTTCATGGTCGGGTCGTCGGACGCCCTGGAGTAGAGTAGACGCGGGGGTTGCTGATGCCGTCGCCTTCGCTGCCACCGCATACCGTATGCAGCCCCCGCGATTTCCCAATTGTTATTCCGCGACGACCACCTTTACGTGGCACGTACAATGCCCTACGTATTCTGCATTCGACTTGCAACCAGAGTTCTGCACGGACATCGGACAATCATCCACGAGCGAGTACTTGTCTCGTCGAGCGACCACGTAAGATGGAAGATCTTTCGTTGATATGTGCCGGAGGCGACCCCAAATCAGATCAGCATAAGAAACTATCTTCAACTTAAGTGGAATCGATAGGCGATAGAAGCTTAACACTGAAGATTGGGGACATTCCAAAAAGGAGTTGAAAATTTTATCTCTTTCACCCAAAGAGGCTTACCCCAAGTCTGGTTTTCACTAGACTTTGAAACGGAAACCACCAGTGGGAAGACCAAAAAGAATGTCTCACTAAAATGACTCTAAGAAGAAGTTTATTTTTGTTTGAAAAAATGATTTTTATTATTAGATAAAGTAATTTTTATTCTGCATAATTATTTTAATTTAAGAAAGTAGCGAGTTGCTAGTAAACCTGAACTGAAATTGTATCCTGCTTTGAATATGCCAAATCTTCAGAGTTCAACTTGTATTACAGATTTCGATGATTTGGTAGATAAGGTTTGACATCTGAATATTCAAAGATCTTCAGAAACTTTAGTCTAATATTCCAAACATCTGCATTATTTCCTTCGTAAAACTCATCGTGTTGAATTTCAAATCGAAAATCCGGAGTATGTCTTAATGAATAATAACTTTACATAATGCAGATGTATTTTTAAAGTATAAAATACCGTCAGGATTTGCTGTGGATGACGAACCATGTTCTTCGGATGCACCACTGCTGGGGGAAGCTAGGCCGGAACTAGAGGAATGAGGAGCTGAAGAGCTCGTTGGCGAGGATAACCCAAGTCCAAGTTGCTCAGCAACCTCTGCATGGTCCTCTCGATGAACGTAGTCGAAAACGCTCGATCCCGTCATTTCCACCTAAAAAAAAAACAATAAAAATCGTATTATCTTACCATGTTCTCAAAAAGTAACAAATAAGATCTTTCAGAAGTTGTAATTAAATAAATACCAGAAAGATTGAATAACTAAACTCTCGTATAGACAAAAAATATAATTTATCCGAAGAATACAAAACGCTTTCCAACAAAGAAACCTTGAATACATGATAAATTATCCAAACCTTTGCATCTTTTCAACTTGTTTTGCAACTGATCTATAAAAGCGAAGCCAACGGTGACTAATCGCAAAAAAACGCATAAACATAAATTCTGCAATCGAAGGCAAAGGCTTTAAAGAAAATACAATGGATCGTCGACATAGAATGTATCATCGACAATTAGCTTACAAAATTGGAGAGTAAGAAAGGAGGACACGAAACGGATAGGCTCGAGTGGTTTGAAAAAGGTGTCGATAGACCTCATAGTCCTTAATAAAAAGTGAGCCGAGGAAGAAATGAATTCATCGCCACTGATTTGTGACGCCGATTCGGTTACAGCTATGCGGACATAATCAGGGTTTGAACACGAAGACAAGCTTATCTATATGTATATGTATATCGAAATCGTAACGTTCGCGCACGTAGACCTTGTTGAGAGTCAGGTTGGCGACTTCCTTCATCGGATCCCAGTCTATGAATTTCGTGACCTCGTACATCGATTCCTCGAACGCGATGCGTTAAGCATACGAGTGTAATTTTAAACACACGTGCATTAGACTATGCTGGTAATATGTGGGCATCGGTGTATATTTATACTATATATGCTATAGACTATAGAGTATATACTCGGAGGGTACAGCTATATTTTTAAAATTTATTCCGAAAGCGTTTTCCGCTGGTGACGTGTGGGTGATGGGTGCTATGGACATATGGCCAAGCAACCTATGGATAAAACCACGTTACTCAATAACAAGGTGCGAGCTTCGAATTATCGATTACTTGGCTTCATTTGTATGAAATGTTTGAAATCGAACAGCAGTGTCGTTGTTCTCATAATTGATTTTGATTCTCAGATTGTCTTTTGAAAATGATAGAGGAATCTTGAGATTTTATCATTGCCTCATGAGTCAACAAAGTAAGATGAATGGAGAAAAGTAAACAGTTTTAAGAGATTTTATCCCTTCATATAAAAAGGGTTACGTAAACCGTTGCAACCGTAAAAGTTTCAAAGTTAAGAAATGGTAGTGATTGGAAAGTGGTTCCAAATTCCAATCATCAAGATGTATCGATTTGGCGTTAAATATGGGTTCTGTATCAATTATGGAATGGATTTATAGATAGTTACAGAACTCTGGAAGATTCAAGTTTAGAATATTGAAGAAGATGGTGGATGATGGTGATAATAGATTATGAAAATGATGATGGTGGATGATGAAGATGATGCTGATGATGCTAATGATGACCAGCAGTGTCGTTGTTCTCATAATTGATCCTGATTCTCAGATTTTCTTTTGAAAATGATACAGAAATCTCTGGATTTGATCATTGTCTCATGAATCAACAAAGTAAGATGAATGGAGAAAGGTAAAAAATTCTGAAAGATTTTAACCCGAGTGTGTAAAAATATCCTAATTGCTCTGTTGTACTTTCATGCTTCATATAAAAAGTGTTGTTAAGTTTTCCAACAGAGTCTTCCGGCACATTATGAGGCATTTCACGCGGAAATGGCCTTTTTTATAAGCTATGAAGCAGGCATAAACGTAATGACGGGTCCCGGTAGAGGCTCATAAAAGTGCACTTTAGCCTCCTTATGGTCTTGCATTTTGACATACATTGCTTCTCTTATGACCCTAATCAAAATGCGAAGGAAAACTAAATACAAAGAACGAAAATATGCTAATTCTGTGATGATGCTTTATTATAATAACTTTACAAGATGGAGTGTTCTTTGCATAATGAAGATGCGAATAAGTTAATGGAAGGGGAATTAAATGTTAAAGAGGAATGATTGAAAATCGGGAGTACTTTAACTTCCGCTATCAGATTTGGTAAAGAGAGTTTGAAAAATTCAGTCGACTTCAACCTCCTTGACTCCTTCACCTTGCTGCCACACGTTCCTAAGACGTGTACCACATCTATCGAGTCTGAAATATCGATTCGAGGGGAGGACATACTAACAACTTCTAGGTTCTGCCAAGTCGATTTAATATAATTCTTATCTATCATCAAATTGAGTCTATATCGGGTTTTTCTAACCATTAGTCATCATTATAGGTGCATTTTATTTTCTTCCGAAACGAGATAAAGCTTTACACTTTTCCAACCATCCTCTAATTCAAACACAGGATAAATGGAAATTTCGAGAACCAATTTTAAATTTCAAGTTAAACAATTTCTGATTCAGGAATCGTGAAAATGTAGACTATTTCAAAATAAAACTTTCACTAGATCGTACAGTTTTTAAATAATAATAGTTAAAGTTGATTGATTAGTAAGAATTTTTCTTTAAAAAGACCGATCAAAACTGGACGGGTCCAAATTCACATAAATCTAATACCTCCAATTCTAGATAGTGTACTGATTTGGTGTTAAATATGGGTCTGGTATCAATTATGGACTTATAGATTTAGAGATAGTTAGAGAATTCTGGAAAATTCAAGTTTAAAATATTAAAAAAGGTGGTAGAAACTGGTGACGTTAGATTATGAGGATGGTGGATGATTAGGTTCGATGATGATGGTGAATGATGATGATGACGTTGGTGGTGGTGGTGAGTGGCAGTGAAGCTGATGATGGTGATAAGTTCATGAAAATAAAGGGGAATGACGGCGATAGTGATGAAGGGATGAAGGTGATGGTGGATAATGTTTCTGGTCCAGTTGGTCCCGCTGCAGGATGATATGGCTGAGGTGCAAGCTTGGCCGCCATGTTTGTGGCAACGACGCCGCCAGTTTCCAGAATCCCCGAAACACCCTATTGATTGCCCCACGGGTCTCGCGGAACCGTGCTGGTACCCGGGACCCCCATTCCACCCACTCCTCTGCTATCCAGCACTGCTCCCTGTCCCTCTTCCTCCCTCTCTCTTTCTCACTCCGGTTCTCTATCCCCGTCCACCTTCAGCCGCGGCATTAGGAATGGCGAACACGCCGTCGTGCAGAGTCTACGTGAGCGGCATGCGACCACCCCCGCCCCTCTTATACCCCCATTCCCCCATCCACCCTTCCCTCGTTCATGTCATGCTTGGTGCCAGCCAGTATGGCCGCCAACTCACACAACCTTCTCCTCTTTTCCTCCCTTGACCTCTCTCTCTCCCTCCCACCCTCCCCCTTTCCAACTCTTTCCTTCTCTCTATTTCTACATCTCTCTTTTTCCCTTTTTCCAAGTCTGTCCTTCCCTCTTTTTTCGATACCTCCTCTTCCTTCCATTCCTCTCCACCCCTTTTTTCTGACTCTCTTTCTCTCCTGCCCAGGTGGGTGAGAGTAAACCTTTGGCCACTCAGACCTCAGATTCACCCCCCCCCCCCTCACATACGTGCATGCGAGGGTGGCACGTAGTGTCTTATGCGCCTCTGCTTCATTTCGACCTCCCCTTTCTCCTTCTCCTTCCTCTCTCTCCACTCCCAGTATCTCTTTCTCTCTTTCGCTTGGTGAGGAAGAAATGGCAGGAACTCTATAGCTCTATGTTTCTCTTTCTCTCATCATCCCCTACAATAAATAACTATACCCTTACTGTGCACCCCTTCAAGCAACGGACCGACATGGTATGGATGACGTATAGGAACTCACCTGGGAAAGGCCGAGGTAAATTGAGACAGTCTCCGAAATATAGAGGAACCGTCCATCTGCAGCCACAGCCATCGCGAAGCCGTCCAGCGACTGAAATAGAAAACAGAAAAGTTTTGACGTAATGAAAAATGTTGATTTTTAGAAAGCAGATGAAGGTTCATAAGGATTAGATTGATGCTTTGACAAAGGGAAGTCCAAGTTTCCTGGAAAGGTGTGTATGGAGATTCAAAGTCAGTAAACAATAGACGTGTGGTGAATTTAAATTTTAATGATTGGGAACAATGCTAAGCAGAAGGTATAAATCTGAAGAATCAAGGATCAAGATTGAGTTGTATTTTTAGATCTTTCATATTCTATGAGAAAGGTTCTTCCTTGAAATTGAAATTAAAATTTCCTGCGGGATTTTAAAAAACAAAACTGGACAAAACAAAGGAAGTTTTTATCCGTCTCAACTCACCTGGAGTATGTGGGTGCCTTGATGCTGTTCGAATATGTCTACTGCTAAAGAGGCAGGTGACCTCACTCGATTTGCACCTGTAACAAACGAAAAAATTCTAATCAGTTTCCTTTCACTTGAATAGTACTCAGAGTAAAAAAAAAATAAACTAAGGAAGATTTGTCTCTTAGGATATCTTCTGGAAAAACACAATTTTGTAACAAGTACCCTCTCAACAAAACCCTTCTCTTTAACAATCATCCAATCATTCCTTACTCGAGAACTACCCACTATTTCTTTCCCAATCAAGAAGGGTGAATAGGGAATCATAAGCTTGAGTTTGATAGACTCTTTGTGATGAATTCTCCAAGTTTATTCGAAGTCAATATGATTCACACTGGCCCGCACCGAAAACCAAACCCAAACCCCTTCTGCTCATTTCTCGACCCCTTTTCCCGACTTCTTCGCTCTCCCTCGTTTGGCAAACAAGGCAGGCTCCTTACCGTAATAATAATCCTACCCTCTCCCTATCCCCTTAATGAAAGACTTAGAAGACTCGATCAAACTCGTCCGCGCCTCGCTTAATCTGCTAAGTCCGCCGGGATGAGGCCAGAGACTAGTTCGACTGACCCTGCTTTCCACATTTGGTCAACAACTTTATTCCGATATTCCTGACCGTAAAGCTAGTATAATCCCTAAATAATCCTATCGAAATCAGCCTTGACGAACCTTTGTCCTTCCACCCAGGCTTTCAAATCCAAACACTGAATTCGATGATCGATCAGCTTTTAGGGTTCTTAAAATAACAGAGAAGTTCATAATAAAAAATGGTTACAACATATATAATAGTAACAGTGAAGAAGTGGATGATGGCCTTCTGTAGCAACTCTGTATTTGTTAAAGAAACATCTCCTAATTTTTTCTTATTTCCGGAAAAAGAAGCTATCTGGGTTGCAGTCTGCTCGTTGCAGGGATAAACCCCTTAATCCGACGATGCAGGTTCCGATATTGATTTTCACGCCGATAACCGAAGGTCTCAGATGGCGATGGTGGTTCTGAGTAGCAGGCAGTTAGCCGTCGGTATTTTTCTATCTTCTCAAAATAAATATCGTTGAGTTATGGCGCGAAGAAAGCACATAAAACACGCCTTATGTATTTATCAAAATATTGTGATAACCAGTTGGGAGGAGGGGAAGAACCAGGGGAAGAGGGAAGATTTATTGAGGGGGGCAGCTGACCGACGGAAACACGGAGATATAGACGTGAAACAGTGGCTGCCGATAGCCTCCGGACTTCTTTCTTCTCGCGAGGTTGTTTCTGTTGGGAATATTAGTCGAGCGCCCCTCGCACGTGGTGACCCGTTTGTTTTTCCAACCCCTGACATCACTTTGTCCGCTCCCAACGGCTAAACGTACGCCTCCTTGATTCGAGCGGTCATCCATCATCAGTCGCCTAATCAGGAGTCTCAAAAGAAACTTTCGACTAAAAATATTTCGACTTGAGTTGGAGTTGGTTCGTACTGAGTTGGAGTTGGTTCTTCTTGAGTTGGAGTTGGTTCGTCCTGAGTTGGAGTTGGTTCGTCCTGAGTTGGAGTTGGTTCGTCCTGAGTTGGAGTTGGTTCGTCCTGAGTTGGAGTTGGTTCGACTTGAGTTGGAGTTGGTTTGTCTTGAGTTGGAGTTGGTTCGTCTTGAGTTGGAGTTGGTTAGTCTAGAGTTGGAGTTGGTTCGTCTTGAGTTGGAGTTGGTTCCTCTTGAGTTGAAGTTGGTTCGTCCTGAGTTGGAATTGGTTCGACGGAAGAAGAAGAATTTTAACCATATTGATAAATTCAACAAACAAGATTAATTTTCTACGCAAATAGACGAATTTTCAACAAAAAAGGTTAAGTTTTCAAGCTAAAGAGTCGAATTTTTCAGAAAACAGTTGATTTTTAAACCGTGAAAGAAAAATTTTCAACAAGAAAGTTAATTTTCAATCATGAAGGATGAATTTTCAACGAAATAAGCAAATTTTCAACTAAAATAGATCAGTTTTTAACCAAATATGGAATCTTTAAATTTAAGCTTGAAAACCTAATTTTCAAGGAAAAATATTGAATTCTCAACCAGTTGAATCCAATCAAAAAATACGATTATTCAACAAAATATATAAATTTTCTACAAAATAGTTGAATTTTCATCTTATAAATGATAACTTTTGAATCAAAAATGGAATAGCTACATTTTCAGATAAAATTTTTTTAACAGAATAGTTAAATTAAAAAAAAATTGTTTAATTTTTTATCAAAAAGTTTAATTTCCTATCTAAGTAGTTTAATTTCCAACAACAAATTTGAGTGCTCAAGAAAAAAAGTTAATTTTCAACCAAATAGTTTCATTTTCTAGTAAATTTTTGGATTTTCAAATCAAAAAGACGAATTTTCTACAAAATAGTAATTTTTTACCCCGAAAATATGAATTTTCAACCAAAAAAAATGAAATCTTTACAAAGCAGTTTAACTTTAAACCAAGTAGTTGATTTAAAAAAAAAATTAATTCCTCATAAAATAGTTGAATCTTCAACCAAAATCAATAATAACAATAATAATAATTTTCAATCGAACCGTTGCATTTTTAACTAAAAAAGATGAATTTTTAACCAAGAAGATTAATTTTTTATCAAAAAAGATTAATTTTCGACCAAATAGTTGAATTTTCAACTAGAAAACATCAATTTTCAAGTAAAAATATCAGTTTTCAACCAAAAATGAAATAATTGCATTTTTAATTTAAAAAAATTAATTCTCAACCAAAAAAAAGGTTTTTCAAGAAATAGTTAAATTTTTAACCGAAAAAGATGACTTTTCAAAGTAAGAAGACGAACTTTCAACTAAAAAAGATCAATTGTCTGAAAAAAATAGAATAGTGAAACTTTGACTTAAAAGGTTAATATTTAACAAACAAACAAAAAAGAATTTTCAATAAAATACATCTAATTTTTACCAAATAGTTGAATTTTCAACTAAAAAACGTAAATTTTCAAGTAAAAATATCAGTTTTCAAAAAAAAAAATAAATAATTATTTTTTCAATTTAAAAAAATTAATTCTCAACCAAAAAAAAAAGATTTTTCAAGAAATAGTTAAATTTTCAACCGAAAAAAATGTATTTTCAAAGTAAGAAGACGAACTTTCAACTAAAAAAGATGAATTAAAAAAAATAGTGAAACTTTCAGTTCTAATGATAATATTTAACAAACAAAAAAAAAAGAATTTTTAACAAAATAGTTACATTTTCAACCAAAGAGATGAATCTTAAACCAAAAACATTAATTTTTAACAAATTATAGATAAACTTTTAACCAAGTATTTGAATTTTCAAACAAATAAGATCCATTTTCAACAAAAAAATTTTATAGTTGATGTTACAACAAAAAAAAGAACGCATTTTCAACAAAATAGTCAAATTTTTTACCAAGGAGTAGTTTTCTACCAAAAATGCAAATTTTCAACAAAATACAAGAATTTTCAACTGGAAAAGATCAATTTTCAACTAAAAACAGAATATTTACATTTTCAGCGGAGAAAATTAATTCTCAACCAAAAAAATTAATTTTTAGCAAAATATTTAAATTTTCAACCAAAGAGAAAGAAAGATGAATTTTCAATCAAGAAGTTTATTTTCTAACCAAGATGATTGATTTTCTACAAAAAAAGATAAACATTCAACGAAATACTTGAATTTACAAACCAAGTACTTGAATCTTCTACTAAAAAAAAATAAATTTAAATCAAATATTTGAACTTTAATCTAAAAAAAAAACATTTGCAACCAAAAATGGACTAAATTTTCAGTTAAAAAAATTAATTTTTAACAATTGAGAGCGACAGCAATTGTTAAAAAAATTAATTTTTAACAATTGAGAGCGACAGCAATTGAGAGCAACATTAATTGATTAGTGCAATATTTTCGTAAATCCCCTCTGAAAATAATTCTTATGGGAGCAAAACTGAAAACGTCACTGGTCGTTTATATATTTTTTGGGGGCGCGTGACAAGGGGTGTTAGCGGCGTGGGGGGGGGGGGCAACATATGAGGAATATAATGTAATATCACACCCTCCTCCCTGGGACGGACTCCCGGGACCTGGATTTAATGAAAAATAGCTGAATTTGTTGTCTCTTGCCTTGGGCCAAGTAGATATATCTATATCTATATCTATATATATGTACGGTGATATATCCTACATGATATGACGATAACTGAGCCAGGCGATTACGGGCGGATCTTCCTTGCAATTTGTGCGAAGATTTCCTTCAGCTTGCGACTTCTTCGCCTGATGCGAGAAAATCGCAAGAATTAATTGGGTAAATGCGACACCCCTCGTAGAGGAAACTAAATTATTATTAGAACAGATAAACTATGTCAAGGAATCTGTATTATCTTTAGAGAATAACAGAAAATATTTAACGTCTTTTCAGACTAGATGGAGCTATGAAAGAAAAATTCTTTTTTCTCTCTAGTAGCTTAATGGTCTGAAAAGACGTTAAATATTTTCTGTTATTCTCTAATGATAATACAGATTCCTTGAAAAAAAATTATTTGTACCATCTAGCAAAATCATGCGTGTATTTCTGAAGAAAGTTTCTACTTTAGATCTCTCTAGTAGCTTAATGGGAAAGCACCTGACCGGAAATCTGAAGTTCTGTGGTTCGATTCCCAGCGGACCGAAAGGAGATCTTTTTTCAGAAAAAAATTATTTAAAATAATTTTTCTTTCATAGCTCCATCTAGTCTGAAAAGACGTTAAATATTTTCTGTTATTCTCTAATGATAATGCAGATTCCTTGAAAAATTTAATTTCTATCATCTAGCAAAATAATACGTGTATTTCTGAAAAAAGTTTCTACTCTAGATCTCTCTAGTAGCTTAATGGGAAAGCACCTGGGAAATCAGAAGTTCTGTAGTTCGATTCCCAGAGGGGCGAAAGGAGAAGATATTTTTTTAGAAAAAAATTATTTTAGATAAAGTATGATTTGAATAGTCTGAGTCTAGTCGTCCTGAAATATTGATAATTAAAGTTTGGAATTTAAAAATTTATTTATTAATTTCAAAGAACATTTTTTCAAACAAAAGACTTTTTTACCATAAAAGATGAATTTTCAATCCAAAAGGAAGAATTTTCAACTAAACAGTTAAATTTTTGACCAAAAGGATGAATTTTTAACAACATTTTTCAAGTTTCCAAAAAATAAATAAATTTTCTACAAAATGTTGAATTTTCGATCCAAAAGGACAAATTATCAAAAAAAAAGATGAATTTTCGATAAAAAAGATGAACTTTTAACAAAATGGTTCAATTTCAAACAAAATAATTAAATTTTCTACAAAACAGTTTAATTTTTAACCAAATTTTTGCATTTTCAACCAAATAATTGAATTTTTGAGAAGACAGTTCAATTTTTGACCGAAAAAGGCGAATTTTTAACCAAATATTTGCATTTTCAAGAAAATAATTCAATTTTTAATAAAATAGTTGAATTTTTCAGCCAAAAAAAGAATCTTTTAGATGATAGTTTAATTTTCAACCTGAAAAGTTGAATTTTCAACAAAAAGATAAATTCTCATCGTTAGTTGCAAAAATTGTTGATATTTCAACAACAACAAAATTTTCAAAAAAATAGTTAAATTTTCAACCAAATGAAAAATGAATTTTTAGAAAAAAAAGTTAAATTTTCAACCAAACAGTAGAATTTTCAACAAAATAATAAAATTTTCAAATGGTAGTTGCATTTTCAAACAACAAGAATAAATTTTCAACCAAAAATGGGAAATTTAAATTTTTATCCAAAAAAATAATCTTTAATCCAAAGAGAACGGATTTTTGAACCAAAATTACAAATTTTCTACAATAAAAGATTTTTCTTTCAAGAAATAAAAAAAAGTTCATCGAATTTAATGAACTTTTAAGCCAAATGACGAATTTTCTATAAAAAAGTTAAAATTTCAACCCGAAAATATTAATTTTTAACAAAAAAGTGAATTTTTCACCAAACAGTTACACTTTTAAACAAAACAAAAGAAATGAACAATTTTAAATTCATTAATTTTAATTTAAACAAAAAAAAAAGGAATTTTCAACAAAATAGTTAAATTTTCAACCAAAGAGATAAAATTTCATAAAAAAAAATTTAACACAGAAGTTCAACTTTTAGCTAAGTAGTTGAATTTTCAGTTAAAAAAGATCAATTAAAAAAAATAAAATTAATATTCAACGAACAAGAAACCAAATTTCCAACCAATTGAAAATTGAATTTTCAACTATAATTCAATTTTCCTTTTATTTTTATTTCTCTTCAATTTTCAACCGTTGAATTTTTTACTGTTGGTAATTTAATTATCAATTTTATTCAGTTTTCAACAGTTGAAAATTAGATTTTCTTCAATTTTTAACAGTTGAATATTCAATTTCCAATTTTCTTCAATTTTCAGTAATTAAATTATTATGTTTGAAAAATTCAATTATTAATTTTCTTCAATTTGGAATTTCTTCCATTTAAAATAACTAAATTTGCAACAATTGAATTTTCATCTGTTGAAACTTCAATGATCAATTTTCTTCTATTTCCAACAGTTGAAAATTCAATCTTCAACAATTGAATTTTCAGATGTTGAATATTCCATTTTTAAGTTTCTTCAATTTTTAACAATTGAAATTTCATCCGTTGAAAATTTAATTATCAATTTTCAACAATTGAAAACGATCAATTTTCTTTTATTTAAAACAAGTGAATTGTCAGTTTTATTCAATTTAAAACAATTGAATTTTCAGAAGTTGAAAATGGAAGAGAATTGAAAACTGAATTTTCAACTGTTAAAAATTCAGCTGCTGAAAATGGAAGAAAATTGATAATTTAATTTTCAACAGATGAAAATTTAATTAAATTTTCGATCAATTTTTCAATTTTCAACATATGAAAATTTAATTGCTGCAAATACTCATCCAATGGATTCTCTGTAGGGAATTTATAAGATTAAAAAAAAAACTCCGACAAAAAACAAAATTTGTTAAATATACAATTTCTATATGTTTAAAATCGTTCTCATAATCAAGTATATTTTCTCTTTTAAAAAATACCATTATTAATAATTACTTTCTCATCCGAAAAATTATTTTCGCTCTAAAGATTCATTTAAATCCTAAAAAGTTTAGTTTGAAATCGGTCAAGTAAAGATTTGTAAATTTTTTATTGGTAAGATTCAAAAATGAAATTTGAGACTATTTAAGACTACTATAGCTAAGTCCGAAATTGCCCGCGTAATTCAAATATTGTATTCTCAAGTGTAGCATATTTAAAGATAAAAGGGGAAGTTTTTCGAGAATAGAGGAAGAAGAAAACTTTTACAAAAAAGGGGAAACGCAGGGGAATGGGAAAGTCTGTTATCCCTAAAATTATGAATAATCAGAAGAAGGGGAAAATGGGGTTCATTTACTCGAAGCAAACTTAGCAAACCAGTTAATTCACTGGTCAATGGTATTTACGCACCCTTCTTTCCAACATTTCTCTCAATTTATGACATTTCTGATGCCCCCTGTTCATATGCTTCGAAACAGGAATATTAGGAATCACTATGGCTAAGCGTCTACTTATTACGCCTCATTCATGGGGTGCGATAATATCCTATGTGTCATGCTTTCATTAAGAAAAGCGCCTACGTGATAGAGATATTAGGGCTATACCCGAGATATATATATGCACTATTATCGTTTCCCAGGGAATTGCAGCCAATTGGGATCATTTCCCCAAATATTAATATTCATAGGAATAGCTGCAGTCACTAAAGAAAAATTTACCGTCTGCTTCTAATATGGGATATAAGAAATTTCTTCACGTAGGATATGAGTGTAAATACAGGGAGGATAATGCAGAGTATATAAATAAACTAGAGGTAGTTTATGTTCTAAATGACAAATTCACTATGTATGATTACAATTACACTAGCAAACAAGATTTTAATTATCAACAATTGATGGGATATTTCAGTATGTTTTTTCCATAGAATAT
>CAKNYM010050100.1:38507-50501 GCA_932195095.1 Andricus curvator
GTCTTCGCTCGCCAAATACCTCTCCCTTCCATTACCTCTAAATTCGGCAAGCGCCTTGAGCGTGTCATTAGATGTGCGTGCGCAAGACCTTATTCAAATAATCCACCAATGCGCCTCAGAGATATTTCCCGCGAAGTCTTAGGGGTGTGGCCTAACTGAGCGGGCGCTTAGTGAGGACCTTGGTCCCGAACACCGGGCGCTTTGTGAGACAACTAAAAGTAACATATTTTCCGCAAAACGCAAATATTTATTTTAATTCATGATACAACAGAGCAAAACATTACAAAATAAATGAATTTTGAAAAAAATACTTAAATTTTCCACTAAAAATTATAAATTTGTTACAAAAAATGGAATAGTTAAATTTTGAACGATAAAGATGAATTTTCAACTAAAATGATGAATATTTAACTGAAAATTCGAATTTTCAACTAGAAAGATGAATTTTCAAAGAAGAATATTAATTTTTAAATAAAAAGATTAATTGTCTACAAAAAAATACAATTTTTCAACAAAATGCATGCATTTTTATTTGAAGAAGACAAATTTTCAACCAAATAGTTGAATTTTGACCAAAGAGATGAATTTTTAACTAAAATTATGGAATATTGAACTGGAATAATAGTTACATTTTCAGTTTAAAAAAAAATTTTTTCAACCCAAGAACGTTTTTAAAAAACAAGTTTTTAATCAAACAGCTCATTTAAAAAAAAAGAATTTTCAATTGAAACGATGAATCTTCAACCAAAATAAATTACTTTTTAACAAAAGAGTTTAAGTTTCAACCAAATAATTTTATTTATAACCTAAAAGATGCATTTTCAACTCAAATGATAAATATTTAACAGAAAACTGGAATTTGAACTAAAAAGATGAATTTTTAAACAAGAAGATTAATTTTCAAATAAAAAGATTAATTGTCTATCAAAAAATAAAATTTTTCAAAAAAAAAAATAATTTTCAACCGAAAATGGAATAGTAACATTTTTAGTGTCAAAAAAATTAATTTTAAACCGAAAATAAGAGTTTTCAACTAAAACAATGAATCTTCAACTAGTTTTCTTCAACTAGTAGTTGGATTTTGAAAAAAAAATTTCTACTAAAAAAGATAAATTGTCAACCAAAACTTAAATAATTGAATTTCAAGTTCAAAAAATTAAGATTTAACCAAAGCGATAAATTTTTCTCTAAAATTATGGAATATTCAACTGGAAGAATAGTCACATTTTCAGTTAGAGAAAAAATTTTCAAGCAAAAAACATCCAAAGAAAAAACAAGTTTTCAGTCAAACAGCTCATTTTTCAAAAAAAAAAAATGAATTTTTAATTACAGCGATGAATCTTCAACCAAAAAAACATTACTTTTTAACAAAAGAGTTTAACTTTTAACCAAATAATTTTATTTCCAACCTAAAAGATGAATTTCCAACTAAAGAAAGAATAATAACTTTTAAACAAGAAGATTAACTTTCAAAGAAAAAGATAATTTTTTACAAAGAAACTCGATGTTTTTACAAAATATGTGAATTTTCAACGAAATAGTTGAATATTTAATTAATGAGGACAAATTTTCAACCAAATAGTTGAATTTTGAACTAAAAAAAAATAATTTTTAAACGAAAATGGAATAGTAACATTTTTAGTGAAAAAAATTAATTTTAAACCAAACATAAGAGTTTTCAACTAAAAAAATGAGTCTCCAACTGAAATATGTAGTTGAATTTTCAAAAAAAAAAAAAATAATAATTTTCACTAAAAAAGATAAATTGTCAACCAAAACTGCAATAATTAAATTTCAAGATCAAAAAATTAATGTTTTACAAAAGCGATAAATTTTTCACTCAAATTATGGAATATTCAATTAGAATAATAGTTACATTTTCAGCTAAAAATTTTTTGTTTCAACCAAAAAACATCCAAAGAAAAAACAAGTTTTCAATCAAACAGCTCATTTAAAAAAAAAATGAATTTTCAATTAAAATTATAAATATTTAACTGGAATGTTTGAATTTTCAACAGAAAAAAAAGAATTTTTAAACAAGAAGATTAACTTTTAAAGAAAAAGATAATTTTCTACAAAAAAAAATCGATTTCTTAAACACAATACGTGAATTTTCAATGAAATAGTTGAATTTTCAATGAAATAGTTGAATTTTCAATTAAAAATAACAAACTTTCTTCCAGATTGTGGAATTTTGGACTAGGAAAGATCAATTTTCAACTAAAAATGGAACAGTTAAATTTTCAGTTAAAGAAATTAATTTTCAACCAAACTGATGAATTTTTTACTAAAATGATGAATCTTCAACTGGAATAATTGAACTTTATGCCAAAAAGATGTATTTTTAACCACAAAGATTAATTTTCTACAAAAAAGACGAAATTTCCACAAAGTACATAAATTTTCAAACAAATAGTTTAATTTTTAAAGGGCAAAATATAAATTTTCATCCAAATAGTTGAATTTTCACCAAAAAAAGATAAATTGGGTTTTCAACAAAGTACTTACATTTTCAACAAGAGATGGATTTTAAATTAAAATGATGAATTTTTAACCAAAAAAATTCATTTTTAACACAAGAGTTTAACTTTTATCCAAGTAGTTTTTACCTAGATAAAAAAGGACGTACTCGCAAATAACAATGTAAAAAAATTTCTATCATAATTCAGAAATATTTCTTCTTTGAAATACTACTTCTACTCTAAAAACTGCTTGAAGTACTTTCTTTATCTAAAATTTAGAAGAAGGAACTTTCAAATTGTGACTAATTCTGACTTGGAAGAGGGATTTAAAAAAAAAATTCCTTTCTTCCAAATCCGAATTATAATCTTTTTAAAAAATTCCTTTTGAAAAAATTGAGAAAATGATTGTTTCTTTATGTTTGGGCTATCATCAATTCGATTATCAAACTTAAGTTCAGCGAAAAAAATCTCATAGAGTCCAAATGAATATAATGCCTTCCATAAAAAAATTTTAGTTTAAATTTTGTTTCTCGACTAAACAATAAAAAGAAGATGAAGCAGAAAAAAGTAGAATATGGAACAGAAGAAAAAAAATGCCAATCCTAAATAAAATGTTCAGGTTTTTGTCCAATTTCCCCATCCGCTAGAGATCCTGATTTTGACCCTAAATTGAATGTACTAAAATATCCTTGCAAAGGAAAGTTTGTCCTCATTTTTTAAACCAATAATTCAGGAGTTAGACGAACTAAAATCCAGATTCCAGTCAGCAGCAAAGGTAAAAAAGTAATAGCCCGCTTGACCCGAACAAATCATTTCAAGGTGTAACCGAAGCGAGCAGCGAATATAAATCGTGGATAGCGAACTTTTTAAAATTCCGCCGCTCCTCTTTCTTAGTTTAGTTTCCTCTAACTCAATGTTTATTGGTCGTAGGAGAGTGCTTCAATTGTTTGCGCAAGCGGATGATTAACGTCACGTTTGCCGAATACAGTAGGTTCAGCACCGATTTCCATGGTAATACCGGGGGCAGAATAATGTAAGCGGTCGGGTGAAACGCGTTCGCGACTTACATGGTAAACAATCGAATTGCAAAAGCACCTCTGAATTAGCCAACTATCGAATTTATTTTTTTTCTCAACTCGAAACTAAAATAGACCGAATAGAAACGAATTAGCCCTTGAAGATGGCTAAAGCGACTATCTCTAGAAGGTTAAAACAAGAGGTTCAAATCGATCATCTCAGAGTGTCGACTTGGTCATCTAGAACAGTCGCCTCAAGCGTCATAGTGAATCGAACCGATCATCAGAGATGGCGGAATTGATCATTATAAAGGGTCGAATCGCTCATCATAGAGGTTCGCTTTGGTCATATCAGATAGTCCACTTGATGTCCTCGGACAGTCGACCTGGCCATCTTAGGGGGTCGATTTGATTATCCTACATTTTCTATATTTGTTGTCCTTTTCATACTTATTCCAGTCTCTCTCTTATAAGAGACTGAAAATTAAGTGGAACCTATCAAACCTGAAAATTTATATGAAATACATGAATTATGAAAGCATTTTTTAGTCTTTGTGGAGAGTGTGGTGTATGAGACATAATTTGATATGCAAAAAAATTGCACATTGACAATATATTTTTTGGAGCAAGAAAGGTTAAGGACATGGTACGGTGTAACACTGAATTGTAAGATTTCAAACAATGAAGTGAATTCAGAAACCAATATCACACACCTCGTTACATTCTGCATCATCAATGAATGCTGGAATTTTTTGCACGTTTTCAGTTTGAAACGACACGGTGACAACAAATTGATAGCTGAACGTCCAGTTACGCCTTTATCCTAAATCCCTTGGAAGCATCAAATTTGACGTTGAAAATTCAAAAGAATAAACTTAAATCACTTCCAATCATGTTCTCTCTTATGTACTTCACTCTCGACGCATATTCGAAATATCAAAAAGCAGTTTAAACTTGTTAAAAATTTGTTTAAGTTCAATAAACAGCCAATGTGACGCTGAACGGCTCAATGACACTCACTCCGAAATTGCTCTGAACCTGGTGCTCCCAATCTTGCTCCCCAATCGCACTGCGCATGCGTCGCGCCGAATTTATGATTGGCTGCATAGCGCGCGCTTATTTAAAATGTTCAAAATATGCAAATTATTTGTTTTAAACTAATAATAATTAGAAAATGCATAAAAATACATTTTTCATTGCAAAATAAACTTTCGCAGTCATAGATATAATAATAATTTGATTTCGCTGCTGAAAACACGTTATTCTGTTGCAATTAATTATGAGGAAATTTTGTCTTTCTTCGATGTCCGAAGGAATAATGTGTTTTCAGCAGTGAAATCAAATGATTATTATATTTATGACAGCGAAAGTATATTTTGCAATAAAAAATGTATTTTTATGCATTTTCTAATTATTATTTGTTTAAAACAATTAATTTGCATATTTTAAACATTTTAAATGAGCGCGCGCTATGGAGCGAATCAGAAATTCGGCGCGACGCATGCGCAGTACGGTTGGGGAGCAAGATTGGGAGTCGACAACTGGATTGGTTGAGGTTGGCGCGCTTATTTGAAATGATGAAATGTGAACAGCAATTTTAAACAGCAAATCATAAGAGTAAAGTCATTAAAAAAAATTTCTTTGCTCACAAGAAGGACTTGTAAAGTAAAATTTAAATTATTCCTACCCCGAAAGCGAAATGGCTTAATGGTATAATACTAATAATATTAGATTTTTTCCTTAAAAATAAATGATAGATTTTAATTTCAAAGAAAGGAATATATTTTTCATCCTAAATATTAATTTACAATAATTCGCAATATTCTTGTGCACTTTACATTTATTGTTTGTTGTGAACATTTGTCTTAGACATTGATTCATTTTAAATAAACACGCCAACGGTAACTAATCAGGTTGGCCCTCCGTGATGGGTAATTTGCTCTTGCGTGGATGGTCGAAATGAGTGAAAACAAGATGATCGTATTGAACATCCCGAAAGGATACTTTGATTATCCCTGATAGTGAGTCTGACCGCCTTACAACACTCAGACTGGCCATGAAATGAGAGTCTCTCCGACTATGTCGAAAAGATTCTGAAAGGCTCTTTAGACCATCTAGAAGAACGGACTTGCTCTCTAAATTCTGACCCTCTAACTTTGACCATCCATTTTTCTCATTGTGCATATTTCACTTTAGAATAAACCATCCCATCTCCAAGTTCTTCAATCATTTCTTTCCCTCTCCACTCCCATCCTCTATCTTCTGTTCTCGCATTAACATCTCCTATTATAAGCTTAATCTCTTCTTTTTTCCCCATCAGTTCTCTTATCTCCTCTGATTTCTCCACCTCTTTTATTCTTCCTCTCTGAATTTTGAACCTGTCATATGCAACCTCTTGGTAACTTTCCCCTTACTCTGTTCCAATTTCTATAGTTTCATCAGTGCCGTTTGCTCTCCTCTTCCCCCTTTCTTTCCCACACTTCTCACTTCATTTAGGTCTACCTTCCCTCTTTTCCTTCTTTCCTAACTTTCTTCTCTAGCCCTCCTAGCAGATCCATAACATATTTTTTGCATTCTATTATCTCAATATCCTGGTTTACTTTTTTCCTTCTGCTACTCTCTCTATTGACTTTTCCATTTCATTAATTCCTTTCTCACTTCCTTCTTCTTCTCTTTACATGCCTCTTGACATGCCTGTGTCCTCTAATACACTTTTTATTTCTCCTGTGCTTATTTCCATCTCTTCCTTCATATTCTCCTCTCCAGTTTTTATATTTTTTACCTTTTTGCTAGGATTTGCTAGGATGCGCAAAGAAGAAACTAAAGGAGGAATGGAAAGAGAGGAGAAAGAGCGCATAACGAGGAAAGAAATAATCAAGATATTAGGAATAATTGAAGATGGTAATGCACATGGTACAGATGAGATTCTGAATGAAGTCTGGGGATATAGGGGAAAAGAACAGAAGGATAATGTATAAAGTGAAATGGGGTATGGAGAAGAGAGAGGTGGCAAGAGTTATGGAAAGAAGGGATAGACCGGTATTGAAAAAACGAAAAAGAGAGGAGCTTAAAGATTATAGGGGAGTGATCAGCCAGGGTTAGGGAAAGAAATTTAGTGGCGATGTACATATTTAAAGGTGGCGTTTGACTTATTCGACCGAAACGAGAGAGGAAAAGTAATGGTGAAAAAGGGGATATGATTTAATAAAGAGAGTATCGGAAATTTTTAAGAGACAAAAAGCAGGGTAAATGTGACTGAGCAACTAGGAGATTTCTGGTTGGTGAAAGGATTAAGAGGTTGTCCCCTGAGCCCACTTCAATTTAATATATTAATTACACACTTGGAAGAAGTAATTAAGAGAAAAGGATGGGAAACGAAAATATATAACTGACGCCGAGCAATATAGTGGTGATGGCAGAGGATGAAGAATAAATCTAACTGTAGAAAAGAGAAAAACAAAGAGGTTTAGAAGAGGAGGGGAAAAAAAGAAGAATGGACTGTGAGATGGAAGGGAGTAAAGTTAGAAGAAGTAAAGAAGTTTGAATATTTAGGATATACCTTGAAAAATGAAGATCATAGAGCTCAATGAAGGAAAGGATAAGAAAAGCGGCAGAGGTATTGAAACAGATATGGAGAATACGAAAAAAAAGGTTAAAAAAGATTGGAGAAGGAGAATGTGGTTCTTCGATACGCTGATATGGCTGTTATTAGGCTATGCTACAGAGATATGGGAATGGAATAAAAGGGAGGATGTATTGGAAAAAGGAGAACAGAAAGTGGAGAATCTGTGAACAGGAACAGGAAGCATGAGAGAATGTATGGGAATGTTATAGGAGAGGAGTTGAAGATAGAGAAAGTTGACAAGAGGATGTGGTAAAGATTTTATTAGTGAATGAAAAATGGGAAGGTTGAGGTAGAAGAGAAGTGAAAGAAAAAAGAAACGGAACGCTCTCTCGCTAAGAGGACACATTATGAATAAAGAAATAAAATAGATGAGATACTATTTTTGGGTGTAGGGAAACTCCAAGGCTCATGAAGACTTTCCAAACTTCGTTAGCGAGTTAATCGACGTTTAGGTGAAGAAGAGAAGGGATGGGGGATGATTTATAGAAGAATTCGACTCTATCGAAATACGTGATGTAGTTCAGAAGGGACAGTGGAAGGATAACTTCGTTTAGTCTTTCGGATCTAGCGAATGTGAGTTTGGATTGACGTACTAGGGGACAATCAAGGAAATCCTTCTTCGGGTCTTGCTGCCACTCATTCTAACCCTCTGCCAAACGCGGTCTATCATTTCCCCGTTCCTCGTAATTTCGTTAGAGTCCTGCGTACTCTACGTGCATGTAGCAAACCCGTCTTGTCATTCGACGATATACCGAATTACTGTTTTATCTTTCCCAGAAAATTCTTCAGGAGATGTTTCGCTTTTTGTCTTGGGTTGGAGTTTCGGAATTCTATCAGCTCAATCAAAGAAAGTAGATGAGTAAGGCCGGTTCTAATTATAAATTTAAGGACTTGAATTAATAAGATTATAGAAACTTAGCATGGACACAAACCGCTTGAATTGTGGAACGGTCTCGATGTGGGTAAGGTAGGAATTTCAAATTAGAATCGGCTTTAATCATCCATTAAAGAAGTAGAAGAAAGAGGTGAAGAGATGAGATTTTCCTTACCTTTGACAGACTTGTTGGGAGGTGGTCCATCCCGGCTCCACGGGGGATCTCCGTGACCCGAGAAGTCTCGGAGTTTGAGGTAAGAGATAGTCAGCCTTATGATAGAGGCCTTGTCCAGCTGGGAGGTTATGGCCGCTGGCAGAGGCAACATTTTCGCCAACTCGTAGAACTCGTAGTTCTCCTTCCCACGACGTGACCTCGCCGCATCTCTGCTTTTCTCTTTCCGCAGTTCAAGGATGCTGCAAGGACAAAAAGAAAGGGTTAGATTTCTTGATGAGTTCCTTACATCTAGTCTAGTATATCTTATTCTCGAGTTGAGTCTACCTCATATCAAAATAAATTGAAAACACAGAGGCTTAGCAACATATTTGCACATTTAAACACTAGCCGATCTATAGAATACAACAGTTGATAATAGAGAGGAGAAACCAAATGAAGAGGTGCTAACTCGTGGAGATCAAATCAAAGGTGCTACATTAGTTTCCCATCTTTACATTTGGCCTCTCCGAGATGGAACCTTGTTATTTGGACACGTTGATCTGATCAATCTGGAAGATGGAGCTAACCATCTGAGAGGATAAAAATTGATATAGTCAATCTGACCATCTCGACGTGTCCGGATGATAAGGTTCCATCTCGGAGAAACCTAACTCGTGGAGACCAAATCAAAAGGTGCTGAAGAATTGAGGGAGCTGATGTTCCCAACACAATTTATATTCTATTTTGAAGCTTCGAGAGTACGCCACAGGAGCTAGTACATTTTCATTTGGTCTTCCCGAGATGGAACCTTTTCATTTGGACACGTCGATATCAAAATAAACTTTTCCTCTCAATGTATGGCATCATAAATATTTTGTCCAGATTAGTCAATCATCGATTATCACACTCTGAATCATGTAAATTTTACGCTTTAGTATTGTGTTAATATTTATGGTATCCGCGATGTAACAATGGTGTTGACATTCTCCCTATTTAGACACAGGCCAGGTAATTGAAGCATCCTAGGGGCCTCGAATCGATTACAATATTTTTAAAAACGTCCACTAGGGTGGTCAAAAAAACTTTTGTTCAGCTAGATTACAAGGCTTCCTATTTCGTTCAGGACTGGTGCTAATCAGCTATCCGAGAACAAAAAAAGTTCTAAGGTTGATCAGACTTTTTTCCTATCACCTTGACAGTCTGGCCTGGTCCAGGTTTGGTGAAGATCAGCTAAATACACTTATAGTGAAAAATTTTATTTCCCAGTCATTAAAGAAACTAGTGGCTGATCCAGTAATTAGCGGCTGATCTGGTCAGTGACACGACTCGACACCAGACGGTCTGGTCTAGGCCAGAAGATTTTTCTACACAATAGTTTCGATAGGGTCAATAGTGTCGAGAGTCCGAGCCCTGAGCATCAGTTTACCATGTGGTCATTCCTAAATGTTCAAAGAGGTCTAAATTGCAAGTCTTGATCGTCAGATGTTGGTGGATGAGATAGCCATCTGCACCACATTCGTTTTGGAACAAAAAGCGATTAGTAACCCCCGTTTTTGATGTTATGTTGGCATCCGGGTCTCACGTGAATTTCGCTGGAGAGCGTGAATGAGGGAGATCGAAGCCGCTGCTGAATTATTGATGCCCGGCACTCAGCACCCCCTAACCAGGGCTTGATCCTCGTGTGTCCGAAGCTTTGCCAGGCGCTAAGGTCTCTCGTAAGGGACTCTCACCCCTGGGACCCATCCCTGGGTCCTTCCTTATACCGACTCCCAATTTCAACCAATTTGACCGAAAGTTGGGCTTAATTTTATTTTCGCGCGTCTGCAGACGCCTCGGTTGCAAGCGACGGGTCCGGGCACAGGATGCCTTCTAACCACCTACGATTCCCGTACCTCTGGGGAAAAAGAATCCTCGAAAACGGGAAGAGAGTCTAACACAATCGAAAGTATACCAGCTCCACCCTCCACCCTCTGCTCTTTTATCTTTGCACAATCAGCACCCGGAGGTTTCTCTAATCACATTTCAAGGTGCTTTGGCCATTTATTAATGGTTGTTACAAAGGGACTCCTAGTTAGATTGACCTTCCACCAATATAAGTGTAATTAATAGATTTCGTATTCTTTCCCCTATTTACATCTTTTCCCCTTTTTTAAAAGAATTCCTCTTTTTCCAAGAAAATCCAACTATTTTTCGTTGAAAGTTATTTTTTTTTAAATTGAAATGTCTACAATACTTCTGGTTCAGAATTCATCTCGTTTGGTTCAAAATTCTAGTAATTGCTTGAAAATTTTATTCTTTTGTTGAAAATTCAACTATTCTGTTCAAAAGCCATCTTAATTTTTAATTTAAAAAATTTAACTATTCCATTTTCTGTTGAAAATTGATATTTTAATTAAAAATTTGATTCTTTCTAGTTGAAAAATGTTCTATTTGGTTAAAAATGTATGTTTTGGTTAAGGATTCAACTATTTTTTTTTAAATTTGTTTTTTTTTTGTTGAAAGTTGAAATGCTGTGTGAAAAATTAATTTGTTGTTGTTGAAGATCCATCAATTTTAGTTGAAAATTTGACAATTTTGTAGAAAATTAAACTATTTGATAGACAATTACCTTTTTGATTAAAAATTCATAATTTCTGGCTGGAAAATCAATTTTTTTTTAAATTTATCTTTTCCATTTAAAAATACATCTCTTTTCGTAAAAATTTCATCTTTTTGATTAAAAAAGCAACTATTTGGTTGAAAATTCAACTGTTTATTTGAAAATTTAACTATTTGATTAAAAATTAACTTTTTCTTGAAAATTTATATTTTCGGGTTGAAAATTCAATTATTTTGCAGAAAATTTAACTATTTGGATGAAAAATGAACTATTTATTCAAAAATTTAACTACTTGGTGAAAAATTAACTTTTCTGATGAAAATTCTACTGTTTTGAAGAAAATTCGTCTTTTTGGCTTGACAAAAATTCAACTATTTGGTTAAAATTTTTTTTCTTTCATGACTGAAAAATTTTTCTTGGTTGAAAATAATCTGATTTGGTTGAGGAATTCAACTGTTTGGTGAACGACTTAACTATTTTCTTGGAAATTAGTCATTTTTTATTGAAAATTTATCTACTTGGTTAAAAGCTGAACAGCTTTGTAAAAAATTCATTTTTTGTTGAAAATTCATATTTTCGGGTTCAAAATTCGACTGTTTTTTGAAAAATTAATCTTTCTGGTTTAAAAATTCATCTCTTTTAGTAAAAATTTGATCTTTCTTCGTTGAAAAATAAACTATTTTTTTGAAAATTTAACTATTTGATTGAAAATTAACTTTGTGTTGAAAATTTTACTGTTTTGAAGAAAATTTGTATTTTTGTCTTGATCAAAATGCAACAATTAGGTTAAAAATTCGTATTTTTGGTTGAATAACTTTTTTTTCAATTAAAAATTAATTTTAAAACTAAAAATTTAACTTTTCCATTTTATTGTTAAAAACTCAACTATTTTGTTAAAAATGTAATTACTTAGTTGAAAATTAGGCTATTTTGGTAAAAAGCCATATTTCTTTTGCTCTAAAATTTAACTGTTTTGTAGAAAATTCGTCTATTTGACTTAAACATTCGACAGTTTGATAGAAAATTAAATTATTTGATTCACAATTACCGTTTTTGTTGAAAATTTATATTTTTGGGCTGAAAAATCAATTTTTTGGGAAAAAATTAATCTATCCGATTTGAAAATTCATATTTTTTAGTAAAAATTTAATCTTTTTTGGTCAAAAATGCAACTACTTAGTTTAAAATCCAACTATTTGTTTGCAAATTGAACTATGTGTTTGTAAATTTAACTATTTGTTTTAAAATTAACTTTTTTGTTGAA
>CAKNYM010050100.1:50511-88494 GCA_932195095.1 Andricus curvator
AATTCGTCTTTTTGGCTTAATGAAAATTCAACAATATGGTTAAAAAAATTAAAATCTTTCTTGGTTAAAGATAATCTAATTTGGTTGAGATTCAACTATTTTTTTCAAAATTCGTATTTTCGGGTTGAAAAATCAATTGTTTGGTAGAAAATTCATCTTTTTTAATTGAAAGTTCAACTATTTGGTTGTAAACTCAACTGTTTGATTGAAAATGATTTTTTTTTCAAATTTCAACTATTTGGTTGAAAATTCATCTTTCTGGGTTGAAAATAAAATTTTTTTTTTACATTCATCTTCTCCAGTTTTAAAGTCAAATGCTTTCTGAAAAATTCAACTATTAAGCTTGAAAACTTAACTCTGATGAAAATTCTTCTTTTTTTGTTGAAAATTCAACTATTTTGTTTTATTTTATTTAAAATATATTATTCTCCCATTTTCGTGTCATTTTTCAGAAAGAAATTAATTAAAATAATTTTTAATTCATATTTTCACCTAGTCTGAAAAGACGTTAAACTTTCTGTTATTCTCTGCTGATGATACAAATTCCTTGAAAAATTTGATATGTCCCACCTAGCAAAATAATGCGTGTATTTTCTGAAAAAAATTTCTTCTCTGGATCTCTCTAGTAGCTTAATGGGGAAAGCATCCCGACCGGCAATCGGAAGTTCTGTGGTTCGATTCCCAGCGGAGCGAAAGGAGAAGATCCTTTTTCAGAAAAAAATTAATTAGAATAATTTTTAATTCATATTTCCATCTAGTCTAAAAAGACATTAAAATTTCTCTTATTCTCCGATGATAATACAGATTCCTTGAATAAAAGGTCCTATAGGGGATGATAAAGAAACTGTAGCTAAAAATGCAGAAATCTTGATCACAAAAGCCAAAGATATTGGTTTGGAAGTTAGCGAATCGAAGACAAAATATATGACCGTCGCCAGATCCGAACAAAGTAATGTAGGCGGACATATAATCGCCGGAAATATGAAATTTGAAAGGGTTAACGAGTTTAAATACCTCGGGTCTATTATAACTAGCGAAAATAACATAAAAACGGAAATCAACGCGCGGCTGCACGCTGGCAATGGGTGCTATTATGCAGCAAACGCTTCTAAAATCGCGATTGCTACCCTAGAAACATCAAAGTAAGAATTTACAAAACGATAATAATGCCGGTCGTCATGTACGGGTGTGAAACGTGGGCGCTGACGAAGGGAGCGGAGAATAGGTTTAGAGTTTTCGAAAATAAAGTATTTAGAAAAATCTATGGTCCAAAGTGGGACGGAGAGACCGGTGAATGGAGAAAATTGCATAATGATGATCTGCATGCTCTCTACGGGGCAGCAAATATTAATAGAGTAATGAAAGTTTTAAGAGGGAAACCGACTGGTAAGAGACCTCTAGGCAGACCGAGAATCAGATGGGAGAAAAATGTAAGGGATGATCTAAAAGAACTAGGACATGATTACTTAAACTGGATGGAGGATGCACAGGATAGAGATGCGTGGCGGTTTCGGGTAGATGAGGCTATGAACTTTCGAGTCCGAATTGCTAATCGATAATAATAATAATAATAATGAAATTCAAAAGACCAAAGACGGGATTAATGTTGATCCATCAGGAATCTAATTCCTGAGGACGATTTTCTTCGCCTTATTGACTAAGGGGTTTTTACACCACTGAAGATTTGCGTCATCTTCCCTCATGGTCTCCTGGGAGCATTTCACTCGGGAACCTGTGAGCAAGCCATATCCTCAATCAGGCTGTGAGAGGGGTCAGAAAAGCGATAATTTTTTAACACTACATTTCATTCTTCCTCGAAATTTCAGGTCCTCCTCTCCAAATTGCAGCAAATTGAACAAATTGTCAAGAATTCGAGACTTTCCAACTTTCTTCCCCTATCCACAGGATCCGGTGAAGTAATACAGTCTGGTGGATCCTCGAAGGGAAAGTAGCTGTCATTGTTCCTCTGGGAATAACCGGGACGCGAAAAGGACTATGGAGACCAAGTTATGAGAGACGAAATGCGACACGGGCTATCACTGGACCTCTTCTTCAAGAAATTTAGCTCTCCTTAAGCACTCAAGACGGAGAGATGGCTAAAGCACTCTCATTCTAGAGCCGTTAAGGGTAATGGGGACCCAATAAAAACCCATCTTGTTTTTAACCCTTTTGGCTCAAATTGCCCGTTTAATTGCGCTTATTCATTTTTTTTTTGGTGATGGTAAAAGCAGCTAGGAACCATAGAAATTACGAACCGTAACAATGATCCTAAAGACAGGGGTCTGTCCCCTATTTTACCTAATCCCCCTTTTTCACCCTGGATTCTATAAATCCCGAAATACACCTAAAATCGGGATTTTTGTCCCTGATTTCCCCTTTTTTCATGGTTTCGATTTATTGTTCAAGAAAGATAAACATCGATTCAATAATAATTTCATAAACAATTCATTTGCCAATTAGATTTGAAGACATTTTCAACCAGAATTTTGAATTCAGAAATATGAATTTACATTTAAAAAGTTCACTTTCAACCTAATATTTGAACTTTCTACAAAGTAGTTTAATTTTCAACCTAAAAATGTTATTTTCTACAAAACAGTTACATTTTCAACCAAAAAGATGAATTTTCAACCATGAATTTAATTTTCAGCCAAATAGTTGACTTTTCTACCAAATTGTTGAATTTGCAACCCAAAAAGATGACTTTTCTACAAAAAAGTTTAATTTTGACCCTAAAAATGTAAATTTTCATTTAAAAAATTCATTTTTAACAAAAAAATTTTTTTTTAACAATATATTTACATTTTTAACCACAGTGCTGAATCTTCAACCCGGAAAGACTTTTCAGTTATAAAAATAGTTTTTTTTTACCAAATAGTTGAATTTTTAACCAAAAGTATGAATTTTCAACAAAAAAGGTCATTTTCAACCAAATAGTTGAATTTTCTATCTATTCCTTGAATTTTCAAGCCAAAAAGACAAATAAGGTTTCTAAAAAAAAGTTTAATTTTTAAACCGAAAATTAGAATTTTCAAGAAAATGATGAATCTTCAACAAAAAAATTATTTTCTAAAAATTAGTTTGACTAAAATGATTGGAATTTTAAATAAGAAACAATTGAATTTAACGAAAAAAGACGAATTTTCAATTAAAAACAAAAATTTCCAACAATGAATAGGATATACACGTAAAAAAACGAATTTTCAAGAAAATCGTTAAATTTTCATGCGAAGGAGATACATTTTTAACTAAAAGGATGAATCATGAAAAAAAATGAATTTTGATCAAAACAAGTTATTGCTGATATTTCTTTCATGAATTTTGAATCATGAATTTTCAACCAAAAAGTGGAATTTTCAACCAAAGACATAAATTTTCAACTGAACAGATGAACTAAAAAAATAATAATTTTCAACAAAAGTTGAACGTTCGACCCAAAAGTTGATTTTTTTAACCAAGAAGATTAATTTTTTTTTAAAATAGTTAAATTTTCAAGAAAAGAAATGAATTTTCAACCAAAAAAGGAATTTTTAACAAATTACAGAATTTTTCAACTGAATACATGAATTTTCAATGAAATGGTTTATATTTTAACCAAATAGTTGAATTTTCTATCAAAATTATGAATTTTCAATATAAAAAGACGAATTAAAGTTTCTATAAAACAGTTCAATTTTCTATGTGAAAATGTGAATTTTCAACAAAATGATGAATCTTCAACCAAAAAAAAACCGAATTAAAAAAATAATTTAACTTTAATCCAGAATGTTGATTTTTCAACCAAAAAAGATTTTAATTTGAAATAAAAAAAGTTGAATTCAACGCAAAAAGACGAATTTTTAACAAAATACATAAATTTTCAAGAAAAGACATAAATTTTCAACTAAACAGAAAAATTGAAGAAAAAAAATGAATTTTCAATTCCAGAGTTGATCGTTCAACCCAAAAGTTGATTTTTTAACCAAAAAGATTAATTTTCAAAGAATTGAATATAGTTAAATTTTCAACCAAAGAGATGAATCTTCAACAAAAAAATGAATTTTTAACACAGAAAACTTTCAACCATGAATTTAATTTTCAGCCAAATAGTTGACTTTTCTACCAAATTGTTGAATTTGCAAGCCAAAAAGATGATTTTTCTACAAAAAAGTTTAATTTTGACCCTGAAAATGTAAATTTTCATCAAAAAAATTCATTTTCAACCAAAAAATTTTTTTTTTAACAATATAGTTAAATTTTTAACCAAAGTGCTGAATCTTCAACCAGGAAAGACTTTTCAGTCAAAAAAGAAAAAAGAATTAACCAGATTATTGCATTTTTAAGCCAAAAATATAAATTTCCTACCAAACAGTTTAATTTTCAAAAACAAATAAGTATTTTGCAACAAAAAAGTTAATTTTCATCAAAATATTCTTTTTTTTACCAAATAGTTGAATTTTTAACCAAAAATATGAATTTTCGAAGAAAAAGGTAATTTTCAACCAAATAGTTTAATTTTCTATCTATTTTTAAATTAGAAACAGTTGAATTTAACAAAAAAAGAAGAAATTTATGTTTTTTGTTGAAAATTCGTTAAATTTTTATGCAAAAGAGATAAATTTTTAACTAAAAAGATAAATCTTCAGAAAAAGATGAATTTTGATCAAAACAGGTTATTGTTGATATTTCTTCCAAAGAAGATTTTAATTTGAAATAGAAAAAAGACGAATTTTTAACAAAATACATGAATTTTCAACCAAAAAGTGGAATTTTCAACCAAAGACATAAATTTTCAACTAAACAGATGAATTAAAAAAAAAATTTCAACAAGAGTTGAACGTTCGACCCAAAAGTTGATTTTTTAACCAAGAAGATTAATTTAAAAAAAAATAGTTAAATTTTCAACCAAAGAGATGAATTTTCAACCGAAAAATGAATTTTTAAACAAAAAAGGAATTTTTAACAAATTACATCATTTTTTAACTATTGATGATATTTTAACGAATTTTTAACAAAATACATTAATTTTCAACAAAAGACATAAATTTTCAACTAAACAGATAAATTAAAAAAAAATGAATTTTCAACCAGAGTCGAACGTTCAACCCAAAAGTTTTTTTAACCCAAAAGATTAATTTTCAAAAAATTGAATATAGTTAAATTTTCAACCAAAGAGATGAATCTTCAACAAAAAAATGAATTTTTAACAAAGAAAACTTTCAACCAAGCAGTTGAATTTTCAATCAAAAAATATCAATTTTCAACGAAGCAGTTAAAGTTACAACCAAAGAGATTAATTTTCAACTCAAAATATAACAGCAGACTTTTCAATCAAAAACAGTTTGATTTTCTTATTGGGATCTATTATTTCAGTTCACATTTAAGAAAAAAAAAGCAAGAAAAAGGGGAAGATTCTTGAAAACAGGGGGAAAAAAGAATTCTTTAAAAAAAGGGAAAAGAGAGGAATAGGGGATAGAGTATACAATTTTATACAATTTTTAAAATAATAAATAAAATTCCCTTTTAATCCTCTTTTTAAGGCAAAAGTTCTCTTTTTCACCTAAAATTAAACTATGCACAGAAAAAATTGGGTATTCACTTGAGTTGCGGATTAAATAAATGTTGGGTGTTTTTTAAAACTTTAACGTAAAAGTTTTGTTATTTACTAGATAAAATGTCGAAGTGGACAAAACGAAAAATAGGTTCTTTGGAAAAAGTCTGTATTAAAATTGGGTTCCTTTGGAGAGAACTGGATTCTCTTTTGGAAAAAATTTATCGTTCTAGGTTCCTTTTTAGCAAGAGGGGTTCCTTTTTGTTGTAGCTCCCTAAGAACCAAAAATTGGTTCCAAATCTAACAGAAGCCCCAGTTTTTTCTGTGATACACTGATTCTGAAACGTCGTGATCCACAGAAAAAACTAGGGTTTCCATTAGAACCCATTTTTGGTTCCAAAGGAGCTGCAACAAAAATGAACCCCACTTGCTGAAAAGGATCCCAAAACGATAAATGAGCTCTAAATGATACCTAAGTTGGTGTTCTAAAGGATCCCAAATGTAATTGAGCCTATTTATAAGGAAACTTTTTTTCGCTTTGCCCACTTCGACATTTTGTTTAATTAATATCATAATTTTCACCTTAAAGCACACATGCAATCGAACTGTGATGGACATAACTTAATGAAGATAATTAAAGTACAAAATATTACCGCAATTTAAATAGACATAATAACTTGATAAATATAATTTGCAGGTTATGTAACAAAGTTGTCAACTTAAAGGCATATTCATATGCAAGAAACTTTTCGTCTCAAGTCATCGGTCGATAACTGTAAATCGATCCCTAACTTACCAGCCCTACTTTGCAAGCGGTTGGTTTGTGAATGCGCCTCCATGTTGTTCTCTAAAAGTGCGCTCTAAACTCTAAAGGAACCCTTTTGGCTCTCTACAGGTATCTATTGGAGCTCAAGTTCTAAAGGATACCAATTTTTATTTGAACCGCAACTTTAGTGCACCCCCAGTTTTGTCTGTGTCCCTGTAATGACAATGACCCTACTGTAAGGATCCACAGTAACTAGGAAAGAACATTTAGCACTGATTTAGCGGAAACTTTTCGAGGATAGAACAAGGCATTATCGACAAATGGTGCTGGTGTCTCTAATCAGGGTACATGTTCAACGGACCTGTCTACGACAGCAGGACGTGGTAACTTCATTAGCGCGAGGCTATTGACCGTCAGCGGGAAGTTTTGACTAATGCGGGTCAACAGCGTTTATTGGTTGGTGGTTGAAGGTAAAACCGGAAACATAGTCCGGGAGGCGTGGTCATGAATGCCGACATTCGATCGGATGCATTTACTGGCTTCCCGGTAAACGTAGGCTTGATAGCGGTTGAATAATGTATGCTGTTTAGGCGGCAACTATACGTTCACACGGACATACAAGTACGGACGTCCAACTCAATCGACCTGGCGCTTTGTGCCACGCCTATATTTGGAAAAGCTCAAAATTGAATTTCACCCTTAAAAGAATCAATATTCAAATTAGTCAAATAGGTTGGAACCAGTGATCAGACACTTTTGATTAACTTCGTGCTTAACGGTATTGGCTAAATAAACAGTTGAATGTACAGTATTTCAACGTGCCAGAGACTATTGCCTATTCTTTATAGTTAAACAGTAACTGTGTCCGAAATTAGGTGATGTTGACCTCCTTATTTGTATATTCCTCGAGAAATTACTAACGCGTGGCTGACCGTTGGCTGGTGGTCGACTATTGGTTGATGACCGACCATTGGTTAATGTCCGACAATTGGTTGGTGGTAGACCATTGCTTGACAACCGACAATCGGTTGGTGGACAACCATTGGTTGACGATCGACAATTGTTTGGTGGTTGACCATTGGTTGACCACCGACAATTGTTTGGTGGTTGACCATTGGTTCACGACCGACAATTGTTTGGTGGAAGACCATTGGTTGACGACCGACAATTGTTTGGTGGTTGACCATTGGATGACGACCGAAAATTGGTTGGTGATTGTCGACCGGCAATAGGTTGGTGGCCGACCATTGGTTGATATCCGACCATTGGTTGACGACCGACAATTGGTTGGTGGCCGACCATTGGTTGACGATCGACAATTGTTTTGTGGTTGACCATTGGTTGACCACCGACAATTGTTTGGTGGTTGACCATTGGTTGACGACCGACAATTGGTTGGTGGTTGACCACTGGATGACGACCGACAATTGGTTGGTGATTGACGACCGACAATAGGTTGGTGGTCGACCATTGGTTGATATCCGACCATTGGTTGGTGGTTGACGACCGACAATTGGTTGGTGGCCGACCATTGGTTGATATCCGACAATTGGTTGGTGTCCAACAATTGGTTGGTGGCTGACCACTGGTTCCACCACACTGCTAGAGTTTATAGAATATAAATGACCCACTTTTAAGGAGTTTCTCTGCCTCCTTACATAAGAGACTCTCCATAAAATACGTTTCCTCATGATCAATTTTAACAAATTTTGAGAATTTTGTTGGAAGAAGGCCCTTATCCTTTTTTCCCAAAGAATTCCTCTTTTTCTCTTCTTTTCAAGAAACTTCCCTTTTTTTCGCTTCAGTGCGAATTGAATTAATAGAACCCAATCCAAAAATCCAACTATTTTTCGTTAAAAGTCCATTTTTTTTGGTTGAAAAGTCTACTATTTTTTTTCGTTCAGAATTCATCTTGTTTGGTTAGAAATTGTACTTTAATGTTGAAAATTCTTGTATTTTGTTGATGATTCGTCTCTTTTTGGTTGAAAATTAATCTTCTTGGTTCAAAAATCATCATTTTGATTTTTGGTTAAAAAATATTGGTTGAAGATTTAACTATTTTGATCAAAATTCATCTTTTTTGGTTGAATTCAACTGTATTTGATTTAAAATTAAAATCTTTTTTGGTTGAAATATCAACTATTACATGGTTTGTTTATTATATATTTTTCTGATTGAAGGTTTAATATTTTGGTTAAAAATTCAACTATTTGATTGTAAATTAACTTTTTTGTTAAAAATTCATATTTTCGGGCAGAAAATTCAACTTTTTTGCAGAAAAATAGACTGTTTAGTTTCAGATTTCAACTATTTGTTTGAAAATTAACTTTTCTGTTAAAAATTCATATTTTTGGTTGAAAATTCAACTATTTGTTCAAAAATCAAACTACTTATTTGAAAATTTAACTAATTATTAGAAAATTAATTTTGTTGTTGAAAAATCATATTTTTGGGTAGAAAATTCAACTGTTTTGTAGAAAATTCTTTTTTTTTTACATCAAAATTCCAAAATTTTGTAGGAAATTCAACTATTTGGTTGAAAATGAATTTTTTTATTGGAAATTCATAACTTTGGTTGGAAATTCATAACTTTGGTTGGAAATTCATAACTTTGGTTGAAAATTCAACCATTTGGTTGAAAAATAAACAATTTATTCTAAAATTTAACAATTCAGTACAAAATTAACTTTTTCGTTGAAAAATCATATTTTTCATTAAAAATTGAACAGTTTTGTATATAATGAATTTATTTGGATTCAAAGTTCAACAACTTTGTTGAAAATTCGTTTATTTTGTGATCAAAATTTTTTATCTGAAAATTGAACTATTTCATTTTTTTTTTTTTGACAATGTATCCTTTGTAAGCTAAAGATACTACTATTTTGTTAACGATTTTGTTAAAAATTTGTCTTTTTTTGTTCAATTCAACTCGTTAAAAACGTCTTTTTTTCTCGAAAAATCTTTTTTTTGTTGTTTAAAATTAATTTTTCAAGCTGAAAATTTAATGATTCTATTTTTGATTGAAAGCTTATCTTTTTTAGTTGCAAAATCAAATGTTTGATTAAAAATTCATCTTTCTTGATTGGAAATCAACTCTATTGTTAAAAATTTGTCTTTTTGTGTAGAAAACTAATTTTATTTGTTGAAAATTCATCTATTTGGTTGAAGATTCAACTAGTTTGTTGAAGACATCTTTTTTGGTCGGAATTTCAACTGTTTTGTTGAAAATTCTTCCTTTTGGAATAAAAATGTAACGTTTTCGTTGAAATTTGCAATACTATGTGAAAAATTAATTTCTTTGTTTGAAGATTCACCTTTTTGGTTGAAAATTTAACTATTTATTGAAAATTAACTTTTTTGTTAAAAGTTTATATTTTTGGGCTAAAAATTCAACTGTTTTGTAGAAAATTCGCCTTTTCGGCTTGAAAATTCCATAATTTGGTTGAAATTTATTTTCTTTCTTGACTATTCAGCTTGAAAACTCAACTTTTCTCTTTAAAATTCATCACTTTTGGTAAAAAATATTTTTTTGTTGAAAATTCGACCATTTAATTTAAAATGCATCTTTGTAGATTAAAAATTTAATGACTTAGTTGAAAATTCAACTAATTTGTTATAGCTATCAGTTTTGTTAAAAATTTGGATTGAAAATTTATCTCTTATGGTAGAAAATTCATCTTTCTTGGTTGAAAGCAAACTTGTTTTTTCAAAATTTAACTATCTTCGAAAAAATTCGTCTTTTGGCTTTAAAATGTAACTATTCGGTTAAAATTTCATCTATTGTGTTAAAAATTCGTCTCTTTTGCTTGAAATTTCCACCATCTGGTAGTTAATGAAACTGCTTAGTTAAAAATTAATTTTCGTTGTTGAAAATTCTTTTACTTGGGTTGAAAATTAATCTCCTTTGGTAGAAAATCTCTTTTGGTTAAAAAATCAACAATCTCGTTAAAAATAAAATAAATTTTGACCTAAAATCTTAGTAACTGAAAGTATTTCACATTGAATTTGGGCTGAGAAGTCTGAAACTTTGATATTTTTAATCATTCTTGTTTGACTACCTGATAACTTAGAGTGCTGATAACAAAGTGCAAAACCGCTAGAGTACTCGGATTGTCCAACAATGTCCATAGGACTGGAAGTCATAAATCGTCTGCATACCGATACTGACTAGAATCGGAAATAGTGTAAGCCTGGCATTCCAGGCATCACCTTGAATAAAAATCAGTTTGATCAAAACGAGAAACATTGAATCCTTGGGGAAATGAGTTGCTGACGTCGCTTCGTTAGACGTCCATCGTTATCGAACGGTCACCGGAAATAACATTTCCTTTTGTCGGGGTCTTATAAAGAAAGGCAGTAGGCGTTTGGCTGTCGGTGGCCGTAGTGGCTGATAGCCGAAAGGGCCGAGAAAGAAAATTATGTCGAAACTGGAGCCGTAACATTAGGAGCATTGTATTGTAGCGTGAGGCTACGGCTCTCCTGGGACCAGTGAAGGGTGGGTGTTTGGTCCTTCTCCAACTCACGTTTCTCGTCCATATCGACCAACACACACAGAGCGAATTCGCACACGGAGACGCACGTGCTCCTGGAAAGGGACATGCCCTCAGGTGGTGGCCCCGGACCTACGAGTGAATCGTTTAATTGAATTAGTCGAGGAAGCCGCAGCCGCGGTGTGCATTATAATTTCTGCAAACCAGGACCAATACCATCCGGTACGGGACAGTTATTGAAAGGAAAAGTGGCTAAAGATCAAAAGCTCTCAGCAGGACCAAGGTGGAGCTTTCCAAGGGTGGCGATTGGAAATGCAGAAAGGGTGCGCTTTTATTGCCTGTTTCCAAGAACAGGATTTACACCCCTGCTATTAAGCTTTTTGCAAACTGAGCAAAGGATGGAAACGAGGGGATTTGGAAAGGCCAACAGGGTATTGAGTTAGATCCTGGATGGGGATCCTAAGAGAAGTTCAAATTGGGAGATGTTTTTTGGCACTCAATTTCTCTCTGGTAAGAGAGCTCGTGAGGCGAAAGTATACAAATTGTAGTCTAAGAGCCAGCGACACTGGACCTTGCGTCATCGCGGATATTGATAAAAAAATTAGGAATGATAGTTGCAGCAGCGGCTGAGCCTTTTTTTGTAGGCGGGGGCAGGGGCAAAGACTTATAATATTAAATGGCACAATTTGTACATAGTATAATAATATTATACTATCTAAAAATTTATGATACATAATAAATAATAAATAAACAATGAACAGTAAATACTAAATAATGATAAATAATAAATACAAGTATAAAATTCATACTATTTCACTAAGATTTTAATGATTTCATAAAGATTTCAAACATTTCGTAAAGATTTCAGATAAATTTCAAAGATTGCACAAAGATTTTAATAATTTTCCAAATATTTCGCAAAAAGTTTGAAGGTTTCGCAAAGATTTTTGATAGATTTAAAAGATTTCATAAAAACCTCAGATAGATTTCAAAGAGTGCATAAAGATTTCAATGATTCCCAAATATTTCACAAAGATTTTAAAAATATTGCAAAAGTTTCAAATATTAAACACAGATTTCCGATAGATTTATATCATTTCCCAAAGATTTCATAAAGATTTTGTATAGATTAAAAAGATTTCAATAATTTCACAAATATGACCAAATATTTAATAAATATTTTGCAAATATTTCCAAAGATATCAGAAAGATTTTACAAAGATTTCAATGATTTCCCAAAAATTTCAAACATCTCACAAAGATTTCAAATATTTCGGAAAAATGTCGGATAGATTAAAAAGATTTCATAAAAATCTCAGATAGATTTCAAAGAGTGCATAAGGATTTCCCAAATATTTCACAAAGATTTCAATAATTTCACAAATATTATCAAATATTCCGAAAATTATTCAAATATTTCCAAGGATTTCAGAAAGATTTTACAAAGATTCTAATGACTTCCCAAAGATTTCAAAGATTTTCACAAATATTTCAATGATTTCATAAATATTATCAGATATTTCAAAAATATTTCAAATATTTCACGAAAGATTTCCAAAGATTTCAGGAGTATTTTACGAAGATTTTGATGATTTCCAAAGATTTCAAATATTTCGCGAAGATTTCAGATAGATTTTATAGATTGCACAAATATTTCACAAATATTATCAAATATTTCAAAAAAATTTCAAATATTCCGCAAAAGAATTCCAAAGATTTTACGAAGATGTTAATGATTTCCCACTGGGAAATCCCATTTGGGAATTCCCAAAGATTTTCACAAAGATTTAAAATATTTCGTAAATATTTGACAAAGATTTCAGAGAGATTACAAAAATTGCACAAAGATTTCCCAAAAATTTCAAACATTTCACAAATATTTCGGAAAAATGTCGGATAGATTTAAAAGATTTCATAAAACGCTCAGATAGATTTCAAAGAGTGCATAAAGATTTCCCAAATATTTCACAAAGATTTCAATAATTTCACAAATATTATTAAATATTCCAAAAATTATTCAAATATTTCGTAAAATATTTCCAAAGATTTCAGAAAGATTTTACAAAGATTCTAATGATTTCCCAAAGATTTCAAAGATTTTCACAAATATTTCAAAGATTTCAGATAGATTTCAAAAATTGCACGAAGATTTCAATGATTTCATAAATATTATCAAATATTTCAAAAATATTTCAAATATTTCACAAAAGATTTCCAAAGCTTTCAGGAATATTTTGCGAAGATTTTGATGATTTCCAAAGATTTCAAATATTTCGCAAAGATTTCAGATAGATTTCATAGATTGCACAAATATTTCAATAATTTCACAAATATTATCAGATATTTCAAAAAAATTTCAAATATTCCGCAAAAGATTTCCAAAGATTTTACAAAGATGTTAATGATTTCCCATTGGGAAATCCCATTTGGGAATTCCCAAAGATTTCAAAGATTTTCACAAAGATTTCAGATAGATTTCATAGATTGCACAAATATTTCAATAATTTCACAAATATTATCAGATATTTAAAAAACATTTAAAATATTCCGCAAAAGATTTCCAAAGATTTTACGAAGATGTTAATGATTTCCCATTGGGAAATCCCATTTGGGAAATCCCAAAGATTTCAAAGATTTTCACAAAGATTTCAAATATTTCTTAAATATTTGACAAAGATTTCAGAGAGATTAGAAAAATTGCACAAAGATTTCAATGATTTCCCAAAGATTTCATAAAGATTTCAAAGAATTCGGATAAATTAAAAAAATTTCACAAAGACTTCAATGATTTCAATAATTTCACAAATATTGCCAAATATTTCAAAGATACTTTAAATATTTCGCAAAGATTTCCAAAGATATCATAAAGCAGCTTTCAAGATAATTCATAGGATTTCCAAGGTTTTTCATTATTTTAAGGAATTTTAAAATCTTTCAAATATTTTAAGGAATCTTGAAAGGTTTTCAGGTACTTTTAATGATTCGAAGGAACCTCATAGAATGTCCAAGATTTCAAACGATTTTTATGGGATTTCTATAAATATCAAAAATTTCATAACATTTTATAATGTTCCTATAAATTTCAAAGAATTTTACAAGAATTAAGGTGTTTCGTAGGATTTCAAGGATTTGAAGAGAATTTAAAACATTTCAGGTAAAATTTGGGTGATTTTAAAGGATTTCATACGATTTATAAAATTTTAGGATATTTTACAAGATTTCAAGGGATTTTAGAGGATTTTTAAGGAATTTCAACGGATTTCAAAGGATTTCATCAGATTTCCGAGGATTTCAATAATTCTGAGAAATTCGTAAGTCTCTCAATAATGTATTTTATGAATTTCCGGGATCTCAAAGTATTTCACAGAAATTCAAGTATTTCAAGAGATTTCAAAGAATCTCAAGAAATGTCATCAGATTTCGTGTAACTTCAATTCGAGGATTTTAAAGAATTTCGAGAAGATTTGAAGAGTTTTTCAAATATTTCAAGGTATTTTCAAGGATTTTTAAGAATTTCAAAGATCTTAGGATTTGAAAATATTTTTAAGAGCTTTACAAAATTTTAAGGGATTTCAAAAGATTTCAAAGGATTTTCAATATTTTAGAGTATTTTGAAAGATTCCAAGGAGATTTCAAGAAATATCATCAGATTTATGTTATTTTTCGAGATTTCGAACGATTTTATCATAATTTTTTATTTCTTCTTATTTCAAAGAATTTATTCACAAGAATTGGAGGATTTCAAGGGATTTCAAAGGATTTTCAATAATTTTAAAGATTTGAGGATATTTGAAAAGATTCCAAGAAATATTCAAGATCTTCACAAAATTTTAAGGAATTTCAAAAGATTTCAGAGGGTTTTAAATATTTTAGGTTGTTTTCAAAGATTCCAAAAAGAATTTTCAAAAATTTTAAGGGATTTCAAAATATTTCAAAGGATTTTTAATATTTTAGAGTATTTTAAAAGATTACAAGGTGTATTCAAGAGATTTGAAGAATTTCACGAGATTCAATCATATTTTTTTATTTCTTATTTCTTCTTATTTCATAGAATTTATTCACAAGCACTGGAGGATTTCATAAGATTTCCAGGAATTTTTAAGATTTTAGGATATTTGGAAAAATTTCAAAGAGTTTTCAGACGAGTTCATGAATTTAAAGGGATTTCAGAGGACATCAAATTTAAATTTAATTTAAGGGATTTCTAATGATTTCAAGGGATTTTCAATATTTTAGAGGATCTATAAGGTCTTCGGGATTTTATAAGACCTTTAAGGTTTTAAAGAATTTCAGAAAATATCATCAGATTTCATGGAATTTTACGGGTTTTCAAGCAATTTTATAGGACTTCAATGAATTCTAAAGATGTGAAGTTGTTATTTTTATAATATTTCAAGAAGTATCAATGAATTTCATACACAGAAAAAAGCTAGGCTTATTTTGAGTAAAATGTTCGGGGTTGTTTTAGACGTAGCAAAATCAGTCCAAAAGGTTGTACATTGAGACTTTAAAAAAAAGTCCTAAATTAAGTCTGATTATTACCCTGAATTTGAGAACTACATTGAAAACGACAAACTTTCATTGTCAGTTTTGAGCTAATCTCATAATATAAGAATTGTCCATCTTTATTTTAAGATCAGATCATCAAAAATAAAATCATTGCAAGTGAGAAGTAAAAATGATTCCTTCCAAATCTGAAGCTTAGGTTACACTTTACCTGAAACGTCAACATATGGTTATCCTATCAAAATAAATTGACAATTTACACAGCAACAAAGAGACACAGCAAAAATAGAATCAACTTTTTCTGTGTCAGATTTAAGGGATTTTAAAAAGATTTACAAGAAATAATTTTGTATAGTGGGTCTTCCGACCCATCAGAGATTGCACTGACTCAGTTCTACGCCAATCCGACCCCGATCATTTGATATTTCCTTAAAACAGTTATCATATTCCAAAACCTGAACCAGGCGCCAGTCCCAAAAGATTAATGAACACGCTCTGATTTGATGTGGCCAAGATGACCAAACAGATATAAAATATTCTTTCGCAAACGGTTGTGGTTTCACAAGTCAAGTATCTTTACGCAACGTCTATGATTCTGTCAGCCACTCACGATGAATACGTAATCCCGAACTCGTTCAACGAGGTGAGAAGTAGCTACTGTTTGCTTATGGACAACTGGTTAAAAAATCCGCTGCGTATAACCCATTAAGACTTCCGGTAGATCTTGAAGATACGAGTGGACAAACTATAGAGACATATTTTTTGAAGAAAGCTGCGAACGAAATGGCGGTAAATTCGTGGTCTGAGAGAGGCAGATTATGACTCCTATCCCATATTCCTATCAAACCATCCGGTGGACGTAAATCGTGACCAAGCGGACTGCAACTTGAAGATGAAGAAGAGGTCGAGGTAGAGGAAACGAAAAGGAGGAACCGAAGGTAAAGGGGAACAGGGGGCGGTTCACGATGACGGGGAGATAAGGGAGGCAAAGTCTACGTGATGGGCTTCCCGATGTGACCAAGTGGAGGCCGAGCCTGAGAACTTTTGGTGAACGTGGAGCCCAAAGTCTCCCGGGTTCGCGGCCAAAAGGCCCAAGTGCAGGTCCATCGCGGGTTGACGGCGACCTGTAGGAGAGACGGACCCCCTGGTGGGGGTCTCACGTCCAATGGTTCGTATCCGGACATTCTCGCGACTCAACTTCCGGGAACGTGAGGCCGCAACGTTTCACTCCTACTTCACCCAACTTGAGAACCCGTCGGTCAACGATCTCGCCACGTCGATGATCGTTAAGGAAACCTATAACAACATTTTACAACATTTGACCCAAGTCGTTCAAATGCGCCCTGTTTTTAAATGGCACATAAAAATATGAATGAAACGGGTGCGGAGTCGTAACATGTATTCACGACGCATTGGTCGCGCCTTGAATGAAAATCAGCAGGTTCGGGATCGTACGTTACCTGTTGGTAGATGCACGGGAGATAAGAGCTATTCATTCATAAGATGTTTTCCTCTTCTTCTAGTTTTCGGATCTTTATGGGATTCTCATATTCTGGGAAGTCGGATCTAATGATTGTAATCAAAGCCTCTGGTGACTAGGATTTAGCATTTTGAGTTTTATGATCGGAAGCTATTATTTTAATGTCTGTGGGAACTATGACTCTGGGTTTGGGGAGCCTTTGGTCTGAAAAGTCGTTTCGTCGGTTGCGTGATCTTGTTACTTTTTTATGGCAAGAGCAATAAGGCTGATTGACAAAGAAGTTAGAGGAGTAATGCGAGGTGGTAACGATGGTTCGAAATGGAGATGGAAGAGGTGGAGGGGTGGATGGAGGAGGTGTTGACTGCTCCCCGGGTTGCCCCGTCAGCGTCAGCGATCCTGTGATCGCATATCGGGTTTACTGCCGTGGCGTGACGTACTCATCTGTACCATCGTTCGACCACCCCTTACGCTCCCCATACCTTCTATTCTACTGTCGCCAACCCCATTATCCACTCGTTGTGACAGAGCTCCCGAGGGACCTTACCCTGTCATGCAGGTCTCCTCTCTCGTCCACTCTATTCCCTGACCACAGAAACTTTCAATATTTTATCAACAACACGTCTTTGGAGAAACGAGTTCAGTGTCGTTGTTGCATGTCCAACACCAACTTTCATAGAAAAAAAAACATAGTGAAAATGATACATAACTTTTTATGCAGACCGATTATTGATAAAGCTTTACAAATTAAGACATGAGAACTATGCACTGTTAGAAAAATCTGTACTAAATTGAGTATACATGTAATGGAAGCAAGAATGCACAACATGAAATTAAATTTAGTATACCAGAGTACAGTAAATTTAGTATATTCGTACTGAATTTAGTATACACGTATATGAAATTTAGTATACGCGTATACTAAATTCAATATAAATATACTAAATTTACTGTACGCTGGTATACTAAATTTAATCTCATGATGTGCATTCTTGCTTCCATCACATGTATACTAAATCTAGTACAGATTTTTCTAACAGTGTGGATAAAGATTATATGAGATTGGCCAACTTCTAATGATCCTTATCTAGTTGTCATTCTCATCATATCTAAAAAAAGGGTATATGTCTCGAAAATATTGAAATCGTTGCTGAAAACCAGATTGGCTTTTCATTACTTAAAGTTGTTTTATATCGTGAATTTGAAATTTTGATGAAGCTTTACAAATGAAGACATGAGAATGAGAACTGGATAAAGATTATATGAGATTGGCCAACTTCTAATGATCCTTATCTAGTTGTCATTCTCATCATATCTGAAAAAAGGGTATATGTCTCGAAAATCTTTTAATCTTTGTTGAAAACCTGATTGGCTTTTCATTACTTAAAGTTGTTTTATATCATAAATTTGAAATTTTGAAAATTAAATCTACAACTAGTCCGGCAGATAAAGTAACCATTTAACCAATTAAGCATTTCGTGTCACAAACGGATGCATATCTTTTACGTATTTGTATTGAAAAAGGGTATGAAGAAAATTTATGGATCTTTTTGAGATAAACTTTGTTTGGCAACATTTTTTCTTATCTTGCATTGTTTGGTCGGAAAATGGAACTTCTTTGTTTTCAATAAAAAATGTTACGGTTAAAATAAAAATTATGCGTCTTACTGAAAAACGGTATGCAGACAATTTGTGAATCTTTTTCAGATGAACAATTTTTCATAACATTTTTTTGTATCTTGCATAGTTTAATCGGAAAATGGAATTTTTTATTTTTAATAACACGCAGATGCATCCCAAATTCAAAACGTTTTTTGAGGGTTCATATACATGAAAAAAACATTTTTTATGACATGAGTTTGCACAATTCATTTAAGGAATGGTAACAATCCGTCGGACTAAAACAAGAAAAATCATAGAGTACCTTGAGCAAAAACATTTTTCCTTTATTGAATACCCTTGCGTGGTTAAATTAAAACATTCAAACTGTTGTATAAATTATTAAAAATATTATACAAATACATGGAAATTTGTATTTTTTGAAAGAATTTTAATATAAAATCATAAATTGTCGAAGAAGACTTAAAATTTCTAAAAATGTGTATGTGTTATTTCTTTTCACCTGAAATTAGCATTTTTAAATAAAAATCATCATGAACATTCCCAATTTTCGAAAATTTTAGGTTATCTTAGCGTTTATTTTCAATAAAAAAATGATTAGATTTCAATGATTGAGTTTGTTGTAACGATTTACGTTTTTCGGTTTTGTTACCGTTTTTTGCCGGAAATTGACATTGTGAAACAAAACTCATTACATCATTAGAGTTGGAAGATTCATGATTTGGGAACAATTTTAGGTTACGTTAGCGTTTTAGACCAAAAATTGGTGTTTTTAAAACCATTTTTGTATTTAAAAAAAATTAGATTTAATTCCAATGATTTTTGTTTAAAATAATAAAATGTACAAGCTTTAAAATTTTGGATTATGTTAGTGTTTTTCGCCAAAAATTGAAATTTGTATTAAACAATCGTTAGATTTCAAAGAAGATTTACAACCTTTTAACAATTTAAGGTAATATCAGGTTAATGTTTTCCGTAAAAAATTTGAGTATTTAATAAAATAAATCATGAGATTTTTCAGATTATCATCATTCTTTAGATTATCATTGAGAATCCTTAAATTCAATTTTTTTTTATTTGATTTCAAAGAAAATAAATTTTTTGTTAACAATAAGTTATGATTACGTTTTTCGCTAGAAAGCGGTATAGACTTCGGAATTTACATTTTTTGAACAATTTCAGGCTATGCTAACAATTTTCACAGGAAGTCGGTGATTTTAAGCATAAGAAGGATAGGTTTAAAAGAACAGTCACAATCTTAAACCAACTTTTGTTATATTATGTTAGTATTTTCCCCCAAAATTGCCATTGGTTATGAAAAATCATTAGATTTTAAAGAATATTTGAACAATTTTAGCTTATGTTGTAGTGTTTTTCGTTGGATATTGGTATATTTGAACAAAACTGCAACAATTTGTGTTCTTGCTTTTATTTTAAATTTAGATAATAGATACCATGAAATACAACAATTTTGTAATAAAATTAAGTTTATATTTTAATGTAAACATTGAGTGAGACAAAAAGAATAATCGCGTGTAGCACGCGTGTTTGTTTTCTACTGTCTTTAGATTGTACAATAGCTTCTATCCCAGATCTTAATATTCAAGAAAGCCGGTAAAAAATGTCAAGAAGAAATTTCTTTTGTTCTAAAAATTTGAAGAAAAAATAGAATAATCCGTTTAAAAGTGTTTTGGAGAAATAAAACTAGAAAACTCGGGTTGTCAAGCCATGTAGGAAAGGCCATAATAAAGATATTCCTCAAGCGCCGCGAGAGATCAAATCACTACTGTTTGGCGGCAGGTTCTTTGTCGCTTGCTACAGAGGGTTCCGGTGCGAAAGAGATTTACTTTCTTTGAATCAGAAACTCAAAACAAATAAACACAAAGTGCATTCAAGATGAGGTGATAAGGAATTTGCAAAAGGTTTCCAACATAGAAAAATCTATAACTTGATATTACAATTTGAATTACGCAAAAAAAAAAACGAAAAGTTATTACCAATTAAAACAAAAGGAAATTATATCTTCAAATTGGAAGTTTGCACACTGTAAATTAATAGGGGAATTAATATCCGAACCCCTTCTTTGACAGCACTTTTACTTTGCGTGACTCTCTACTTCAATATGCCATCGGCGATAAAAAACTTAATCTTCTTGTATCTTTTATGTAGGAAATTATGGGGATTTCACACTTTGTCTCTAGATACTGATCACTGTGATTAATAGAGATTTATGATGAATATGGTCACACGGTTTGTTATTCTTAAGACTTTATCAACTGTTACAAAAATACGATTTTAATTCACGTGATTAATGGATTAGAGATATCAAAAAATATTAAATAGTAGGGACACAATGAATGCTCTTTCAAGATGTATCAAGTGGTCTCAGAGTTTTTAAATAATTATAGATACCGATTTGTTTCTTCTTGAATGGTTTAAAAAAACCTATGATCTTTACTTTGCAAGGGATAAGAGGATAGTTGCTGATTCTAAAGCAGGTTCAAGATTTGAATTCTTTATGAAGCATTTCATTAGAATTCAGTTAGGTAAATAGTTTTTTCTATTCTATATTCAGAGACAGTAGAATATCCCATACTTTTTTTTATCAAGAAAATCAAAAATGTAAACTGTTTACCATCTAAACTATAGACATACCCAAAGATTTCGGGCGTTTGGATAGAAATGAATATTATTCACTTTTCATCCAGCCTTAGATTTATTCTTAAATTTTACCAGTGATATCAATGATAATTATGTTCTGAATGGATAAACAATTTGTTGAGTTGGATGGATGATAAAACATTAAAATCTTGTTTTACAAATTGTGTACCCTTCAAAATAAATTAAAATTTGTTTATTTTGTACTCAAGTGTTCCATATGCTATCAAAACTGCATAAAAACAAGCTAATAGGTTCAATAATCCAATGATATTCGATAGTTGAATGGTTTCCTCATCATATTAAAATTTTTCTTCTATCTCTGGTATCCTTCAAATAAAGAATTTGTCTAATTATTGAGGAATCATCTCGAACCAATTTATCATGTTTTGTTCGTTCACTGCTCAATTATAATTGTGATAAGTCTTTTGAACCAGGACTAAGGAAAACCACAACTCTCTAAGAGACCTATCCAAAATCAAAGCTAGAAAACTAATAAGTACTAGCGGAAGCATGTACTACTATCGGTTTCAAAAAACCTTGCTCCTCTACAAATCATAGGAAATAACTCAATAAAAAAATCGCTTTAAAAAAAGAAAAAACATTTGTCAATCCTCATTCAATTACGCATAAGTACAATATCACAATCCGTTCGTCAGTTATTTCGATATTTTGTAATGAAGATGACTTTCATGCTAACTCAGTTTGTAATCAATCAACAAATTCAATTGTAGCTTTGTTAAAAGAGTTAATTTAATCAATAATTCTATCGCAAATTGTTTTCTTCTCGTTTTTTATACGCTCGTTGATAGCAATTGTAACCGATACGTTAAAAGAGTTGCCGTCTATAGCACACTATAAGCAGGATCATAGACATCTGGTAAACTTTAGGAGGAGAAAGATCAATTTTCGATAGCGTCTTATTTATAAAATTAACTGTTTTTAGAAACCAACAATTGAATTTGTTGTTTTTTTTAAACTTTGGGCCCAAGTAGAGCTGAGTTAGCACATCCTTTGCTTTTATTTACTGCAGACAGCAGAGTTATAATTATCAAATTTTTCAAAAATGTACGCGTAAATAGAACTTCAAGGTCGATTTGTTGCAAAAGATTTTGTGCGTGTAACCACGTTATTATTCACCTGCATTACAAATTTATATATAAACGAGATGCGTCGGATGATATTGTACTCATGAATAATGAAATTAGGATTGCCAAGCTGTTTCTCCTTTTTCAGAGCGATATTTTGATTGCGTTGTTCAAAAATGTCTAGAGAGGCCAGGATTTCTGAAGCCGATAGTAGCCATAAGCGTAAATAATTAGAGAAATAAGTATAAGAGAAACAACATGCCCTGGCTCGAGGAGAGGACCCTGACTCTGTTTGTACGGGACACAGAGGTCCGCCGGTACGAACCAGGAGTGCGTGAAAGCGGGGTTGATGTTGAGCGCCCCGGCGGTCCCTTGATGAGGACCACCGACCGGTCCAACTCCAACGGGGCTTTGTCGCTGGAAACCCCCGTAGTCCATGGCCATCTGATAGGGCAACATCTTCCTCTTCTGATCACCACTTCCTAGGTTAAAAAACACCTGCTGTCCTCACGCACCGTCCACACAAATCGTCACTTCACGTCATTGTGTCTCAACAACACAGAAATCGTGGTACCGGAACATCCTGCCGGAACATTCTACCACAGATACCGGAAATATAACAAAACAATGCGCAAGCGCGTTTAGTGCACAAACGCGTTAAACACTGCACGAGAGCGTCAAGCAATGCGCAAGCGCGCCGCGAGTAATTTTCCAGGATTGACCTGCACTTTCGTGACGCAGGTTGAAAGGAACGCAACCTGCGGATCGTCCTGAAACACACGAGAGACTAGACGGGACTGTACCGCGAGTTTCGGGCTTTGGAGAATCAGCGTGAGGAGCATAAACGAGGAAAGACGGGAGCGCGCGCCGAGGAATGGGCGTGACCTTGAACAGGGTCCGCCCGTGGGTGCGGCTAGCCAATCAGCGACACACAGGCAGGTCACGTGACCGCCCCTTGTGCACGCAACCCCGTCGGGAGCAGCTCCCGTCACCGCACCTGTCCGTATGTTCCGGTGTTGGCAGTGTTACCACTTTGCCGCCGAAGAGAAAGGCTCCACCCATTCGACACGAGACGGTCGTCCGATTGTAAACACAATTTTCGATACGCCTACGCAACGTCGCTACCACGAGGTAGACCCCAAGTCTCTTGGAACCACGTGTATGCCTTTGGCGAGGGGAACTCTTAGGGTGATGATAGCTTTAACCTTTAAGTTTGGGTGATGGGTTAATTAAGAAGTTTGGGCAACCCTGCTTCTCGTTTTTGATGTTGTGAGTTTCGTAGATTTTACGATACCGGGAGTGTATTTTTTTATTTAATAATTGTTGAATAAGTGAATGAACTTGAAGGACATGTATGTTATTCCACAAAATCACAACTTTTTCGATCGTAGTTTAGGAGATGTTTGCGTCTTGTCAACAAAGGGCTAAAGTATCGATTTTGGGAAATCATACTTCATGAAGTATGATTTCCCGAAATCGATTGCAATCTATGCTCTGCTGACATCCTAGGACCTAGAGGTCCTAGAGGGTTCATCCTGGGCTTAAAATGTCAGAAATGAATCCGGGTATATGGTACCTTTTCTTAAGGAATGACACATATAGTAAAAAAGATCATTCATTCAGATTAAGCAGATTGACCTACATCATATATCTAAACTGATTAAGATGCCATTCTTCAAGCGCGATTACATAATTCTTACATGGATGGAACGATGGTGATTATTATGCATCAGTAACTCCATTTATGATTCGTGGCGAACTAATAATAATATGCAATTATGCACACGTGCATATTTTCATTTGGAAACTCCAGGAGAATACAACACTATTAACATGCAGTATGGACACATTCCATTTATTTCGCAGTTAGATAAATTTAATCTAAGGTGCTCAAGAGCGGTCTGGCCAAGATTTAAAAAAAAATTAAAAACCCCTAAAATCTTGGAAAACCTATTAAAATCACTTAAGTCTTAAATCCTTTAAAATATCCTAAAAACCTTATAGATATAATCCTTTCAAATCTTCCGAAATTAAAGGAAATTCTTAAAAACCGTAACAAATTTGAATACCTTAAAATCAACAAAAGCCTTAGAAATTTTGTAAATTAATTAATTATTTAAATTAATTTTTTTTAATTCTATGGAATATTTTAAGACAATCCAATACACACTACATACAATTTCCTAATTTTTAGGTGAACTCCTGAATTTTTGCCGAACATTCGTGAAATTTCCATACAGTATTTTAGGGAAAATTTCCTAATTTTAGGGTCAATTTCCGAACTTTTGCGAAATTTTCGCTACTATGTGGTTAGGAAAAAATCCCTAATATTTATGTGAATACCCAAAAAATTTCTGAATTTTCCCTATACAGTTTGTTAGCAAAAATTCCTTAACTTTTAGATAAATTCCTGAAATCTTTCTGAATTTTTTCTACAATTTGTTAGAAAAAAATCCCTGACATTTATTCAAGTTCTTGAACATTTTCTGAATTTTCTCTACAGTTTATTTGGAAAATTCCCTAACATTTATGTAAATTCCCAAAAAATTTCTGAATTTTTCCTATACAGTTTGTCAGGAAAAATTCCATAACTTTTTGATAAATTCCTGAACTTTTTCTACATTTTTCCCACAGTTTGTTAGGAAAAAATCTCTAACATTCAGATAATATCTGAAATTAAATCATAATTCGAACGAAATTTTTTTATTTCACAGTGTCAGTAATAATAGATGGAACAAAAAATTCTTTCGGATTCCTGCTTGAAATAATTGTTTCTTTAAATATTTGAAAATTTCTCCTAATATTTGCAATTCTTTGAAATCCCATAATTCTTGTGAATAAATTCTTTAAAATCCATCAAAATATTATAAAATCCCGTGAAATATATAATAATATTAATTGAAATGACTTGAAATTCATTAAAAATTTCTTGGAACCTTTTAAAATATCCTAAAATCTTGAAAATTCTCTAAAATCTTGGAAAATTTCTTTAAATCGTTGAAATCTTTTGAAACCCCTCAATTCTTGTAAATAAATTCTTTGAAATCCATGAAAAAATTTATAAGATCCCGTGAAATTACATGAAATCGTTATTCCTTGAAATCCCATAAAATTCGATTGGAAATTTATGGGAATCTTCTCAAATATCCTAAAATCTTTCAAATTCTTAAAAAACTATGAAAATATCTTGAAATATTTGAAAATTTCTTTAAATATTTGAAATTATTTGGAGACCATAAAAATATGATAATATCCCGTGAAATTACATGAGACTTATAATAGTCCTTGAAATCCCTTAAAATCGATTGAAAATTTCTTGGAATCTTCTCAAGTATCCTAAAAATTTGTTAATTCATAAAAACTTTTGGAAGTACCTTGAAATATTAGAAAATTTTTTTGAATATATGAAATTATTTGGAGACCATAAAATTATGATATCCAGTGAAATTACATAAAAACCGAATGGTATTCCTTAAAATTCCCTAAAATCGATTAAATTTTTTTTAGCATCTTCTCAAATAACTTAAAATCTTCACAAATTTTGAAATATCTTGAAATATTTAAAAATTTCTTCAAATCTTCAAAATCTTTTGAATTCCTCAATTCTTAGGAATATATATTCTTTGAAATCAATAAAAATATGATAAAATCCCGTGAAGTTACATAAAATATAATGATATTCCTTGAAATCCCTTAAAATCGATTGAAAATTTCTTGGAATAGTTTGGAATAATTTATTTGAAATCCACTAAAATATTATAAAATCCATTGAAAGTCCGTGATTTTTACGTGAAATATGACGATAATCCTCAAAATCCCTGAAAATATTTGAAGTCCTATGAAATCCTTCTTTTAAGGGATTTTAGAGGCTCTTAGCCTTTGAAATCCCTTAAAATTATTGAAATTATCGGAAATCTGATCAAATTCCTTGAAATCTGTTGAAAACCCTGAAAAGTCCTTTGAAAATATTTGGAAATTTTGGAAAGCCTCTGAAATCCCTTAGAATCTTTCAAAATATCCTAAAATCTTTTGAACCCTATGAAATCCTTCCAAACTATATTAGAAAATATCTTGAAATCTCTGAAATCCCATAATTCTTGTGACATTCTTTGAAATTTAAACAAAACATAAAATGTTTCGAAATCTGTCGTATTGAAATCTTTCAAAAATCTCTTGAAATTGCATACAATTTTTTTGAAATCTTTGACCTTCTAGGAAGTTTCTTGAAATCATTAAAAATACCATAAACCTTTCAAATCCTATGAAATCCTTCGAAATTTTCATAAATTGTAGGCATATCTTGACCCCATACATACTCTTGATGCATACAATTTTGAACAAGAAGAAGTTTTTAATTTCATGAAAACTGTGTACTTTTTTGCAAGGATAAAAGAGCACCTTTAATCCGAGGACTCGAGCCTGTCATCGCGTTTATAAATAGCATCGTCTCGAAGAAAAGAGCCAACCCACATATTTAACGTGATGTTTATCTGAGGTAATTTCATACATATTTCATATAAAAGAGCAAAGCCGACGTAGTTTCGGAAAGAGAGTCGACGAAAATAAACTGCACTTTTTAAATGCAGCTGGTCTGACCTAACAGTTATAAAGAAGATGTAGAATTGATTTAAATTTCGCACTATCTTGTCATCTCTAATGTAGATTTCAATTTGACACTGAAATTAAAATTAAGATTGTCCGACAAGGTGACCTTTTGTCTTCGGATTAGTAAAACGGTAAATCACCTTATCTTTTTTTTCGAGACGTGCTTTTTTTACGCAGATGCAAGTTTGGTTGGAAGAAATGCAATAAATTAAAAGTGTTTACCTAGAAGCGTCTAGCGAGCCCGTGCCGGCTAATTTCTAGGCATGGAATAACTTTTGCGGTGGAGGCCGATCCGCATTAAGATAGGTCGGTGACTGTAGCAGATAGCTGTTATATAGATTCTCTCTCTCTCTTGCTCTCTCGAAAGAGAGTCTGGGGATGCAGACTCCAGACTCTATAGATGCTCAATTAGCATACCCTCGTGCTTTTCATTAATAATCCTTCTAGTTAATCCTTATCTTCTCTCGATAGCTGAGGGTGCTCGAATTTACCCACTGTTTACGTTTACTCGATATCACACCAGACCTCTTCTCGGCGACACTTGTTGATTAAATTATTATTCCACTCAATTTTCAAAGAAGGATTTCATACACATAAAAAACTAGGAGTTGTTGCAGGTAATTATGTATTTTTACCTGCTGGTATAGGTAGAAGATGAATTACCCTTAGCAGCAGGTAAACTGTCTGCTATTACCTCTTCGCACGAGTAAACAGTAATGTTACCTGAGTTGGGACTAACTGTCATTGTATGCAGGCACAAGACATCATCTACTGGTTGCAAGCAGACGATGATAATTACATTGTAAACATTGATAGTTACCCTCACTACGTCGGTAAAAATGGAAGAATACCCGAGATGTGAAGGTAAAGATTACCCACCTGGCGTAATTTTGTATTTTTACCTGCTGGTATAGATAGAAGATGGATTACCCTTAGCAGCATGTAAACTGTCTGCTATTACCTGTTCGCACGCGTAAACAGTAATGTGACCGTGAGTTGGGAGTAACTGTCATCGTATGCAGACACAAGATATTATCTACTGGTTGCAAGCAGACGATGATAATTACATTGTAAACATTGATAGTTACCCTCACTACGTGGGTAAACATAGAAGAATACCCGAGATGTCAAGGTAAAGATTACCCACCTGGCGTAATTTTGTTTGCGGGTAATTTTGTATTTTTACCTGCTGGTATAGGTAGAAGACGAATATTACCCTTAGCAGCATGTAAACTGTCTGCTATTGCCCGAGATGGAAACAACTCCTAAAAATGCGGTCCAGCGAATGTTTAAAAAAATACATAAATTTTCAACTGAAAAAGATACATTTTCAGCCAAACAGTTGAATCTTTTAATAAAACATATTAATGTTTCACCAAAAATGAAATAGTTAAATTTTCAGTTCAAAAATAAATATTTACCTAAAAAACAATGATTTTTCAATGATTAGAAAATTTGTTTTTTAAATTTTCAAACAAAGTGATGAATTTTGAACTAAAATGAAGAATCTTCAAACATAGTATTGACTTTTTAAACAATACTGTGGAATTTTCTACAAAGCAGATTAATTTTTAACCAAAAGAGACGAATTCTCAACAAAAAATGTAATGCATGATTGATATTTCAGCCCAAACAAGTTTTAATTTTAAATAAAAACCCAGTTGAAGTCAACCAAAAAGACGAATTTTCAACAAAACCTTTTGACTTTTCAAACAAAAAGGATACTTTTCAACAAAATTGTTTTTTTTTCCAAAAAGACGTATTTTTAACAAAACCGTTGAACTTTTAACAAAAAAAAAAAGACTTTCACAAAATTGTTGAATTTTCTTGAAAGCAGAATATGTTTTAACCAAAGAATTGAATTTTCCACCGAAAAAATACAATTTTAACCGAGAAGATTAGTTTTCTACAAAGTGGATTAATTTTTAACCAAAATTATAAATTTTCAACCGAGAAGATTAATTTTCTATCAAAAGAGACGAATTTAAAAATAATACATGAATTTTCAACCAAGCAGTTGAATTTTCAACTAAAAAGATAACTTTTAATTGTAAAAAAATTTTTTTTTTTACAAAAATATCAAATATTCAGTAAAATAGTTAAATTTTTAATCAAGAAGATGAATTTTCAACTAAAATGAAGAATCTTCGACTGAAATAGTTGAATCTACATTCAAAAAATAAATGTTCAAACAAAAAACAACGAATTTTTAACAAAATAATTAAATTTTCAACCAAAGAGACGAATTTTTAACTAGAACCAAGAAAACTAAAAAATGAATTTTTAACAAGTAGTTGAATTTTCAACCAAAAAGATTAATTTTATACTAAAAACGACAAATTTTTAACGAAATAGATGAATTTTCAACCCACTAGTTGAATTTTCAACTGAAAAAGATAAGCTTAAAATCAAACATGTATAAGTTAAATTTTCAGTTAAAAAAGTTAATTTTCAACCAATAAAACCGAATTTTCAACAAAATAGTTAAATTTTCAACCAAATTATTTTCAACTGAAATCAAGAATCTTCAACAAGAAAAATGAATTTTTAACAAAGTAGTTCAACTTTCAACCAAGTAGTTAAATTTTCAACTAAAAAAGATAAATTTTCATCCAAATAACTAAAAAAGATAAATTTTCAACCAAAAATGAAATACTCACAATTTCAATTAAAAAATAAATCTTTTACAAAAAATAGAATATTCAACAAAATAGTCAAGTTTGTAATCAAGGAATGAATTTTCAACTAAAATGAAGAATCTTGAACTGCGGAATACTTAAATTTTCAATTGAAAAAAAAAAAAAATTTCAACGAAATGGTTAAATTTTCAAGCAAATAAATAATTCGATCAAATTAGTTAAATTTTCAGTCCAAAAAGACGAATTTTCAACAGAACAATTGAATTTTTAAACAAAAATTATTTTTTAACAAAATTGTTAAATTTCCTACAAATTAGATTAATTTTTCACCATAAAGTTGAATTTTCAACCAAAATCGTGAATTTTCACAGAGGAAGATTAATTTTCTACTGAAAAAGGCGAATTTTTAACAAAATAACATTAAAAATTTCGATAGTAAATTTTCTGAGGAAAAATTTGCTGAGAAAATTTTTTACAAAAATCACAAAAACACTATAGGCTTCGATAACAACAATAAGATTCAAAAAAATTTTGTTAAAAATTAATCTCTTTAGGTTGAAAATTCAACTATTTGGTTCAAAATTAATATATTTTGTTAAAAATTTGTCTTGTTTGTTGAAATTTAATTATTTTTGTTGTTAAAAATTCAACTGGTTGGTTCAAAATCGAACTATTTTTTTTTTAAATTCATTTTTTGGGTAAAGATACATCATTTTAGTTGAAAATTAATGTTTTTCGTGGAAAATTCAACTATATTGGTAGAAAATTCAAATACTTGGTTGAAAGTTGAACTAATTTGTTAGAAATTTATTATTTTTTATTGTATATGCAACATTTAATTGAAAAATTATCTGTTTTGTTCCAAATTTAACAATTGTTTTGAAAATTCCTTTTTTTCTCGTAAATAAATATCTTTTTTAGTTGAAAATTCATGTTTTTGGTTAAAAATTCAATTATTTTGATAAAACATTAATTCAAATTTGTAGAAAATTTTACTATATTGTTGAAAATTTGTTTTTGTTTTTGCTGGAAATTAATTTTTCAACTGAAATTTAATTATTTACTTTTCAGTTGATAATTTATATTTTTTAGTTGAAAATTCATGTATTTTGTTGAAGATTCATTCTTTTGTAGAAAATTAATCCTCTTATTTGGAAATTCATATTTTTCGTTGAAAATTGAACTATTTTGATGAATAATTAAACGATTTTGTCGAATATTCATTTTTTTTATGAAAAATCATTTATATAACTGGCAATTGAACTATTCCGTTTTTGATTGAAAAATTATCCTTTTTAATTGAAAATTCAACCATTTGGTTAAAAATTTGTTCTCTTTGTTGAAATTTAATTATCTTTGTTGTTAAAAATTCAACTGCTTGGTTCAAAGTCGAACTAATTTTTTAAAAATTCATTTTTTGGTTGAAGTTGCATAATTGTAGTTAAAAATTTATCTCCTTAGTTGAAAATGAATGTAGTTTGTTGAAACGTTGTTTTTTCAGTAGAAAATTCATGGTTTTGGTTGAAAATTCAACTATATTGGTAGAAAATTCAAATACTTTTTTGAAAGTTGAACTAGTTTGTTAGAAATGTATTTTTTTAACTATTTACTTTTTTCCCTGAAAATTCCTTTTTTGTAAAAAAAATAATTTTTTTAATTGAAAATAGAACTATTTCATTTTTTTTTGTAAATGTATCTGTTTAAGTTGAAAATTCATGTTTTTGGTTAAAAATTCAACTTTTCGGTGAAACATTAATTTAACTTTGTAGAAAATTTAACTATATTGTTGAAAATTCGTTTTTTTATGTTGGGAATTAATTTTTTTAACTGAAAATTTAACTATTCACTTTTCAGTTGATGATTTATATTTTGTTATTTGAAAACTGAATTATTGTGATGAATAATTGAACCATTTTGTCGAAAATTTCTTTTTTTTAAATTGAAAATTCATTTATTTAACTGACAATTTAACTATTCCATTTTTGACTATTAAAATTATCTTTTTCAGCTGAAAATTCAACTATTTGGTAGAACCTTAATGTATTCTGTTAGAAATTTGTCTTTTTTGGTAGAAAATTAATCTTCTTGGTTGAAAATGTATTATTTTTGTTGAAACTTCAAGTGCTTGGTTGAAAATTCAATAATTTTGTGAAAAAGTCATTTTGTGGTAAAAAATTCCACTAAATTGGTAAAAAAATTCAAATATTTGGTTGAACGTAGAACTATAATTTGTTAAAAATTTATTTTTTCATTGGAGATGCATCATTTTAGTTGAAAATTCATCTCTTGTGTTCGAAATTTAAATATTTTTGTTTTAAATTTGTTTTTTTTGGTGAAAAATTAATATTTTTAATTGAAAATGTAACTATTTCGTTTTTTGTTAAAAATGGTTGAAATTACATTTTTCGTTGAGAATTCATCTCTTTTGAATAAAAATCAATTTCTTTCTAGAAAATACAACAATTTTGTTAAGAAGTCATTTTTTCGGATTAAGATTCATCACTTTAGTTGAAAATACATCTCTTTGGTTGAAAATTCAACTATTTTGTTAACAAATCCTTATTTTTCTGTTGAAAAATGATTTTTTAACTGAAAATTTAACTATTCCAGTTGAAGATTCATCATTGCGGATCCGGGAGGATAGGATTAAAGATGAGAGAGAATGGTGACTGATACTTTGACTAATTTTTAAATTATCCTCCAGACGTTTTTGGCATTATCATACCGTGCAAAATAAGAAATCGGTAACTACATTTCGAATTCGTGATCTGATTCGAAATTTTTTTTCATTTAAATATATTTGAAAGAAATGCGAATCGGGAAATCCCAAATTTAGCGCTTTCTTGTTCTGCACGGTAGTATTTTACTAGTTGTCAGCGTCCCAAAAAATAATTTACATTTCTCCTAACAAATTTGAATTTATTTCGCAAATATTGTAGTAAAAGTTAGGTTTGCTGCCTTTTCCTCAAGGCTCGATGAACGAGATTATCACGGAAGAAGAGGAGGGAGTCCGAAATGAGCAGACGAGTTTTTGTCGATTGAGTTGCTGCCGCTTTGCCACGCAAGGCAGAAGCGCTTAAAGAACAAGGAGATCAAATCCACCTTGACCAACCGGATGATCAATCGGTCCGAATTGGCGTGAATCAACTTTCTCAATTTGGAAATTAAGCGGGAATTGCTGAAATATCGATACAAGATTTGCTTCAACTTCCTGTAGCCTTGGTGTCCTATCTCGACAGTTGACGTCAACGTCCAGACGGACAATAAAATATCTAACCTATCATCCATTTGCGAAAATATCGTCGCTTTCGGCGCCATCGAGAACATTATATCGCAGGAATTCGAAATTCGAATCTGACGTGTGCGCAATGCGAATTGCAGCCATTGATGTCTTTAATGACGCTCTAGCCTTTCCACGGAAGGTAAATCTATGGTCAGTACGGCGGCGACGCACCTTTTTTCGCATATATCTTCCCTCCAGAGCCTCCATGTGACTGGAATACGTAAAAGGTTATCGTAATACCAATTCGTAATAGCGCCATTGTGGAACCTACTGTGATTGACCATCTTTATAATCCAAAGTAGGTTGCAAGGCTTCTGTTTTCACCACAAAATTTGCAATGAAATCATCGAATCAAAGGATATTTCTGTAAGGTTGACATCTCTCAGCTGCCGTTAAAACCAGGAGATTAAAGTTTGATTCTATATGTTTCTTTTGGGTTCAGAGAGGTTAGTGCATCCCTACAATGTTGAAGGTGCGTTAAGGTTCCTCGGACGGTGCAGTACCGGGCTCGAGGAACAGAAGTACTTAGCATGCATCCCCCGATACGAAGGAATCCTTATTGTATCGTTGCACGTGAGCGTAATGCACAAATATGAACTCGCCTGCGGGCCCTGTCCCTCTCCGGCTCTTGGTGATAACTCTGTCTTCATAATCATACATATGGATGTCCCGTGTCCGTTGCCTCGTTCATTCCCTACTGTAACTATAAGCCTCGCCTTCTTGTCATTTTGGCGTATTTACTTGTTCGAATCATGTCCGCCCACCATTGTCTTAGGCCACTCAATAAAACAACGACTCAATTCAGCAATTCCTAAGCACGCTGAAAACCGGTAGCACTACACGTAGGATGTCACGTCATCGATGGGGACTGATCATCCAAGTGGATCATAATTCAGCTGAGGTTCTTAAGATTGTTGCTGAATTTTCTATACGTGGTTTCTATTTCTGGATCAAGGGGAAGCGGTCAGTGGATTGGATGATAACAAACATCTGATCAGTGACTAACGTTGCTCCTACATTGATGTCCATAACAGCCAAGTCATGATCTTCTTGACACTTTAGATTAGATTAGAGTTTATCCAAGCAATGGGAGAGTGTACCCTGCATTTCAAACAAAATAGTGGAATTAATAAAAATTTCTACCAAGATTGTCTATGGAGAATGCTATGAACCACCATATCGAAAGCCTTACTGAACTCAAAGAGCCACTTTAGTGGATTCAGGAAACAGATAAAGATGGCTTTTCCATTCGGATTGTTGGTCTACTTAAATCCGGCGTGATAGATCAGTATCTAACCCTTTTCTGCGGTCATGTATCAGTGAGGGCATAAACGTCGCAGGGTGGGTAAAGAAGGGCCCATAAAATCCGCCCTCGCGGACGCGATAAGAGTTATCTCCTCTGTCTAATTGAAAGTTAATTGGTCCAGCAGTTAGTCGCGACACCGAGGCAGATCGCTCCAGCCTTGGGCGGCAATTTAGGTGCTCTGTAGTACCTACATCTACAATAATGAGACCCTATCTTTACAGAGTACCGGCAACCACCACGAGCTATACCTATTACCTACACAGTATTATATGGCGTACCTGACACAGCAACCCCACGTGCGAGTAATAAACTGGCCCTACTTCGCGTAATCCCGAGTTTCCACGGAGCACGTATAAACCTACTGGTTATACCGAAAGGGGGTCTAAGCGTTTCTGATTGCGATCGAACTTTAGAAACAAGTGTTTTAGATGTTCTACTTGCAACTGGCTATTCCAATTCCAGACCTCGGATCGATACGCGTATGCCTTTTTTGAGATGGAGCATAAAGGTAGGATCAGATACAGTAATAATAAGAAATTTATTTATTTTGGAACAGTTTGATAGGACTTTGTAGAATATGCGACTTGGCAATCTATAGACTGGATTCAACAAACCTTTTGACGAACAGAATCCATTGTTTTACGTCCACACTAGATTCATTCCACCAATTTTTGGCTATTTTTGACCCCCCCCCCCAAGTGGGTATTTGTTTGTCCAGAATTAGCTCTCAAATTTTGCAGCAATTCACTCATAACCCACATCTTTATAATTTAGGTTACGAGTGTAGTGCGCAGGGCCACAATTATCACCTGTTAAATGATAATGATCCTTGGAAAGTTTTCCACTTACTAAGAAGCCCTACACAAACTACGTTACCATTTTTGGTATTTTTTTGAGGGGGCGCCCCCCCCCCCGACAAGTGGGTACTTGTTTCTCCAGAATTAGCTCTCAAATGTTGCAGCAATTCATCCATAACCCACATCTTCATAATTTAGGTTACAAGTTTAGTGCGCAGGGCCACAATTATCACCTGTTAAATGATGATGATCCTTGGCAAGTTTTCCACTTACTAAGAAGCCCTACACAAACTACGTCACCATTTTTGGGATTTTTTTGACGCCCTATCTCTCAGAAATTAACGTGGCCGTTGGCTAAACACGGATTTAAAGTTCATTTCGCGTTTTTTTTTGCATTTCTGGTGAGTTCAGTTGCCAATATGCTAACGTAACCGTGTGGTGAACTACGAGTATAAACTTCACTGATGAATCAAGATTATTAAAAATATTAAAATGTTGGACTTCAGAGCCAAAATTCTCTCAAACCAGGGTTAATTGGGTGATTTTTTTTACGAAAATAGGGGACATCATATATTGAATTCGATATAAAACGCTGAAATTCCTGAGATTTCAAGTCGAAATATTGTATTGCATTTCCAGAAAAATATTTGAATTTTCACCCAAAAAATATTTTCTACCGAAAGACAAGAATCTTCGACCCAAAAAGACAAATTTGAAACAACAAAAATCATTTTTAACCAAACAGTTGCATTAATAACCCAATATTTGAACTTTCAAGCAAAAGAGAAGAATTTTTAACAAAGTAGTCGAAATTTTAAGCAAACATTTACATTTTCGAACCAAAAAGACAATTTTTTTAGAAGACAGTTGAATTTTCAACATGAACGTTAATTTCGAATCATAAAAGACTACTCTTCTATAATAAAAGATGAATTTTTAATACAAAAGGACAACTTTTTAACAAAATAATTGAATTTTCACCCAAGAAGATTAATTTTCTACCAAAAGATGAATTTTCAACAAAGTACACGAATTTTCAACCAAATAGTTGAATTTTCAACAAAAAAGTTAATTTTCAACCAAATTGTTTAATTTTCTACCAAATTTTTGAATTTTCAAGCCAAAAGTATGAATTTTCTACAAAACAGTTGAATTTTCAACAAAGTAGTTGAATTCTCAACCAAAGCAAATTAATTATCAACTAAAAAATTTTCTACGAAAAGAAAAACAAATTTTAAACAGAATACAAGAATTTTTAACTAAAAAATATAAATTTTCCATTAGAAATATAAATTTTATATTAAAAAAGAAATAGTTGAATTTTCAATTTAAAAAATTAATTCACAACCAAAAAAAATCATTTTTAACGCAATAGTTCAATTTTCAACCAAAGAGAGGAATTTTCAACTAAAATGGTAAATCCTAAACAAAAAACTGCATTTTCAAAAAAAGAGTTCAACTTTCAACCCAGTGGTTTAATTTTTAACCAAAAAGAATAATTTTTAACCAAAAAGATTAATTTTCAACCAAAAAGATTAATTTTCACACCAACAAAAATGAATTTTTAACAAAGTAGTTCAAATTTCAACCAAGCAGTTGAATTTTTTACCACAAAATATTCTAATCTATAATTATTCAATTTTGATTGTTTTGAAAATGTACTGTTTTCGAAATTTTAAGCTATAATCATACAATTTCGAGATTCTTCAATTCAAAACAAAATTGTTGAATTTTGAAGGCTTAGAGTTATAAATTATACAATTTACACTTCTTTCTAATGAAATTTTCCAATTTTACAAATTTTAGTACGAAAAATTTTCATTTTGAGAGCTTCTGAATTAAAATTTTTGAATTTCAAAAAATATCAATTATTTCGAATATCTTGTTATATTCCAAAAAAATATATCTACAGAAAAAAAAAAAATGGTTTAGAAATGATTCTCTTTGATGTTTATTTATTATTTGTTCATAACTATAAAGCCAAAGCAAAGTTAAAAATTACAGAAAAAACTGCAACTTTCTAGCAGTACTATAAGAGACGATGGTCATAAACAATAATAAATTGTTTAAAAAATTGTATTCATTAACTTGCAATAATTATCACTTCACTAAGTAAAAAGTGGGCAAAAAGTTAAATTTTTTTAGAAAAAACCGCAACTATCTAGCATTATTCTTAAGGAATATTGTTATAAATAATAATAAAATTTGTAAACAATTATTTCTACTACAATTATTTCAACTCTAATTGATTATTACCTCGCTCTAACTAAAAAGTTGAAAGCAAGTTAAAAAAAAAACTCAGAAAAAACCGCGAAATCGATACACCTCATATTGACGATTTTGAATAAAATTTCCAAAAACGTCTTTTAATTTATTTTCTAAATTAATCAATTATATAGGAGGCTAAAAAGACAATGATACAACAAATTTGAATTTTCGTTTCAGGTACTCACAATTAGTTCAATAATGCCAAAAACGTTTAGAAGATAATACATCTTCCCTTAGGGGAAGTAGAGGAAAAACAGAGGAAAGTAGGGGAAATGAGTAGAGGGGAAGTGCAGCGACAATTACGGGAAGTGAGGGGAGAGAGGGGTAGTAGGGTGGGAGTAGGGCCGGGGAGGGTGGTCAAGATATAGGAGAGGGTGAGGGGAAGTAGGAAAGAGGTAGAGGAGAGCTTATGAAGGCTAGTATGGGATAGGAAGTAGAATAGGGGGAGTAGAGGATGGAAGTGTAGGTAAGAAGGGAAGTGATGGGGATGGGCGTGGAAAAGAGGGGAGGGGTGTTTTGGGGATAAGATATGATCGGCTAGGATAGTATCTCTCCTAGGATAGGAAATTATATGAATCACCCAAAAGAAATGAGGATGAGTGGGGAAGGGGAAGTGAGGGCTGCGAGAAGTAGGAGAAAGGGGGTGTTAGCTGAAAAAGCGAGGAGAGGGGGAAGTAATGGAGAAATATGTTAGCGAAGGGAGGGCGAAGGCTGAAGTAAGGGAAGCAGAAGAATAGGCTAAGAAGAATAGGCTGAGAAGAATAGGCTAAGAAGAATAGGCTAAGAAGAATAGGCTAAGAAGAATAGGCTAAGAAGAATAGGCTAAGAAACATTCTTTTTAGGTGCATATGGCCTACTCTGACTAATTTTTAAAGTATTTTCCTACAATTTCCAGTTCCTTCTAATTTCTTGAGATAAGAAGCCGAACTCGTATTCACGTCATGGTCGAG
>CAKNYM010050100.1:117247-133177 GCA_932195095.1 Andricus curvator
GTCCGCTTCGAACTCGATCGGGAAGGGAGGAGTGCGGAGTTGCTAACCGCGCACTCCTTTCGGTCACGATAACATTTAGAAATTTCAGGAAACTAGTTGTGATTTTCAGATACTGTTTCTGAATGTAAATAAAAACTTAGTAAATAATTTACTATAAAAGTGACTGAAAAATTCATATATTTTGTTGAAAATTCAACAGATTGGATAATTTCAAATGTGCGTTGCCGCCCATGACCACAACCACCATGTTTTGTCCGCTTCGAACTCGATCGGGAAGCGAGGAGTGCGGAGTATTCTAAATGTTCCGAAATTTTCCAAACATTTCTAACAGTGTTTGTGATAAAATTGTACTGTTTTAGAATTAGAAAGTACACAAATTTGCATACAATTTTGAAAGACACCCTATATGTTTGTATGATTTAAGATTCAGTGGTTAAGAGGTGCGTATATAATATACATTATACACTTCGGTATGTGGTAGAAAATTGCTGTGCTCCTCGTTATGTCGCCCATTGGAGCGTCCAGCCACAAACCGCATTGCTTCTGTATCTCGCGAAGTTGGCTCCCCTATATATTACCATTACGATTATTGCTACCTGCACATACTTACAACTTACAACACACAGCTGGCATCTTCTTGATACGTTCTCAAGAAAATTTTTCGCAGTCCTTCAAAAAAAGAAGCACATTCTATACTCTGTTCAGCGAGAGAATACTCAACGTCGCCATGAATTTCGACGCAAAGGATTCCTTTAGAGTGGAAACCTGAGAATCAGTGAACAACGCCTAAACACCACACTTTTTAGACAGCCTCCGCAAATTTGACGAAAATTCGTTTTTTCCGTTGAGTATTCCCTCACTGAAGAGAGTATATGCAAATATAATACCTATAATATATATCTATCATATGAAACCATAAGTGTCAAACATAATTTTTCATCAGAAGAAGTGTCTGAACTATATAGACTTTGTTCGGCGAGTGAATACTCAACGGAAAATACAAATTTTCTTCCAGTTTGCGCAGGCTGTCATGAAAGTGTGAAGTTTAGGCGTGGTTTGCTGATTCTCAAGTTTCCACTTTGAAGGAATCCTTTTCGTCGAAATTGATGACGACGTTGAGTATTCTCTCTCTGAACAGAGTCTATATAGTTTAGACACTTTTTTTAATGAAAAATGATGTTTGACACTTGTGGTTTTATGTCATATATATATATATATATATATATATTTATATATATATATATATATATATATATATATATATAATAGGTATTATATTTGAATATACTCTGTTCAGTGAGGGAATACTCAACGGAAAAAATGAATTTTCGTCCAATTTGCGCAGGCTGTCTTAAAAGTGTGGAGTTTAGGCGTGGTTTACTGATTTTCGAATTTCCACTCTAAAGGAATCCTTTTCGTCGAAATTGATGGCGACGTTGAGTATTCTCTCTCTGAACAGAGTATAGAATGTTCTTCTTTTTTTAAAGGACTGCGAAAAATTTTCTTGAGAACTTTTTAAGAAGATGCCGATTGTCCCGAGAGGAGCACATCAGGATTTCCCCGTCCTTTCCTGAAAAAACGGCGCGACGTTGAGTATTCTCTCGCTGAAGACAGTATAGACTCACGCGAATTTTCAACAAAAAAGGTCTACTTTTTAATAAAATTGCTCAATTTTCAACAAAATGTATGAAATTTTTAACTAATAGTTCGATTTTCAACCAAAAACATGAATTATCAACCAGGAAGATTGATTACGAACCAATTATTTAAAAAATTGTTCAATTTTCAACTAAATAGTTTAATTTTCGAACAAAGTATTTTTTAACCCCGAGAGACGAATTTTCAACAAAACTGTTAAAAATTCAAGCAAAAAATTACTTTTTCACAAAATTTTTTTATTATATACCGAAAAAAAATTTCAACTGTAAAAGATAAATGTACAATAAAAAATGGTATAATTACATTTTCAGTTAGAGAAATTAATTTTCAACCAAATACATTAACTTTCAAAGAAGAAAGACAAATTTTCAACTGAAAAAAAAAATAATTTTCATACAAAAAAAAAAAAACACTTTTCAACAGTGTAGTTAAATTTTCTACCAAAATGGATGAATTTTCAACAAGAAAAAAGAATATTCAGCTAAAAAAGATCAATTTTTAGCCAAAAATGGAAAATTTAAATTTCCATTTTACAAAATTGATTTTAAATAAAAAACAACGAATTTTGAACAACAAACCAATTTTCAACTAAATAGATGAATTTTTAACACCAAAAGATGAATTTTCAACAAAATAGTTAATTTTTCAAGCAAAAAATGACTTTTTCACAAAACTGTTAAATTTTCTACAAAGTTGATTAATTTTTTACTAATTACTCGAATTTTCAATTTAAAAAAAAGAATAATTTTTAAAAGAATACATGAATTTTAAACCAAATATTTTAATTTTTAATGAAATTTTCAACCTAATAGTGAAATTTTTGACCTAATAGTCGAATTTTTAACCAAGAAGGTTATATTGCTACAAAAAATGACAAATTTTCTACAGAATAGATGAATTTTCAACTAAAAAAAAATAAATTTTCAATGAAAAATAGAAAAGTTTAATTTTAAGTTAGAGAAATAAGTTTTTTAACAAAATAGATTTTAAAAGAAAAAGTTAAATTTTCAACAAAAACATATGAATTTTCAACCAAAAAGATTAAATGTCTATCAAAATAAATATGTTCACGAAAAATGGAGAAGTTAAATTTTTAGTTAAAAATTTAATTTTTTGATGAAAAAAAAACTAGTTTTTTACCAAACAAAAAATAATTTTTAATACAAGAATGTTCAACCAAATATTTTAATTTTTAATGGAATTTTTAACCTAATAAGATTAATTTTATACCAAAAACAGACCATTTTTCTACAAAATAGAGGAATTTTCAAAAAAAAAATAAATAAATTTTCAATAAAAAATATAAAAGTTTAATTTGTAGCTGGAGAAATAAATTTTTTAACCAAATAAAATAAATTGTAAACGAAATAGTTAAATTTTCAAAAAAAAAACATGAATTTTCAACCAAAAAGATTAAATGTCTATCAAAATAAATATGTCGACGAAAAATGGAATAGTTAAATTTTTAGTTAAAAAAATTGATTTCCAATGAAAAAAAAACTAATTTTTTACCAAAAAAGAATAATTTTTAAGAAAATACAGGAATTTTCAACTAAATATTTTAATTTTTAATTGAATTTTTAACCAAAATGGTTAATTTTCTACCAAAAAAGACAATCTTTCAACAAAATAGATGAATCTTCAAATAAAAAAGATCAATTTTCAACAGAAATAGAATGTTTTAATTTTTAGTCAAATAAAAATAAGCTTTCAAGCAAATGAAACAAATTTTCAATGAAATAGTTAAATTTTCCACCAAACAAATGTATTTCCTACCAAAAAGATTAAATGTCTGTCAAAAAAAATTCTGACAACAAATGTTGTTAAATTTCTAGTCAAAACAATTTTTTTCAATAAAAACACTAATTTTCAATGAAAGAAAAATTAATTTTCAATACAAAAACTAATTTTCTACCAAAAAATAATAACTTTTAACAAAGTACATGCATTTTCAACCAAATATTTTAATTTTTAATGGAATTTTTAACCTTATAGTTGAATTTCCAACCAAAAAGGTGAATTTGTCAGAAAGAAGATTAATAATCTACTACAAAAGCCAAAGCTTCTAAAAAATAAAGAAATTTTGAAATAAGTAGTTAAATTTTGAACTGAAGAAGATGAATGTTCAACCAAAAATGGAATAGTCAGATTTTCAGTTAAAAAATTTACTTTCAATAAAAAAAATCAATTTTGAACCAAAAAGATTAATTTTCTTCCAGAAAAAGATTAATTTTTAATAAAATACAGAAATGTCCAACCAAATAGTGAATTTTCAACTGCAGAAGATAAATGTTCAACCAAAAATGGAATAGTTAAATTTTCAGTTAATAATTTTATTTTCAATAAAAGAAACTTAATTTTGAACCAAAAAGATTAATTTTCTACCAAAAATGGAATAGTTGAACTTTCAGTTAAAAATTTAATTTTGAATAAAAAAGATCTATTTCGAACCAAAAAGATTAATTTTCTCCCAAAAAAAGATTAGTTTTCAATAAAATACATAAATTTTCAACCAAATAGTTGAATTTTCAACTGCAGAAGATAAATGTTCAACCAAAAATGGAATAGTTAAATTTTCAGTTAAAAATTTAATTTTCAATAAAAAAAAATTAATTTTGAACCAAAAAGATTAATTGTCTACCAGAAAAAGCTTAATTTTCAATAAAATGCATAAATTTTCAAGCAAATAGTTGAATTTCCAACTGCAGAAGATAAATGTCCAACCAAAAATGGAATAGTTAAATTTTCAGTTAATAATTTTATTTTCAATAAAAAAATCAATTTTGAACCAAAAAGATTAATTTTGAACCAAAAAAAGATTAATTTTTAATAAAATACAGGAATGTCCAATCAAATAGTTGAATTTTCAACTGCAGAAGATAAATGTTCAACCAAAAATGGAATAGTTAAATTTTCAGTTAATAATTTTATTTTCAATTTAAAAAAATCTATTTTGAACCAAAAAGATTAATTTTCTAGCAAAAAAAGATTAATTTTTAATAAAATACATGAATTTTCAACCAAATAGTTGACATTTCAAATAAAAATTTAATTTTCAAAAAAAAAAAACTTAATTTTGAACCAAAAAGATTAATTGTCTACCAGAAAAAGATTAATTTTCAATGAAATGAATAAATTTTCAAGCAAATAGTTGAATTTCCAACTGCAGAAGATAAATGTCCAACCAAAAATGGAATAGTTAAATTTTCATTTAATAATTTTATTTTCAATAAAAAAATCAAGTTTGAACCAAAAAGATTAATTTTCTACCAAAAAAAGATTAATTTTGAATAAAATACAGGAATTTTCAACCAAATAGTTGAATTTTCAACTGCAGAAGATAAAATGTTCAACCAAAAATGGAATAGTTAAATTTTCAGTTAAAAATTTAATTTTCAATAAAAAAACTTAATTTTGAACCAAAAAGATTAATTGTCTACCAGAAAAAGATTAATTTTCAATAAAATGCATAAATTTTCAAGCAAATAGTTGAATTTCCAGTTAATAATTTTATTTTCAATAAAAAAATCAATTTTGAACCAAAAAGATTAATTTTCAATAAAATACATGAATTTCCAACCAAATAGTTGAATTTTCAACTGCAGAAGATACCAACCAAAAATGGAATAGTTAAATTTTTAGTTAAAAATTTAATTTTCAATAAAAAAAACTTAATTTTTAACCAAAAAGATTAATTTTCTACCAAAAATGGAATAGTAATTTTTCAGTTAATAATGTTATTTTCAATTAAAAAAATCAATTTTGAACCAAAAAGATTAATTTTCTACCAAAAAAAGATTGGTTTTTAATAAAATACATGAATTTTCAACCAAATAGTTGAATTTTCAACTGAAGAAGATTTACGTTTATTGTTCAACCAAAAATGGAATAGTTAAATTTTCAGTTAAAAAAATAATAAAAAAAATGTTAACAAAATCGTTAAATTGTGACAAAGTAGTTCCACTTATTAGATTTTTTTCTAAAGAAAGAGTAATATGTTCTAGTAATAGAAAAAAGTTGTAATTTCCTGTAATTTTTTTTGTAATTTATTGTATTTGTTTGTAGGTTCCTGTGAAAATAGTTTTAGTTTTCTGTACTTTCCGTTAAAAATTTTTCCACCATGGCCTTGGCTGAAAAACTGCTTAATTGAAATTAATTAAATTAATTAATTAATTTGGTTGGTTGCCTTCTCATTTTTCTTTCCTCTTTTTTATTTTTGTGCAAAGAAACAAATTTTTTTGTTTTTAAGGAATTGCAATAGGAGCACTTTGTGGTGTTTGTCCTTTGATCGTTGAATTCTTGTTTTATTTTCAGAAATTCTATACATTAACTTGATAATTGGACGTTAAATGGGATTTTGAAATTGATTTTAATCTAATTTAAAATTCTTAAATTAGAATTGAAATTGTCCAATTATCTTGTTCAGTATAAGAAGTTATAAAGTGAATGTAATAAAAAATAATGACCAATAAAAGAGAGATAGAGAATGCTGAGCAAGTAGAGATAGAATCAAAAATCAGAAATCAGAAGAAAGGTAGTTAAAGAGATTTTCTACTGTTTTCTGGAAACAATGCAGTTAAATCACCCGGAATGGGACTTCCGTACCTGTTTTTATTGCTCTGGCCTAATCATCCCAACAAGCGTATAAATATTAGAGGTGCCTTTCTCCTCGAAAGAAACCCCTGGCCCTGGATCTTCCCATTTTGAGAAAAACACTTTAGAATAATCGATCTCACGATCTTGTGTCGATCTTGTTGGTGATATAGGAAACAAACCGAATATCATGTCGGTAGGTCAAAAAAACGTGTCAAGTTGGCCCCTGGCCCTGGAAAAAGAAAGAGGGAAAAAGAAAGAGGGAGAAAGGGAGAGAAAAATGAAAATAAAAAGAGAGTGAGACCGGTCTTCGTTGTCACCCTCGCCGTACCTTACCTTGCCTTCTTCCGACAGGCCGTTAGTTATGTCCTGGTACCGCCTGTGCCCCCGCAAAAATAATAATTTAACAATTATCTCCGTGATCTCGCCCTGCTCTCAGTTCTAGACTCTAGACGATCCGTTATGTTACTTTTAACACGAAAAACGAAGAAAATACGACTCCTACCGAACAAAAAAGAACGTATCTGATATGCTTTATGCTTTACACTGTTAAAAAAATCTGATCGAAATTTAATATACATGTGAGTAAAGTCATTTGCACATACCGTACATTAATTTTAATATACCATCATGTTGTAAAATTAATATACATGTATATTAAAGTCGGTCAAACAGAATGCGTGAAAACAACAAGTCCTTTGATACCTTCAGATCTTGTCAAATTTTAAAAACTAAAGCAATAACCTTACAATCGTCGACTGAATTCTTACTTACAATTAAAGTGCAACGTACGGGTGGAATTATTCCTAAAATTCGCTGCGAACGTTAGAATTTTAACGTGAGTACAGGTGCTTGGAGGTTAGGTTTCTTAATTACTTGTTTAATTGAACTTGTCTCTGAAAAACCAGTGTAGTTTACATTCATCTAGGAGAAAATATTCTTTTTGATCATTTATAATTGAAAATTGCTGCCAGAATTGTTTTTAATTTTTGTAAAGTGCAAATATCGGACTTTTCTGATAAATGATCAATATGTGGTATATGAAATTTAATAACATAGTCTCTTAATGGCGATTCCGTATACCTAGGTTTTAGATTTAATATACAAATGTATATTAAATGTATATTAAAATTGCAAACATTTTTAACAGTGTATGAAACGGGTTAAAAGATAAGAGAAGTATTATTATTTTCATTAATATATCAATTATGCATTATTTAAATACTTTCATCACAAAAGATGGTCAAACTAGCAGTATTTAAGTTCATTATTACTATATTAAGTTCATTTCTTGTCAATTGTAGGTTTCCAAATTTATTACCAAAGAATATTACTAACGCGGAAAAAAGTAGATAGTTAGATTCACTTTTATGTATTGTTAACGTGAAGTTTACTTGTTCGCATTGCACAAGAAACAATTCAAATAGTTTTTGATACTGAATGAGATAGTGATCTCAAAATATACAAAGTCCAAAGTCAGCACTACTACACTGTTAGAAAAATCTGTACTAGATTTAGTATACATGTAATGGAAGCAAAAATGCAAAACATGAAATTAAATTTAGTGTACCAGCATACAGTAAATTTAGTATATGCATATACTGAATTTAGTATGCACGTACAATCGTACATGAAATTTAGTATACGCGCATACTAAATTCAGTATACATGTATACGAAATTTAGTATACGCATATGCTAAATTCAGTATACGCATTCCGTTTCGCGTGGGTTCCGTCTTCATCATCTGTAAACATGATCGGATGAAAAATTAAATTAAAGAACAAAGTTTTAATTTTCAATAATCATATCGTTGAGCTACATTTAAGTTAATAAATTAAACATACCTTTTAAAGAAACTCAAAAAAATTCAGCGACATACGAGCCTGCTACCGGCCACGTTGCCCGACTCGCGTAAATTGAAACGCGCTTGCGCAGCTGAGTACAGTAAACACGTATATGAATTTTAGTATACAGAAACTATGAAATTCATATAGCTGAAAGAAACTTATTGTACACTTAATAAATTTAGTATACATATAACTTCATAAAAGAAATTTAGTATACGTAAGTATACTAAAATTACAAAGTGTAATGAATTTAGTAAACATATAGGAAATTTAATATACCCGTGTATACTAAAATTGCAAACATTTCTAACAGTGTAGCTTCAATAACTATTTGAAATAGTACATTTGAACATATAAACTGTATGAATAACTAATTTTCATAGAAAGCAAAGAATTGTGAGTTTGACTTTTGCAAGTGAGTTCGATCTGCTCTTTCGCATTGCAATAAGCACTGCGCGAGATTGTTAGCCTTACTATTTGAAATTGTAAGTAAGTTCAGTGGCACAACTAGAAACGTTTAGACTCGGTGCGCAACATTTTTTAGAAATTAAAAAAGAAGGACGACTTATAACTTGCTTATCGCTAAAACAACAGATTTTCGCTTCTCAATCTATAAGACAGTAAATAAATTATCGGAAACTATTTTATAATGTTTTCTCTTTTATCATAATATCAGTTGAGATAATTATTATAAATGAACATAGTGAGTAACTCTACTTTATACTTCAATACTGCTTTCTTGTTTTGTACAAAATTTTCAGAATTTAAAAATATTCTGAAGAATTACATATAAAAAGAAGACTTTTTTACATTATTTCTACTATGGAATTTACTGCTTATGATATTTTTAATTTCTTATAACACTACAAATGATTAGGATCGTACTTGATTAAGCCACCTAGGTTCAAATATTATATTATTTGGACGATTTTTTTTTTTAGTAGAATAATACATTGTTTTCGACATATCATTTTTTGAACCAATAATAAAAAAATAATTTCTAATAAAATTTGAGTTCAAATTAATTTCCAACTTTAACGTAGTAATAATTTTTTCAACCTTTTCACATTGATATTTGTAAAAATTACTACCATTTCATTAAAAAAAAAATATATTTTCTAATTTTTTTTCAGATTTTCAAAAACAATAAAATCTACCATACTACTATGATATCGCGATCTTTGATATTACATGGATCACAGCGTAAAAGGAGCTCAAAAAAGGGGAAATAGGGTGGTTTTCGCACGAAAAAGGGGAAAATAGGGGAAAGATTAAACATTTATTTTCATATGTCGAAAAGAAGAAACAACCTTTTCGTAAGAAATTTTACATTTTTAAATAACTTTTAATGATTTTTCAATGATTTCGGCCATTAAAGATTTATTTTTAAAAATTGGATATACTTAGATCGTTGGAAATCCATCCAGAGTGAAATAAAAAAGTCCGGGAAAAAATAACATTAGTTAAATACACAATTTTGCTATGTTTGACATCGTTCTCATAAATATTTCTTTCCAAGATTTGTCATTTCATCCTTACTATAATTAATACTTTCAATCTAAATTTAAAACAATTGAAATCAGTTAATATCTTCTGTTCTCTTTCTTAAATTTACAATTAAACAATTTTTTTTGAATAAAAAAAAATTTGCCTTATTGAAAACTTTTGGAAAATATAAAAAAACATGTTTTTTGGAAAAATGTTCTTTGGTTCAGGCTGAATAAATTTCAGTTTCGAAATATTCAACTTTTTTTTAAATGTGTGCATATGACTCAATCAAAAAAAAACATGTTTTTGCACATTTTCAAAAAAATTGTAACTGAGCAAGAAATTTATTTTTAACTTTCGCAATTTCAAATTTTCAACGAGTAAGATAATTTTTGAACCAAATAGTTGAATTGTTGAATTAAGAACAACAGTTTTTAACCAAAAATCCAATAGTTATATTTTCGTTTCAAAAAATTAATTTTCAATTGAAAAAACTGAATATTTTCCCAAATTGTTGAATTTTCTACAATGCAGTTGATTTTTCAACACGAAAATATGAATTAATAATTAAGAAGTTAATTTTCAACCAAACATTACAATTGTTAGTTAAAAAGCCTACTTTTTAACAAACAAGAAAAAACTTTGACTAAAATGATGAATTTTTAACTAAGAAATGAATTTTTAACAAAGTTGTTCAAAAATCATCAAACTATCGAATTTTCCAGAGAAAATTCAAATTATCTACAAAACAGTTGAATCTTTAACCCAAAAACACGAATTTTCAACAAGAGTTGAGTTTTCAACCAAAAAAGATTTTTTAGCCAATGAAGAAAAAAAATTGTATTCAAAATGTCGAATTTTAAAGCAAGAAGATTATTTTTCTACAAAAAAGGACGAATTTTTAACAGATTACATAATTTTTTAACCAAATATATATAATATATATATATATATATATATATATATATATATAATATTTTAAGTATTTTAAGTAGATGGATTTATATAAAAAACTATACAGATTTACCTATTGATAAATTAGAAGAAGGAATAAAATTTGTAATGGAACAAACAGTATTTAAATTTAATAACAATTTTTACAGACAAATATTTGGAACACCTATGGGTTCTCCAATTTCTCCAACATTAGCTGATCTAGTTATGCAAGACTTAGAATCAAATGTCATAAAAAATTTAAATTTTTCTTTACACACATATTTTAAATACGTAGATGATACTTTTATTATATTACCGAAAGATGAATTATTTTACGTTATAAATCAATTTAATTCTTATCATAATTGATGATACGTCATTGCTAATTTCTGTCTTTGTTAAGATTTCTCTTCCTCTCTTTTTCTCAAATTCTCTTCGCAAAAATGGAACATACAGATTGTTATGTCTCTGATATAATTTTAACTAAATTGACTAAATTATTATTGTTGTAAGCATGATATTTAGAATATATAAAACAGTTTAAAGTAATCAATAATTTTTAACAAAATTTAACTGGAAAATGAAGATTTTTAAGGTACATATTACAATTACAATTTTTTAACCTCAAAAAAAAATTTTACTAAAATGATATTAATTAAAACTAAAATTAATTTATATATTTACATAGCAATGAAGAAGAGGAGTAGGAATCTATAGAAATTTTTAAGATGTTGATGAACTCCAAAATTTTTTTGTCCTGATGAGGAAAACATATGTTTTCGAAACGTTGGCTACTGAAAGTGTGCAATAAACTAATAAAGGATTCAAGAACTAATCTCCTTTCATTTGTTCTGAAGTATGTAAAAAAATACCTATATTATTATTATATATTAAGTTCATTATTCGTTATTCCTTGATGACATCAAGTACACGTTTATTAATAATATTATCTAAAAATGATATTATATATGATAATATATGATATATGATAATATATATGATATGATATGATATCATATATGATATATGATAATATGATAATATATATGATAATATAATGATATATGATATATGATATATGATAATATAATGATATATGATATATAATGATAATATATGATATGCTATATGGTATATGCTATATGCTATATGATAATATAAATACAATCATCAGCATTTTTGCAAATTACTAAAATTTGCAACAAGTGAACTTACTCTCTTTTAAACTTTTTAACTATAAAAAATCCTGTTTTCAAATATTATGCATTACCATAACTTCATAACTTCATAACTTTGCTACCCGTTAGCAAATGTATTTGTTTCCTCATAGAGGAAGCATTAGTCATTTTTTTCAATGATAGAAAAACCAAATTCTTCATTTTGCTCAATTTAAAAATAGAAATTTACAAAAAATACAAAATTATAAAATAATACACATTTTTTTTTTTAAATACAGAGACAAATCAAATTTTGTATTCGAAATGATAATTTTTCGAGCTGGAAACGGGAAGGGAAAAGTTCTGTCGCGCCCTATCCCTTTCCCAGATTTATGATTTCTTTACGAAAATTGTCAGAATTATTTTATTTGAAAATTTATGATCAATGAATCTTTTCTATTCATGCGTCAACTTTGAATTATGTCGGTGAAAAAAAATTTTCTGTTTGAAACAGATGATTCAAATATTATAAATGAGTTCCTTAATCTTCAATTATTATTATTATTATTATTATACCATTAAGCCATTTCCCTTTCGGGGTAGGCGTGACTTGCTCGGTTGGAGAATAGTAGTGTGCATATGGGTATATAGGTATAAGGTAGGTAGGAATATAGGTATGAGATGGATGGGTATATAAGTGTTAGGTATATATATTTTAGATTGATCTGGAATTCTCGTGTTATTTATTTAAATGACACGTTTACTCCGCAACACTGCTCCGACCCAGGTTGCTGATCAATCTCTCTAGCGATCACCCCAAGTGAAGAGCCTCACAAAATTGTTATGTATGGTTCTCCACTTGGGCCCATTAGTATCCAAGATCTTTGTTTCAGGCGTCATTCATTCTACTGTCACTCTGTTTACAAACTATTTGTCGCCACACTTTTCTGTCCTGGCATACTACTCTAGCTTCCTTCACGTCCATGCATTTTTTCATGCAAGCTCTTGTGTTTCTATGGCTTCTTATGTCTCTACGGATTAATGTCTCATTTACAGATTCTAACCATTCTTTCGGCGGTCTACCTCTGGGCATTCTGCCATTTACTTTACCTTTATACACTTGTTTGGTCAGTCGTTCATCTTTCATTCTTTCAAGATGTCCGAACCATCTTAACTGATTTCTTTCCCATGTGTCAACTATTGTCTCTTTTGCACCACATTCTTTGAGGATTGTCTCGTTTCGGACTTTGTCCATTAGTGTTTTCCCGCATATTATGCGCAGAGGTTTCATGCCGATCGCGTTAATTTTACTCCTGTCCTTTTCTTGACATGTCCATGTCTCGCTACCGTATAGTACAGTCGGTACGAATATAGAATTGTGTATGGCCATTTTAGCTTTTTTTGATATGTTTTTATTTGTTAGGATGGACCCTGCTCTACCGATAACCTGTTTACCCTTATTTATGCGCCTATCTAACTCCCCATCTATTTTTCCGTCGCTAGTGAATAGACTACCTAGATATACGTACTTGTCAACTTGTTCTAATCTTTCATCATTTAGGACAATGTTGCACATTGTTTTCTCACTCTTTCCCTCAAACACCATGATTTTTGTTTTATTTACGTTAATTTTGAGTCCCATGTCCTTCATGCTTGTATGAAGTTTATTCAACATTCTTTGCAAGTCCTCGACTGATTCTGCCATAACAATCTTGTCATCTGCGAAAGCTAACCCACGTACCTTAACTGTTTGGAGATCTACACCTTCTTCGTCGAAGAGTGCAGTTCTTAGACACTTATCCATGAATATGATAAATAGCCACGAGGACATAACGCATCCTTGTTTCACGCCTTGCGTAATATCGAACCAGTCACTCAGTTTCCCGTTTACCCTTACGCTCGCTTTACTACCTGTATATATTGTTTTTATTGCTTGCAGGAGCCCTCCATTTACTCCGTATTCTTTAAGAACTTCCCAAAGTTTACTTCTATTTACCGTGTCAAATGCTTTTTCTAGGTCAATAAATGCACAGAAAACTTTCTTTCCTACTCTCAAGCTTTTTTCTGTGATCTGTCTTAGGCTAAATATCTGATCTGTACATGATCTTCCTGGCATAAATCCACTTTGGACTTCCCATATTTTTTCTTCTGTGATTTCCATTACCCTACGAATAAGTATTTTTGAGTATATTTTACTTACGGTACTTAGTAGGCTGATACCTCTGTAATTACTGCAGTTGTTTTTATCTCCCTTTCTTTTGTATATTGGTACGATAATCGCTTTTTTCCAATCGTCTGGGACTTTCCCCGTCTCGATACATAAATTTATTAATTCGCACAACCTGTGAGGTATGTACTCGTCACCGTATTTGAGCATTTCAGCACTAATACTGTCTATGCCAGCAGCCTTACCGTTTTTCAAGTTCTTAATTATGTCTCGGACCTCAGTGACACAGACTTTTTCAATTGGGTTTTCTAATGCATTATGTTCTATGTCGCAGTTTTGTTGTCCTATATCTTCACCTCCTAATAGTTCTTTAAAAGAGTCTTTTAAAGCGTCTACTATCCCGTCTATATCATATAGCATTTCACCTTTGCTGTTTCTCATGCTAGCAAACTCTGTACTTTTACTTTCCTTCAACTGTTTATATAGTAGTTTCATTATTCCTCCAAAACCGTTTTGTATTTTGTTCTCTTCTTCTGTTCTGATTTTTTCTTTACTCTCCTTGACTAGCCGTTTCATTTTCCTCTTTTTGTCTTTGTAATCATTTTTGAGTCTATTTCTCTCCTCATCGCTAAGACCTGTCATGTTTAATGTTCTCTTGTGCGCTTTTTTCTTTTCTCGCTGGGCTGCTTGAATTTCATCATTCCACCATGCATCACCAGACTTTCTTCCTACCACTGCCGTACCACACACTTCAATTGCAGTTTTAACAATGGTATCCCGTAATAAAGCCCACGCGCCCTCTATATCTTTATTGCTCGTAAGCGTTTCCCAAGTTGCCCTATCTATGCGTTCGCTTAACTTATTTTGAAACTCTATTCGCACTTCCGGTTTCTGTAAATTTTCAATCTTTATTCGAGTTTGTTTCGTTTTTTCTGTTCTCTTTCTTTTCCATCCCCGGCCTAAGTTTATTTTAGAGATTAAAAGATAATGATCGGTATTGCATTCGGAACCCCTCATGACTCTTGTATCTTTGACTAGTTCTCTTAGTCTTTCATCCGCAATAACGAAGTCAATTACACTGCGATTATTTCCTTTACACCAAGTGTAAAAGTGTATTAATATTATTGATCAATCGATTTGCCTCGAATCAAGGAATCTTCTCCGTTCTTGCATCAACTTTGAATTATGTTAGTGAAAACAGTTTTACTATAAAAAATCCTGCTTTCAAATATTATGCATTATAGCTTCCTTACTCTTCAATAAAATTTATAAATGTTATAGGTCAATCGATTCGTCTTGAATCAATACTTTTCTATTCTCGCATCAACTTTAAATTATGAGAATGGGAACATTTTTACTATAAAAATCGATTTTAAAAATATATAAAATACCATAACTTCCTTACTCTTTAATAAAATGTGATAATATTGCAGGTCAATCGATTCGTCTTGAACCAAGGAATCTTTTATGTTCTTGCATCAACTTTGAATTATGTTAATGACAAAAGTTTGACTATAAAAAACCGATTTTCAAAATATATAAAATACCATAACTTCCCTACTATTTAATAAAATGTATTAATATTATAAGTCAATCGATTCGTCTCGAACCAAGGAATCTTTTATATTGCTGCATCAACTTTGAATTATGCTAATGAAAAAAGTTTTACTATGAAAAATCGATTTTAAAAATATTATTGTGTACTAAAAATAATGCCATAAATATTTTCAGAAATCCTTCGGTCAGTTTCAAGATTTTGGAAAATTTTACTATTACAAAGCTTCCTCTATGAGGAAGCAAAAGTGACAGTGGTTTTGTCTTAACCGCCCGAATTTTCACCAAAATAGTTGAATTTTGGACCAAAAAGAGTAATTTTCTAACAAAAAATGAAAAAAAACATGAATTTTCAACAAAATAGTTAAATTTTTAACTAAAAAAAAAAGATTAGTTTTTAACCAAAAATGGAATCGTTAACTTTTCCGTTTAAAAAATTAACTTTCAATAAGCGAAGAACGAATTTTCAACAAGTTGAAGTGAAAAAAATGAATTTCAACAAAATTGTTTAATCCAAAAAGATGAAT
>CAKNYM010050100.1:139036-156303 GCA_932195095.1 Andricus curvator
CCCCCCCCCAATTAAACCTGGAAGGGACGAGCGTAACTGCACGCATTTTCGTGAATGCGTAAATTATCCAATTTTTATTTCTAGGCTCATTTTTGGAAAATCTTATTTTTCTTGTTAAAAAATGGTTTTAGAGAAAAAATGTACTAAACACAAAAGATGGATTTTCTTATGCTCTACAACTTTTATTTCAAATATTTTTCGAAATTCCCATTATTTACGAAAATAAATGGAAAAAACCATGATTTTTTGGGTTTTTCATGGTTTTCGTCATTACATTCAAATTTGCGCCAATTTTCACTATGATATTCGTAATCAGCGCATCAAAATACGTAAGTATACGTAGTGCCAAATGGATCGGAGGTAACCACTATTCGGAACTGCACCCGAAAATTCGTTTTCTTTTTATTGAAAAATAATTTTTTTTTACTAAAAATTTAACTATTCGATTTTTGGTTTAATATTGATATTTTTTAGTTCAAAATTCAACTATTCGATAGAAAATTCATGTATTTTCTTTAAAAACTCATCTTTTTTAAGAAAATCATTCCTCTTGGTTTGAAATTTAACTATTTGTTTCAAAATTTATGTCCTTTGTTGAAAATTCATCTTTTTGGTAGAAAATTTGTTTGTTTGTTGAAAATGCAGCTTTTTTGTTAAAAATTAATTTGATATAGTTGAGGATTCAAGAATTTTGTTGAAAATTCGGCTTTGTTGGTTAAATCCTTTTTTTTTGCTCTTAAATTAAAATTTTTGTTTTGGTGAACAAGTTTGTTATTTGGTTCAAAATTGAATTGTTTTTGAACATTAAACATTTTTGTTAAATAATCATACTTCTTTATTGAAAATTCTTCTTTTTGGGGTAAAAATTCAACTTTTTGTTGAAAATTTATCGTTTTGATTTGAAAATTCATCTTTTTTGGTTAAAAATAATAAAAATGCAACTGTCTGGATAAAGGATATTCTTTTTAGATTAAACATCTATCTTTTTGTTGAAAATTCATATTTTCGGATTAAAAATTTAACTGTTTTGTTGAAAATTCGTCTTTGTTGGTTAAATCCTTTTTTTTCTTTTAAATTACAATTTTTGTTTTGGTTAACAATTGCTTTGTTGAAAATTTGTCTTTTTGGTTAAAAATGCAACTGTCTGGTTAAAAGTTAATCTTTTTAGATTAAACATCTACTTTTTTGTTGAAAATTCATATTTCCGGATTCAAAATTCAACTGTTTTGTAGAAAATTCGTATTTTTGGCTCGAAAATCCTATGATTTGATAGAAAATTTAACTATTTGGATGAAAATTGATGTATTTTGTTGAATTTTTTTTTTTTTGTAGAAAATACATTTTTTGGGTTAAAAATTCAACTATTTGGGTTAAAAATTAACTACGTTGTTGAAAATTTATCTTTTTGATTCTAAATTTATTCTGTTTAAGTTTTTTAAATATTCAACAATTTATTGAAAAATGTAACTATTTGGATGAAAATTGATGTATTTTTTTGAAATTTATCTTTTTTACTAGCAAATACATTTTTTTGGTTAAAAATTCAACTACAATTTGGGTTGAAAATTTGACTATGTTCTTGAAAATATATGTTTTTGATTTTAAAATTCATTTTTTTACTAACAATGCAACTGCCACTATTTTTTTACCTTTCTTTGAAAAATATTGTTGAACTTCTTTGCTAATTGGCTGGAAAATGTCTCAATGGCTGATTAAGCAACGTCAAAATGTTGAATTTTCAAACCAGAAAAAAAAACAGATGAATTTTCAAGCAAACATTGCATTTTTAACCAAAAAAATTGATTTTCTAACAAAAAAGACGAATTTGCAAAAAATTACATGAATTTTCCACGAAAAAGTTAAATTTTCTACTAAATTGTTGAATTTTCAAACGAAACAGATGAATTTCTACAAAACAGTTGAATTTTCAACCTGAAAATCCTAATTTTCGGCAAAAAATGTAATAGTTGATATTTAACCCAAAATAGATTTTAATTTTTAATAAAAAATAGTTGAATATAACCAAAAAAAGATTAATTTTTAACAATATAATTGAATCCCCATCTAAAATAGAATAATTTTTAAACATACAGTTGCATTTTTAACTAAAGAAATTGATTTTCTAATAAAAAGATTAATTGTTAACAAAATTTATATAGTTTCTACTAAATAGTTAAATTTTAAACCAAGAGGATTAATTTTCTATAAAAGAGACGAGTTTTTAAAGAAAATACATACATTTTCTTTCAAATAGTTGAATTTTGAACTAAAAATATCAATTTTTAACAAAACATTGAATAGTTAAATTTTCAGTTAAAAAAATAATTTTTCAATAAAAAGAAAACGATTTTTCTACGAGATTGTTGAATTTTCACCCTGAAAATGCTAATTTTCAATGAAAAATGTAATAATAGTTGATGTTTAAACCAAAAACTATTTTTATTTCTAATAAAAAATAGCTTAGTAAAACCAAAAAGACGAATTTTCAACAAAATACATAAATTTTCAACCAAATAGTTGAATTTTCAACCAAGAAGATTAATTTTTCACCAAAGAAGAAGGTTTTGAACAAAAAATGGTTACATTCTTTTTTCTTTCAAGAATATGAATTTTCAACAAAAAAGTTACATTTTTAGTTGAAAAAAATTAATTTGACAAAAAAAAAGAATACGAATTTTCAACTACAATATTATGAATCGTTAATAAACAAATAAAATATTAGGAAAGTAGTTCAACTTTTAATCAAGCTGTTGCATTTTTTACCCGAATATGTGAATTTTCAACAAAAAAGTTGAAATTTCAAGGCAAAATTGTTTAATGTTTAACAAAATAATTCAGTTTTAAAGAAAATAATAAAATTTGCAACCAAAAACAATCTAGAAATAAAAAATAGTTGGATTTAACCAACATTGATAAATTTTCAATAAAATACATAAATATTCAACCAAATAGTTGAATTTTCAACCAAGAAGATTAATTTTTTACCAAAGAAGAAGGTTTTGAACCAAACATGGTTATATTTTTTTTCTTTCAAGAATATGAATTTTTAACAAACAATTTACATTTTTAGTTAAAAAAATTAATTTTGACAAAAAAAAAAAGAATACGAATTTTCAACTACAATTATAAATCGTTGATAAAAAAAATATATTAAGAAAGTAGTTCAAATCTTAACCAGGCAGTTGCATTTCTAGTAAAAAAAATTAATGTTAAAATCAAAAAGATACATTTTCAAGAACATAGTCAAATTTTCAACCCAAATAGTTGAACTTTTAACAAAAAAAAATGTATTTTCTAGTAAAAAAGATAAATTTTAACAAAATACATCAATTTTCATCCAAATAGTTAAATTTTTCACTAAATTGTTGAATTTAAAAAAAAAGTTGAATTTTTAACCGAAAAATGTGAATTTTCAACAAAAAAGTTACTTTTCAACCTAAACAGAGTAACTTTTAACCAGATCGTTGCATTTTTAATAAAACAGATTAATTTTCAAATCAAAAAGATACATTTTTAATAAAGTAGTTAATTTTTAACCCAAATAGTTGAATTTTCAACAAAAAAAATGTATTTTTTACAAAAAAGATAAATTTTCAACAAAATACATCAATTTTCATCCAAATAGTTAAATTTTCTATCAAATCGTTGAATTTTCGAGCCAAAAATACAAATTTTCTACAAAACAGTTGAATTTTGAATCCGAAAATATGAATTTTCAACAAAAAAGTAGATGTTCAATCTAAAAAGATTAACTGTCAACCAGACAGTTGTATTTTTAACCAAAAAAGGTAAATTTTCGAATCAAAACGATAAATTTTCAACAAAAAGTTCAATTTTTAAGCCAAAAAAAAGAATTTTCAACAAAGAAGTATGACTATTCAACAAAATTTTTTAATCTTCAAAAACAATTCAATTTTGAACCAAATAATGAAATTTTTAACCAAAACAAAAATTTTAATTTAAAAGAAAAAAAAAGGATTTAACCAACAAAGACGAATTTTCAACAAAATACTTTAATCCTCTACTATAAAAGATTAATTTTCAAAAAAAAAGAGTTGCATTTTCAACAAAAAAACATTAATTTTCTACCAAAAAGAACAATTTTCAACAAAGTACATACATTTTGAACCAAATAGTTAAATTTTAAACCAAGAGGAATAATTTTCTTAAAAAAGACGAGTTTTTAAAGAAAATACATGAATTTTCTATAGAATAGTTGAATTTTGAACTAAAAAAGATCAATTTTTAACCAAAAATCAAATAGTTAAATTGTCAGTTGAAACAAAAAATTAATTTTCAATCAAAAGAAAACGAATTTTCTACGAGATTGTTGAATTTTCAATCTGAAAATGCTAATTTTCGACAAAAAATGTAATAGTTAATATTAAAACCAAAAAAAGATTTTTAATTTTAAATAAAAAAACAGTTGCATTTGTAACAAAATAAGACGAAATTTCAGCAAATAGTGTGATTCTCAACAAAAAATATTAATTTTTAAACAAAAAAAAAGAGTTTTCAGCCAAATAGTTCAATTTTCATGAAAAAAAGAATTTTCAGTCATGCAAGAAAAACAATTTCACCCAAATTACAATTTTAGGGGATAAATAATTTTGAAAACAAAATAAAAATTTCTAACGAACATTTTTTTTTAAATTATTTTTTAAGTATCTTTTGTAGCCGGGTTTTTATTATAATATAAATGTCCAAAAAGAATGCACATGTGAGAAATTAATATAACGTTTCTATTTCAAGTTCATTTGTTTTTATGGTTATATAAATATATAATTTTCGTAAGATTCCTGAGAAAATTCGAAAATTTTTTCAAGATTTCAGATATTTCGAAAAAGTCTAATTTTTTATTTTTCAGGATTTTAAAAAATTTTAGGAAAAATTTAAGTCAGTTTGAAAGATATTTAGGACTTTTAGAAGTTTAAAAGATAAATATCACTTAAACAGACTCGATTTATTCCTAAAATTTGGAAAAATCTATCAAAATTAAAAAATTGCCCTTAAATCTTCCAGATATTTTCAAAATTTGTGGAAATGTTTTGAAATTACAATAATATTTTGAAATATTTTTTTATATTTTTTATTTACTTTTTCAAATTTTCTTGAAAAATTAATTTTTCATGAATAAAAGGTAATTTAAAGTTCTCCCAGGATTCTCAAGAAATTTTTTTTACTTTTTTGAAACCTCTCAAACTTCTTAAAAAGCTTCGAAATTTTTTGCGAAATCTTCAAAAATTTACATTTTGTTTAAAATCTTTGAAAATCTTGTCAAACTTAAAATAATTTTTTAACCATTTTAAAAACTTTTGAACCTTTTATATATCTTTTAAAATTTTCGAATTCTTCCAAAATTTTTTTTGAAATTCTGAAAAATTAAAAACCTTGTCTTCAAATATTCCAGATTCTGTTTTGACAATTTTGGAAATATTTTTAAATGTTTCAAATTCTTCTTAAATATTATCTTAAAATTAATTTTTCAAAATAAAAAATCAGTTTAAATTATCCCATGAATTTTGAGAAATATTTTATATTATCGTGAAACCTTTCAAAATTTTTTTTTTCAAATTTCTTATAAAACTTTGTAATCTTGCTAATTGGAAATTTTTTCTTTAAAACCGTCCACAGTAATTTTGGAAATATTTTGAAACGTTAAAATTTTTTTGAAATATTATGTTAAAATTAATCTATCAAAATAAAAAATCAGTTTAAATTATCCCATGAATTGTGAGATATATTTTTTATTACCGTGAAACCTTTTAAATTTTTTTTTTCAAATTTTGTATAAAATTTTGGAATCTTACTAATGGAAAGATTTTGCTTGAAAATCTTTCCCATTCTTTTTCGAAACTTTAGAAAATCATTTGAAACCTTTGCCAATTTTCTCTTTAAATTTATTTTTAAAATAAAAAATCAGTTTAAATTTTCCCAGGTATTTAAAGAAAGTATTTTTATTTTCTTGAAGCCTTTTAAACTTCTTAAAAAGCTTCGACATTTTTTTCGGAATCTTCAAAAATTTACATTTTTTTAAAATTGTTTGAAATCTTTTCAAATTATCTTATCTTTTAAACTAATTCGAATTTTTCCAAAAATTTTCTTAAAATTCTGAAAAATTACAAAAGTTGCGTTAAAGTCTTCCAGAATCTGTTATGACGAATTTTAGAAATCTTTAGTAATCTTTTAAAATATTTTGGCATCTTTTAAAATGTTTTCAAACATTCTCTTAAACTTATTTATTCAAAACAAAGAATCAGTTCAAATTTTCCCGTGAATTTTAAGAAACACTTTTTATTATCGTGAATCCTTTCAAAATCCTTAAGAAGCTACAATTCCTTTTCAAATATTCAAAAATGTACATTTTTTTTAAATTTTGAAATATTTTCAACTTTTAAAATAATTCTGAATCTTTTTAAAATTTCGAAATGTCATAAACTTACTCGCATTTTTTAGAAATCTCTTTAAAATGTTCAAAATAAAACATTAGTTTACATTCTTGAGAAAATTGATTTTTTTTACGATTTCAGATATGTCGAAAGAGTATTTTTTTTTCTTTTTCAGGATTTTGCAAAATTTTAGAAATAATTGTCTCGAAATATTACGAAAATTTAGAAAAATCATTCAAAATTAAAAAAATTGCCCTTAAATCTTCCAGATATTTTTGAAATCTTTAGAAATCTTTTGAAATTATAATAATATTTGGGAATATTTCGAAACTTTTTCAAATTTTCTTTTAAAATTAATTTTTGAAAATAAACAGTAGTAAAAATTTTTCCCAGGAATCTCAAGAAATTTTTTTATTTTCTTTAAAAATCTCAAACTTCTTAAAAAGATTAAAGATTTTTTGGAAATTTTCCATTTATATTTTGTTTACAATTTTTTGGAAAACTTTCAAAATTGAAAATCATTTTTCAACCATTTTCAACACTTTCAAACCTTCTAAATATCTTTTAAAATTCTTCCAAAATTTTTCTTGAAATTCTGAAAAATTTAAAAACTTGCCTTCAAATCTTCCAGATTTTGTTTTGAAAATTTTGGAAATGTTTTGAAATGTTAAAATTTGGTTTAAATATTATCTTAAAATTAATTTTTCAGAATAAAAAAATCAGTTTAAATTATCCCATGAATTATGAGAAATATTTTGTATTATTATAAAACCTTTTGACATTAAAAAAAAAATTTTTAATCTTGCTAATGGAAAGATTTTTTGAAATTTTCGAAAATAATTTTAAGAATTTGGAAATCTTTGCCAATTTTCTCTCAAAATTTATTTAAAAAATAAAAAGTCAGTTTTTTCCCCAGGAATTTTAATAAAGTTTTTTCATTTTCTTGAAGCCTTTTAAACTTCTTAAAAAGCTTTGAAATTTTTTTCGAAATCTCAAAAATTTACATTTTATTTTAGATTTTTTGAAATATTGTCAAAATTCAAATAATTTTTTTTTATTTCGAAAAATTTTCTTAAAATTCTGAAAAATTACGAAAATTCCCTCTAAATCTTCCAGAGTCTGTTACGACGATTTCAGAAATCTTTTGTAATCTTTTAAAATGTTTTTAAATATTCTCATAAAATTAATTTTTCCAAATCAAAAATCAGTTCAAATTTTCCCATGAATTCTAAGAAAAATTTTTTATTATCGTGAATCCCTTCAAAATCCTTAAGAAGCTTCACAAATTTTTTCCGAATATTCAAAAATGTACATTTTTCAAAACTTTTGAAATATTTTCAACTTTTAAATTAATTTTAGTCTTTTTAAAATTTCAAAATGTCTTAAACTTAAACTTACTTATAATTTTTATAAATCTTTGTAATCTTGCTAATTGAAAGATTTTGCTTGAAAATCGTTCCCATTCTTTTTCGAAATTTTAGAAAATGATTTAAAATCTTTTGAAATGTTTGTCAATTTTCTCTTAAAATTTATTTTAAAACTCGAAAATCAGTTGACATTTTCCCAGGAATGTTAAGAAATTTTTTTAGTTTCTTGAAAATTTTTAAAATTCTTAAAAAGCTTTTTCATTTTTGAAATCTTCAAAAATCTACAAATTACATTTTGTATATCAAAATGCTGGACACTTTTCTTGCATTGATTATTATTGTTATTTAATATATTATTTAGATAACCTCACACTTTTCATAAACCGGAAGTTTGCGAGTTTCGAGTTATTTCGAGATGGTTCGAGAAATAATCGAAAATGGCGCCATGCGTTTTTTAATAATTGGATTGTAAGTAAGTGGAAAAAATTGTGTCATTCATATTGAATTTACTGGAATTTTCTCGCTATAATGAAAATATTTTTGTAAATCATATACAACATTTTCAAATTATATAAGATTTTCTGTAAAAGTCTATAACAAAATGTTAGAAAATGAACCAAGTTTTGTTCTAAAGGAAGAGTAATTAGTCAAATGTTCTCGTAATTTAAAAATGAATAAAAAATAATTCACAAAAATATTAAATTAATAAAAGATATCACAAATAGGTAAAAAAATGAAGCGTCTCAATTATTCCAGTTCCAAGTAAATAAAATATATCTTGAAGTTAGAAACAAAAGAGATGGACAGTTATTTCATCTGCCTGAGAAAGACGTCTACACTGTTAGAAAAATCTCTACTAAATTTAGTATACATGCAATGGAAGCAAAAATGCACAACATGAAATTAAATTTAGTATACCAGCGTACAGAAAATTGAGTATATTTATACTGAATTTAGTACACGCGTATACTAAATTTTATATACGTGTATACTAAATTCAGTAAGAATATACTAAATTTACTGTACGCTGGTATACTAAATTTAATTTCAGGTTATGCATTCTTGCTTCCATTACAAGTATACTAAATTTAGTAGAGATTTTTCTAACAGTGTAGCTTATTTTAGAATCCTGAAGAAGCTTACGTTTTAATTTATTGCCAGACAATGGTTACCGTTATATTACCCTGCAACGGGTGTTGGGTCCGCAAGACAAAAAGTCGAGAGATTGGTCAAAAGATTCCAGAGGATCCCACTGAGGATCTGGGGCACCTGAAAATCTGAGAAATAGTCAAAACATGGAAACGTCCCATTATGCATATAAATCAGGGTGGTCGCATGTCAGGGAAAACCAGGAAATCAGGGAAAAGTCTGGGATATTGAACAAAAATTGCAAAGGTCTGGGAAATTCCTTTTTACTCTCTAAATCCGAATTAGTATAAATGTTACTAATTCAATTAGTAGCATTGTATCTGACTGTTAAATTAGTAATTTTATTACTTTCTACTAAATGAAATGGTACTTCCTAATTCAATGAGTAGCAATGAATTGCTAAGGAAACATAATTAAATAATTTTTTAAATACATTCTGCTGGTTTTTGAGTTTTAATTAAGAAAGGTTAATGTTTTCTCAATACAACATCTATTTTTTCAATGCGACCAAAATATGAACTCGTGAAATTAGGTAGAATAACAGCGTTCTCAGAAATTAAAATATATACATTATTATCATTGTATAAAATCTTTGATAGAAAATAAAATTAGATTTTTTATTACTAATCTTCTAAGTGCTGCCTTGAAATTTTTGTTTCAAACAGGGTAAAATTTGAATAATAGTCTTGTTAAAAACAATTTTGTTATTCGTACCAACAAGTGAATGTAAAATTATTTGCACTATCATTTATTGTCTTCTTTTAAGATATAATAAAAATATTGATATACATTTTTTAATAAAGTTTCTGGTGTCTATCGAAAATTGAAAATTATGGCCTTTTTGAAAATAGTTAGGAACTTCCAGCTAACATGATTTTTTTAAACATAATATTGATAGCAGACTATGTTACATGAAAGTCGACATACTTTCAGAAAACTCACTCAACATACACTGTTAGAAAAATCTGTACTAGATTTAGTATACATGTAATGGAAGCAAAAATGCAAAACATGAAATTAAATTTAGTACACCAGCGTACAGGAAATTTAGTATATGCATATACTGAATTTAGTATGCACGCACATGAAATTAGGTATACGCGCATACTAAATTCAGTATACATGTATACGAAATTTAGTATACGCATATGCTAAATTCAGTATACGCATTCCGTTTCGCGTGGGTTCCGTCTTCGTCATCTGTAAACATGATCGGATGAAAAATTAAATTAAAGAACAAAGTTTTAATTTTCAATAATCATATCATTGAGCTGCATTTAAGTTAATAAATTAAACATACCTTTTAAAGAAACTCAAAAAAATTCAGCGACATACGAGCCTGCTACCGGCCACGTTGCCCGACTCGCGTAAATTGAAACGCGCTTGCGCAGCTGAGTACAGTAAACACGTATGCGAATTTTAGTATACAGAAACTATGAAATTCATATACATGAAAGAAACTTATTGTACACTTAATAAATTTAGTATACATATAACTTAATAAAAGAAATTTAGTATACGCATATGCTAAATTCAGTATACGCATTCCGTTTCGCGTGGGTTCCGTCTTCATCATCTGTAAATCGGATGAAAAATTAAATTAAGGAACAAAGTTTTAATTTTCAATAATCATATCGTTGCGCTACATTTAAGTTAATAAATTAAACATATCTTTTAAAGAAACTCAAAAAAATTCAGCGACATACGAGCCTGCTACCGGCCACGTTGCCCGACTCGCGTAAATTGAAACGCGCTTGCGCAGCTGAGTACAGTAAACACGTATATGAATTTTAGTATACAGAAACTATGAAATTCATATACATGAAAGAATGTTATTGTACACTTAATAAATTTAGTATACATATAACTTCATAAAAGAAATTTAGTATACGTAAGTATACTAAAATTACAAAGTGTAATGAATTTAGTAAACATATAGGAAATTTAATATACCCGTGCATACTAAAATTGCAAACATTTCTAACAGTGACATTAGAATCTACGTAGATGGTTAACAATTTTTTAAAATTACTTTACAACTTCTAAGTCGCATTTTTGGGTTAAAAATTTTCATTTTATTGTTGCTAAAAATAAAGAGGTTGTTTTAAAGGAGATTTTAAAGGCTTTTTTATGTTTTAAACTTAAACTTTTGAGGCAGCACTTATAATCATCAGATCTAGTTTTCCTAAGGCACAAAAATTATTATCTAACCTAAATTTCAAACAGAATTAAAAACTCTTTTGTCTTCAGAAATGCCTTTTTTGAACCACCTTATTGTTAAACTGTGGATAAGTTAAAATAAAAGCATCAACATACTTTAAAGCACGAACATTTTCATTTAGTTTATTTAATTTTTTTTAATGAAAATTTAACTATTATATTTTTATTATATATATATATATATTATATATATTATATTATTAATTATTTAAATTATGGGGTAATGACTATTTCTCAATTTTCTTGAATTCTCGAAGGGTTAATCACTCGGATTTTGGTGTACAATAAAAATAAAGTATGTACAGGGTTTAGCGTTTTTAAAAAAAAAAAAAAAAAAAAAATCCAAGACTTTTCCAGGTTTTCCAGGATAAAAAAATTTTTTTTTCTAGGTACTCTTTCAACACTTACTTCTGAAAGTAAAAATTATGAAATACTATAAAAAACGCTATTTTTCATTTTTTCTGACCATTATTATTCCAAGACTATAATTTTAATCTTGTAAAGTTTTTACAAAGAATCTTTTATAAACGGAATAAAACAATTTCAAATTAAAATTAAAAAATTTATAATTTATTTTTTTCAAGAAAATATCAATTTTCAATCCAAAAGGTGGTATTTTCTACACAACAGTTCAATTTTCTACCAATTAAGATGATTTTCTAACAAAAAAGTTAAATTTTTAACCAAATAGTTGAATTTTCAACAAAATAGTTCAATTTTTAACCAAACTGTTGAATTTTCAACCAAACAGTTAATTTTTCGACCAAAAAGGATGACTTTTAACAAATACTTGAATTTTCAACAAAACAGTTTAATTTTTAAACAATTACTGAAATTTTCTACAAAGATGAATTTTTAACCAAATAGTCCAATTTTTAAACAAAAAATAATACACTTCAACAAAAAACAGTTGACTTTAAAACAAAAAAGATGAATTCTTATCAAAAACTATAATAGTTGATATTTCAAATTAATAAAAAAGGAATCTCAACACAAAAGTTAAATTTTTAACCAAACAGTTGAATTTTCAACAAAATAATTAAATTTCCAGCAAAACAAATCTTTGAAATCGCTATAAATTCCTTGAAATTTAATTTTTTTAAATTTATTTCCCAAAATTCTTCGAAATCTTGGGAAATCCTACAAAATTCTTTTAAATCGCTTGAAATCCTTTGAAATCCCTTAAAATTCCTTAGAAATATTTCCTTTGGAAATCATAAAAATTCATTAAAATATGTATAAATAATTTTAGATCCCTTGAATATTTAAATTAAATTGAACTTATTCATTAAATTTCTCTTTAAAAAAAGTTTGAATCCCTAGAAATTTTTGATATCCTTGAAGATTCAATAAAACCCTTTAAATCTTCTAAAATTCCTTGCAATACCTTGAAATCCATTGTATTTTTTGAAATCCCTTAAAAATTTTTAAATCTCTTGAAATTCTTTCGAATATAAAATTGAACTTATTAATGTTCTCTAAAAAAAGTTCAAATCCATTCAATTTATTTTCCAAAGTTCGTTAGAAATTCCTTCAAATCTTGGGAAATCCTAAAAAATTCTTCCCATGATGTTTCAAAATCTTATATAATTATTTAAGATCCGTGGAAATATATAAAAACATATATATTTAAAAATTGAATATATTTATTTAAATATATGGAAATAATTTAAAATCCTGCGTTAAATAAATAAACAAATTATTCGTTTGTAATTAGCCACCCGTCAATCCTTTTGAAATATTTGTAAAGATTTCAAGAAAATTGTAATGGATTTTAATAATTTCAAGTAATTTTAAAGGATTTTGAAATTTTGTTGGGATTTTTGAAAATTCCAATGAATTTTCAAGTTTTAAAAAGTTTCAAGGGATTCCAAAAGTTTTCGAAGATTGGAAATATTTTAGGGTATTTTAAAAGATTTAAATAATATGAAGGGATTCTAAAAGATTTAAATAATATGAAGGGATTCTAAAAGATTTGAAAGATTTCATTGTATTTTTAAAAATTGCAAGGAATTTTCAAGAGCTTTAAAAAATTTCAAGGGATTTCAAAACATTTTAAAATCAAAATCCTTAAAAAGCTTCAAATTTTTATTTTGAAATCTTCAAAAATCTACATATTGTTTCAACTGTTTTGAAATCTATTCAAAAAAATTATATTGGAAATTTGTTCAAAACTTTTAAATATCTTTTCAAAATATTGGAATTTACCCTACAATGATTGGAAAATCTTTAAAAAAAAAGTTCCCTTAAGATCTTCCAGATATTTTTTCTTGACAACAAAAAATCCTTTAAAATGTTTCCAGGAACCTTAGAAAAATTTTATTCTCTTGAAACCCTATCAAAATTCTTGAAACAATTTTTAATTTTTACAAATTATTCTTGTATCTTTTTTAAACTTCTAAATATCTCTTAAACTTACTCGATTTTTCAAAAAAAAATTCTTTAAAATCTTCTGCATTCTTTTCCGAAATGCTAGGAAATCTTTAAAAATATTTTTAAATTTTCTCTTAAAATTTATTTTCAAAAATAAGAAATCATTTAAAAATTTTCCAGAAATCTTAAGACAAAATTTTTATTTACATGAAACCTTTTAAAATTCTTAAAAAGATCCTTTGATCGAAATCTTCAAAAATCTAAATTTTTTTCAAAACTTTTGGAAATCTTTTAAAATTTAAATTATTTTCGAATCTTTACAAAATTTCTGAAACTGCAAAATGAAAAAAAAAGTTTACAAATTATAGTGTGTTAGCAAAATGTTATGAACATAATTATTTCCCGATATTAAAAAAAAAACATTTACAATGAAAATTTCAACATTCAACATTAAGAAATAAATCCAAAAATAAAAATGTCATTTTTAAACGTAGTCAAAAAGTCAAGAACGTAATTGTTGCCTTTATTATTAAAGGATCATTTATAATTTAAATTTTCTTTTTTAGAAATAAATTTCGTTAGTAACATTTAAAAAAAAAGAAAAATAAGATTGTAACAAGAAAAAACTGAAACATCATAATTCACTCATAAAAATTTGGGTAAATCGATTTTGGGCGGAGTACAGCTCTCCGTCGCGGTTGATAGCTCTATAGCTCCAGGTCCTATACTTCTACACATGACTTGGAGCTGTTCAGCGACCACACGTGACGGAGAGCTGTACACCGCCCAAACGCGACGTAGCACGGTACTCCGCCTAAACGTGACACGGAGCTTTATGGAATGGAGTCATCGATTTAAAAACCATATTCGTAATAAGGTTTTGAACTAAAGTTCTCTAAACATTTTTTGAAATTATTTAAAATCCCTTGAAATTTTGGAAAACTCAAATCTTCCTAATCCTTTCAAATTCATTGAAATTTTTTAAATCTTTAAAAATAACTTTTTGAGAAATGAGAAGACATATAAGATTGTGTATCGAACCGAATGAAGAAAGGAGAAAAAGTAATGTGAACGCAAAACCACAGGCTTGAACCGCAATTGGAGGTGTTGGTGATATGTCTATTAAAACAAACCACTGACAGGAAATCGAGCATTACACGTCTGCAGTTTACATTCTGTAAACTTTCGATAAAAAATTACCATACTAGTATCATTCTCAATTCAATAAAAATTATGATGCTGTGAAGTAAAAGTGAAATTCACACAAATATTGTTCATATTCCTGTTGTCGAAAGAGTAATTTTAAACAAACAAAATAAATAAATAAATTATCAATTCAATATATAGACATCATGTGGCTGAATCGCTAACATTTTTTGTTAGAATATGAGTTATTATCGATGCCTTCCATCCATACCGCTCCATGTGGCGTTTAGGCGGTGTACCGCGCCAAGTCGCGTTTGGGCGGTGTACAGCTTTCTGTCACGTGTGATCGCTGTACGGCTCCAAGTTCTGTGTAAAAGTATAGGATTTGCAGCTATGCAGCGATCAAACGCGACGGAAAGCTGTACTCCGCCCAAAAATGAAGTGGCGCGGTACACCGCCTAAACGCGACGTGGAGAGGTATGGAATGGAGGCGCCGATATGGACCACATTTTTGAATGACCCAGCACAATTTTTTTGATAAAATATGGTTGGCTAAACAAATAGAAATCAAACAATTTTATTTGAACGAACACAATTTTCATGCTATTTTCCCTTTTTTTAAAAATTTTAATTCTAAAAATTTATTTCTAAAAAAGAAAATTTGAATGATAAATTATTCTTTAAAAATAAAGGGAAAAATTATGTTCTTAACATTTAGACATGTTCTGAAAATTACATTTTTATTTATCTTAGTTTTTCTGAAATTAGCGATACCGACAATAAGATTTATGGGAAAATTTTTAATGATTTAAGTTTTTTTTTTTTTAAAGTTAATTTTAAGTTTTCAAGATTTCAAAACATGTCGAGAAAAAATCTGGAAGATTGCAAGACCATTTTGTTAATTGTACAATATTTTAAACAATTTTAAGGAAACTTTTAACTGTTTTAAAAGATATTCTACAATTTTAGAAGTTTTTAAGAGATTTGAAAATAAATTAAATCTCAAGAGATTTCCAAAAATTTAAAGAAAATGTAGATTTTTGAAGATTTTGAAAAAGGAGCTTTCTAAGAATTTTAAAAGGTTTCATCAGAATAAATTTTTGTCCTGATATTCCTGGACAAACTTAAACTGATTTTTTATTTTGAAAAATAAACTTTGAGAGAAAAGTAAAAAATATTTCAACATTTTTCAAAATATTTCCTAACATTTCGAAAAAGAATGCAGAAGATTTTAATGAAAATTAAAAAAAAAAACATTGAGTAAGTTTAAGAGATATTTAGAAGTCCTGAAAAGATATAAGAATAATTTTTAACTTCAAAATATTTTTTAAAAATTTAGAACGAATTCTAGATTTTTGAAGATTTCGAACAAAAAGTTGAGCAGTGTATAAACAATTTTGAAAGGCTTCAAGAGAATGAAAAAATTTTCCTAAAATTTCTGGAAAAATGTCAAAGGATTTTTTGTTATGAAAAATTAATTTTTAAAAAAGATTTCGAAACATTTTTTGTTTTGAAATCTATTTGGTTGACAATGTAAATATTTCGTTGAAAATTCTTATTTTTGGTAAAAAATTGATCTTCTTGGTAGAAAATTCATCTATTTGGCTGAAAATTTGACTGGTTGAAAATTAACTTTTTAGTTGAAAATTCATATTTTCTGGTTGAAAATTAAACTTTTTTGTAGAAAATTAATCTTTTTTGGAAAACACTTAATTTTTGTTTGCTTGTTCAAAATACAACTGTTAAAAATTAATCTTTTTTGTTGAGGATTCCACTATTTTGTTTGAAATTTGTCTTTTTTGGATCAATTCAACTGTTTTTTATATAAAATTTTTTTAAACTTTTTTTGATTGAGAATTCTCATTTTTGGGTTGAAAATTTATCTTTTTTTGTTGAAAATTCAACTTTTGTGTTGAAAATTCGTATTTTCGGGTTGAAAATTAAACTATTTTCGTAGACAATTTTACAATATTGTTCAAAATTTATTTTTTTTTCTTCTTTTTTTTTTTTGGTTGAAAATTAATATTTTTTAACTGAAAACTAAACAATTTCAGTTTTAGAGAAAATTTATTGTTCTTAGTCGAAAATTAATATATTTTGTTGAAATTACTTTTTTTTGTTATAAAATTAAGATTTTTGCTTGAATTTCATCTTTTTGGTAAAATTTTCATCTTGTTGCTTAAAAAATCATCTTTTTGTTTGATAATTTAACTATTTTGGTGAAAAATTATTATTTTTTTTTAGATGAAAATTAATCTTTTTGGTTAAAAATTCTTTTCCTTTGTTAGAATTTTCATCTTCTTGCTTAAAAAATCATATTTTTCTTTGATAATTTAACTATTTTGGTGAAAAATTATTATTTTTTTTAGATGAAAATTAATCTTTTTGGTTAAAAATTCTTTTTTTTTTTGTTGAAAATTAATTTTTGTAGGTGAAAATCCAATTTTTGGTTGAAAATTGACCTTTTTTTAGTTGAAAATTCAACTATTGGTTGAAAATTATTATTTTTTGTTATTGTTGAAATTTATGTTTTTTTGTTGAAAATTCAACAATTTGAATTAAAATTAATTTTTTCATGTGAAAATTTAAATTTTCCATTTATTATTGTATTTATCTTTTTTTT
>CAKNYM010050103.1:0-30673 GCA_932195095.1 Andricus curvator
CACACACACACACACACACACACACACACACACACACACACTTAAACCTGGAAAAGGGGACGAGCGTAACTGAACGCATTTTCGTAACTAGTCAGTATATTTGTGGCCCTCCCCCACCTAAATCTGGAAAAGGGGACGAGCGTAACTGAACGCATTTTCGTAAATGCGTAAATTTTCCAGTAAATTTTTATTTCTAGGTTCATTTTTGGAAAATCTTATTTTTCTTGTTAAAAAATGGTTTTGGAGAAAAAATGTACTGAACACAAAAGGTGAATTTTTTTATGCTCTACAACTTTTATTTGAAATATTTTTAGAAATTCCCATTATTTACGAAAATAAATGGTATCAGCATGCAATCAGCGCATCAAAATACGTAAGTATACGTAGTGCCAAATGAATCGGAGGTAACCACTATTCGGAACTATACCCATTATTTAAAAAAAATTAGTTTCAAGATCTTAAATTGAGAATGCTTCAGTTTTTAAAGGAAGATTGGAATTGTTAAATTTTTAAAGCTTCAAGTTTAAATTAATTAATATTGAAAGTTTCCAATTAGAAAGAATATAATTTTTAAAGTCTTCAGAATAATTAAATATTAAAGGTTTATAATATTTTAAAAAATCTGCCCGCTGCGCGGGTACATTCTCATCGCGCGCGGCTCGCAAGTTTGAGCGCGCCTAGGGCGCGCACCTGTTGGATCTAGCGCTTCGCGCTCGGTCATTGTACATCCCCCACATTTTTGCATAGGACTTTCAAGATTCAAGTTCAAACCATCGACAATTGAAATTTAGTGATTGTGAATTCTCTGTTGTTAAAGCTCTTTCAGCTTTAACGAACACATTCTCATCACGTGTCTCGTGAGAAAAAAAAGTTAAAAGAAAATTTTCAGATCTAATTTGAAAACAATTTTGTTATTGAAACATTTTATTGTACCTTGTATCTTTTTTTCCAAAAATTTCATTTGTTTATTTGTAATTTTTCACGATCAAAACAAAAACTACGCGTCTTATCAAAAAATGATAGATGACAAATTTTTAGCTCCTTTTTGGGTGAACAACTTTTCTTTATTAATTTTTTTTGTAGTTTGTGTTGTTTGTCCAAAAAGATTTATTTTTTTAATTTTTAATGTTATTTGTTACGAATAAAACAAAAACTACGCGTCAAATCGAAAAGTGATCAATAACGAATTTGTAGATCTTTTTTGAGTGCATAATTTTTGTCAATTTTTTTTTTTGTATTTTGCATAGTTTGACCGAAAAATGGAATTTTTCATTATGTTTTGTTGGTTCAAAATTTGAATTTTCGATTTTTTTTAAATTCAAAGAGTTGTTATGATAATCTTGTAGGGCTTTCAAAAAGCAACGTTGATGAAAATCGACTAAGTCAAATTTTACATAAAACCAATACCTTCTCATTAGGATGAGAATGTAAAAAGTATTTTTAATGGTGAAACGGACAGTGATTTTTTTATAGAAATCGCATTTTTTGGTAAAAAAATGTATCATTCACTTTAAATGTCAATTGATACTACTTGATATGATAATAAGATATTAATACTATATTTATGATCTTTAAAATTAATATAACTTCAATTTAAAATTATAGTTTTGAATGTGAAATTCTAAAACAGTTTAATTTTTGAGGACTTGAAACTAGTGTTTTTTTTGTACAAAAGATTATATTCGAAAATATTTGGTTCGAAATTTTTTAATTTTTGGAAGTTTCTAATTTCACAATGATGTAGTTTAAAATTAAATATTGAAAATGTCAAAACCATTTCCCTGTTAAATCTTTCAAAATTGCAAAATTTCATATATAAAAATGAAAATGGTCAGTTTTAAATTTTATAATTTTGGATTTAAATATTCTAAATTTTTTGGTTTCATTTTCAGTCATTTTTAAATTTAATAATTTTAGATTTAAACATTCTAAATTGTTTGGCTTCAAATTGTCCGATTGTTAGTTGAAGATTTAAAAAATTGAATAATTTAGAATTGAAAAATATTCGATTGGAAGATTTTAAGAATTCATGATGGGGAATTGTGTATAATAATTATGCATGAAGTGTTAAAAATTAATTGATTTGAAATTGATAAGTTAAAAATAGTATTGTTTAAAATCAAAATAGATAAAAATAAAACTATCTGGAATTGAATCCTCAGTAATCGAAACATTTCTTTAATTTTGAATGATTACAATTTTAGAGTTCTGAATTTTTATTTTGAACGCTAAATTTTCTATTTTGCCCATTCATAAGTTTTAATTTTGCAATTAAAATTGAAATTATTAAATTTCAAAAAGTGTAGTTGACGATTTGAAAATTGTTACTTCATAAAAGATTTAAATTTACTTACAATCATTGAAATATTAAAGGGTTTGAGTATAACAGTTTTTAATATCAGAATTCTTGGTGACTAAAAATGTTTTCAGTTGTAAATAAAGTGTGGATTCGTTTAGTTTTCAACGTTCCGTAGTTGAAATGTTTTCATTTTTACAGTTTTCCATTTCATATAACATTTTGTTTTGAATGATTTTTTTTAGAACAATTCAATTTCAAAGGTTTATACTAATTGAAAATTTGTCTACCTTGAATGGTGAAAATGACATTTAATGTAAATAATAGATTTTCAAATAATAACAATTTAAAATTACTGAATTTCAGAAGTTTTGACTTAGAAAAATTCAATTTAGTTTTTAATTTCCAATTGTCCAATTTTAATAGCTTTGAATTGAAAATTATTTAAATTCAAAAGTTTAAACATTTTGATCATTCAATTTTGAGCATTTTTTATTATAAATAATACATTTTCAATTTTGAAATACTCTATTTTCGAAATTTTGATTTCGAGATTCTTTCATTTAAAACAAAATTTTTCAATTTGGTACGTTCTGGATTAGAAATAATACCATTTCAACTCCTTTCTAATGAATTTGTCCATTTTTCAAAATTTTAGTCCGAAATTTCTACAATTTTGAGAGCTACTAATTGAAAATTTTTCAATTTCAAGCACTTTCGATTTAAATGATTCAATTAAAAATTTTTATATTTAGAAATTATACAACTTCAATTCCTTTTCATTCTATTTGAAATATTGTCGTTTTTCAAAATTTTACCTATAGGTAGATTTATTTTATAATCTAAAATTGTTTAATTTAGAGAGTTTTCAATTCAAAATCGTTCAACGTATTTTTTTTAAATCAAACGCTTTCAATTCAAAATGATTAATTATTAATTATAGTTTCAAAAATATGTTTAAACTTAATATTCAAAATACGGTTTAATAATGGATTTTGAAACTGTTTATGTTTTCAATATTAGGAAATCGCATACAAAAGTTTGTTTTAAGATGGAGGGGTCTTGTTTTAAGCTCGGGACAAAATTGGTTGTTTTTCAATGGATTTTAGACGTCCCGTATTTCACTGAATAGACACAATTTTTTTGACTAAGTTGCGAGTATTAGAACTTTTGAAGATGGTGACCCAGTTTGTAAATTTTTTAAATAAAGTTTTATAGTATTTAAACCAATATTGATATTCGACGTCTTCTTCTTGATTCTGATAGATCTTTTCGCTCAATTTAAAAATTCGCCAGAATATTAAAAAAATTTTTGAAAACTGACAAAATGGCGAATTCCGTCAGCAAAGTCCGGAAAAATAAGATTCAAAAAATGTGAAAAAATTTTTTCCTTTCAGTTCTGTCTACTATTTACATCCCGAAATTTATTCAAATTTTATTACTTTTTGCCGGATTATATTTCTGTGCCGGTGATCAATTATTGATGACTGATTGGTGATAATCCGAAGCGTAAAATCCATCTGGCAACAATTTGAGCAGCCTTGTGGCTCAGTTAATACCTTCACTATAGCCCATGGTGTATGTATGTGGAGCCATAGCGACCCCTAAGTTCCACCCCCGAAGCAACCCATCCCCCGGGCCACCGAAATCCCGGCGTGAATGCATTTCGCGTCAACGAACTCAGAGTAGCAATATCCTGACTTGCTGGATGTTGGAGCACAGGATTATAATACATTACCAATTCGACGAGGCCTTCGACCATTTGACCTTGTTTCAAGATTTATTTCGTTCACTCAATTCGCTGCACCAACCTGCCGAATTGGTTTGACTAAAAAGAAAAGTGCACTTGAAACTCGAATCAAATGCAGTCAAATGTAACCCGGAAGTAATAGAATCACAGTGGAATTTATTATAGAAGGATGGTGAGATTTTAGATTGAAAATTTGCTAATTTCCCAGCTCGTGCAGGGCTAATATTACGGAAATTTCCGTAATACCAGCCCTAGCGCTATACTTGACCGGTTAGTTTTACAGAAAATTCCGTAATACTAGTCAGTGCCTAATAAATTTGTGGCTTCTTAAAAGGTTAAGAAACTTTAATAAATTTGATAATACACTGGAACTTGGAATTAAGAACGGTTTCGGGCATGGCTTGCATTGGCCTTGATCCTATTTCCAGACCGTCCGAACGTAAACAGGCAGTGCGTAAATTATTTCTGTTGGATTTGCACGGATGACGTAATCTAATGCAACTAACGCACGGAGAATGCGGCCCTTCTGCTTGTTTGTGTTGCACATCACGAAACCGCTGCAGCATCAATTTTCGGAACGGCGGAAATCCGGACGGCTTCAATCCAAGTTCCAGTGTATTAAAACAAGAATTTAATTCTTTAAAAAAGCTTTTAATATAACGCAGTGAAATTCACCTCAGTAGCAAAATTTACTGCAATGTAAACTGTCCAGTGTTGAGTAATTATTTTTTTGTTGAGTAACTAGTTACAACTACGTTACTTAGCGAAAAAAAGTAACTAGTTACAGTTACTTTACTTTTAAATGTAACTAGCTACAGTTATTAGATAAAGTAAAGTGTTTTTCAAATTTGCTAAAAATTTACTTATTTCACTTCCTTAATTTCTTAATTTAAAATCAAAATATTTAAGATGATAATTCATAAAAACTCAATTTAATAAGAAATAAGCATTAGTTGAAGTAAATAAAAAATACATAGTATATTTCAGCAGGTGAACAACAATATATATTTATTAAAATAAAGTCGAAATGAGAAATAGACATATCACTCAGAATATCCTGCGGTATCAAATTCTGCATGGGTTTTGTTTTTCTGCTTTGTTCGCTAGAATCGCCAAAAGCACAGTTGAATTCAACAAAAAATTACGAATTTTCAACAAAATAGCTTATTCCTCAAGCAAATCAGATTCCATAATTTTTTATTTATTTACGTTAATTTTGAAGCTCATGTTCTTCATGCTTGTATTCAGTTTTCTCAACATTCTTTGCAAGTCTTCGATTGACTCTGCCATAACAACCTTATCATCTGCGAAAGATAAGCCACGTACCCTCCCTCTCCCGAGATCCACACCTTCTTCATCGAAGAGGGCCGTTCTTAGATACATGGAGAGAAGTAGACATGGGTGGCCAATGCGCTAGACACGGCTAGGCAATGTCGAGCTTGAACGAGTGCGCTCGGCATGGATCGACATGGGTCTCTCGACTTTCGACATGGTCTGCGCTTGCCTCGCGCATGGGTCACCCACGTCTGTGACACGGGCGGAAAAACATCGGGAATCCGTGCGCTGACCCGGGTAGCCAATGTCTAAACACGGCCTATCAATGTTTGCGAAAAACCCTGCGCATGCGCGTTTTGTGTACTCCCGCAGCAGGGGATAGTACAAATATGTCATTGGAGTATTGTTTCCATCTAATCATCTTTTTGGTATACATATTTAGAATTGGGCCTTTCGTCGAAAAAAAATTGGAGAAATTTTGTGCTTGGATCGTTATTTTTTGTAAGTAATACTCATTAAAATGGGAAAAGCGTACTATATTTTCAATGAAAAATATGATACAAAAGCGAAAAACTACTTGGCCTGAACACAATGTTCAAGCAAAAAATTAGAATTCTCGGCATTCGAACGATGAAAAAAATCCCTTTTTAACACAAAAATTGTACTGTCATGCTGAAACAATACTCGAATGAAATATTTGTTCTATCCCCTGCTGCGGGAATACGCGAAACGCGCATGCGCAGAGTTTTTCGCAAACATTGATAGACCGTGTTTATGCATTTGCTACCCGTGTCGGCGAACTAATTCCCGATGTTTTCCCGCCCGTGTCACAGACATGGGTTACCCATGCGTGAGGCAAGCGCAGGCCATGTCGAAAGTCGAGAGACCCATGTCGATCCATGCCGAGCGGACTCCTTCAAGTTGGACGTTGCCTGGCCATATCTAGCGCATTGGCCACCCATGTCTACTTCTCTCCGTGCACTTGTCCATGAATATAATAAATAGCCATGAGGACATAACGCATCCTTGTATAACACGTTGCATAATATCGAAAAAGTCACTCAGTTTACCATTATCCTTTATACTCGCTTTGCTACCAACATGTATTGTTTTTATTGATTGCAGGAGCCGTTCATTGCCTCCGTACTCTTTCAGGACTTCCCAAAGTTTACTTCTATCCACCTTGCCAAACGTTTTTTTCTAGTTCATAAAATACACAGCATTTTTTTTTTCTTACCCTCAATTTTTGTCTGTTATCTGTCTTAAGCTAAATATTGTATCCGTACATGATCTTCCTAGCCTAAATCCACTTTGGACTTCCCTTATCTTTTCTTCTGTTATTTTCATTGCCCTATACGAATAAGTATTTTTCAATATATTTTGCTTGCGGTACTTAATAAGCTAATACCTCTGTAATTATTACAGTTGCTTTTATCTCCCTTTCCTTTCTGTATATTGTTACGATAATCGCTTTTTTCCAGTTATCTGGAACTTCTCTCATCTCGATACATAAATTTATCAATTCGCACAACCTGTGAGGTATGTCTACACCAGCGGCCTTACCATTTTTCAAGTTCTTAATTATATCCCTAACCTCAGAGGCAGAGACTCTCAATTGGCTTTCTAACTATCGTGTTCTATATCGCAGTTGTGGTGTCCTACACTCTACAGCTTCACCTCCTAATTATTCCTTAAAAGAGCCTCTCATAGCGTCTAGTATCCCGTCTGTATCATATATCATTTCACCTTTGCTATTTCTCATGCTCACAAACTCTGTACTTTTACCTCCCTTCATACCGATCAGCGTTCACTTATAAAAGTTTCTTGCTTCATTCAAAGTCTTTTTGCATTTTCTTCTCTTCTTCTGTTTTGATTTTACCTTTACTTTCCTTAATTAGGAGTTTAACTTTCCTCTTTTTGTGTCTGTAATCACTTTCAAGTCTATTTCTATCCTCTTCGCTAAGGTCTGTGATTTTCAGTCTTCTTTTATGTGCTTCTTTCCTTTCTTGGGCGGCTGCTTGAATTTCATCATTCCACCATGCATCACCAGACATTCTTCCTACAACCCAAGTACCACACACTTCAGTCGCACTCGTAAAAATGACATCCTCGATCATAGCCGATGCGCCCTCTATATTTTTATTGTCTATTAGCGCCTCCCAAATAATAGATTATATTATTTCAACCGAAGAATATTTAAATTTGACACCAATCACAGTTGAATTCAACCAAGAAAGACGAATTTTCAACAAAATAACTGAAAGCTTAATAAGAAGAGATTAATTTTCTACCCAAAACTGAGTATAAACCTATCTTAATAGGAAATATACAAAAAAACACAAATTAACTTCAAAGTAATTAAAATTAAAGTTCCAAGTTACTACAAAAATAAAATTACGTAACCTTCCAGTAACTTAGTTACTTGTAACAATATTGTCTCATTTCGAATATATGACAGCAAGATTGAGTGATGTTGACAATTTCTGTTTATGGATATGCATCATGTTCCTACATTGTCTGGAAACCTTTAAAAATAGTAAAATACAATTTATTATCGGATGAGGTGGTATATTTCTAAAAAATATTTGCTTAAACATGAGAAACTATTCTTTAGGACCTTGTTGAAAAAAATCAATTTTTGTTGCCTGGCATCTCACGAACATTTAAAGATCTTACAACAATTTCGTATGCCCTTTTGGAAAAAGTTTAATTTTTGAGTTTAATTAATTAATATTTTTAATCCATATTATTTAAGCACAAAAAATGACTTTTTTGAGAAATGAATCTATTACTTATTTTATGTTTCGTCTCAAAATGATTTTGGGATGCCGATTTCTACGCCAACCAATTAAATAGTTACTAAAAAAATCAATTATCAGTAGGTACTTGGGTACTTCATTTTTCTAAAAAATAAATTGTCTAATAGGGGCATTAAATAAAGGAAGTCCGAATCTCAACTTGCATTTTTGATTTTTTTGTTCCTTTGTGCTTAAAAATGAACCTTGTGGAAGAAGAGATAAATCGGAGTATATTTAGAGGAATTCACAGGAAAATATATTTTTCTCGATTGTCCTATTGTCCATCAACCAAATATTTTTATCAATGCATACCTTTCATTAGATCTACAAATTAATTCGGTGCCTTTAGTTTGATGTCTTGTAACTCTTGGTCAAACTTGAATTTTTTTCCGTCCTAAGGTAATTTTAAAGTGTGAACCTTAAACTTCAAAACACAATCTAATAGGTGGCGGCCCTGCGGACTTAACCTCAAAAATCATTAGTGAATACAATCGCGTCCGACAAGGAGCATTTGAGACACTGCATTCTTTTGGCATTCCAATTGAGAAATCACCATTGTGAAATCTTTGGAACCACTTTTTGCACTTTTTATGTGTCACCGCATCATCTCCGATGGCTGACCAAATCATTTCGGTCACCTCAGCTGCATTTTTTTTAAATTATTATACAAAAAGAATGCAATGTCTCAAATGTTCCTTGTCGGAGTTCGGACACTATTGTATTCAGTAATGATTTTTGAGGTTAAGTCCGCAGGGTTGCCACCTATTATCAGAGATGAGCTATTATACTCTATTTTAAAGCTTAAGGTTCGCCCTTTAAAACTTCCTTAAGACGGGAAAAAATTCAAGTTTGACCAAGAGTTACAAGACATCAAAGTAAAGATACCGAATTAATTTGTAGACATAATATTTAAATTAAAGTGCTAGCCCATGATATACTGGTACAGTATTTCAGAATTTTCGCATTAAAATTCTATTATGCGATTATTTTATCATATTTCATCTGGCCAACTTCATTCATGCCTATCGGCACCGAAGTATGAAAATATTAATGGTTCAGTGAAATGTGTTACATTACTATGCTGTCTTGAGATCAGCATAATTCAGTTTTTGTGATGCAGGTTCTCTACTGTTTGTTTAAACATGACGAATTTAAATGAAACCCGCATATACAAGGTGTTCCAAAGTTTACGTGAAATATTTTAAGGGGGTGTTTAGCAATAAAAGAAATTAAAAAGTCCTCTTCGAAAATGGTGTGACTTAGGAGATACACACGGAAAAAATTTATCCGTGAAGAAGTCACGAACTTTTAGCTAGGTCTCGGATACGAGATAAAAAAATGAAACATTAAATCCTTATTTCTATGAGAAATATGTGGATAAATTTCGGAGTTTCTTACGAACAGTTCGAATTTCCTACGAACAGTTCCTGAAAATTTCAGACTGAAATAAAAAGAGGAAAAATTTTATTTGTGCGATTTAGTTTTATATTAATTTATAAATTCGCAACTAAGAAGATTCGAACCTCAAACACTGCTGACTCACCAGTTTCTAAACATAAACCAGGAGTGCGTAAACACGCGCAGCCATCGAGGCCAAACAAATTAGGCATTATAAAACTTCTAGCCACTCATCCGACGAGCTCGAGGCACACATACGAGCGCACACACGCACCGCGCGTGTGTGCATGGGCCACGTACAGGGAGACTTAGTTTCGAGTTCCCAGATTTGTCGGGCAAGCTCGTGAGTGCTCTGAGAATCTTTTCCCAATCACTCGTAATATTTTTGTAATTATTCACGTAAAAAAAAGTGATGAACCGTTTTAGAATTTTCACATCGAGTTCGTCAATCTTTCTCAAAGTTCGTAGGTTATTTACGAAAATACATAATTATCCGATGAATTTTTCTCATATCCGAGACCTAGCTACTATTTCGTGACTTTTTTACGGATACATTTTTTCCGTGCATTTGGTTCTATTGACCAACATTTATCATACACAATTACTATAAAAGGAATTTCAAGTAGCCATGAAAAATATTCAATTTATAAAATTTGAAATTTAAACATAATTTTAAAAAGATTTGAATCAGATAAACTTGTTAGAGAAAATGAAAAATTGATCAGGAGAAAGTCGGGGAATTTTGAAGATGATGTTTTGCGGTCACCCTGTATAAAAATGATTTTATAAATCATTGCAAAGACATTATAAATTCTAATTATAAATCCTATTTTACATTTCCTGTGCGCATTAATGATTTTCGCTTCCTTACCATGGATGCTAGTCTATATATTTTCCTTTTTTAACAAAATAAAATATCAGACTCAACATAAAATGGGAACAAAAAGGACTGTTTCGACTTTAATTTTTTTTTTAATTTCATTCAACCTCAACATTCATCAACATTCATAACGATTTATAAATTCGACGAAAACATACAAAATATTAATTGCAGATAAATTTTTTGTTTCAGAAAGCTTATTTTGGAAATAAATAATTGCTTTTCATAGGTCAAGTTCGTTAGCCAGCTATTTTGGATAAAAATTCAAAAATTTGGAGCATTTTGAAAATTGTTGACACCATTTTTTTAAAGATTTAAACATTATATGTACGGCTATGTATAGTACTCAGAAACGCGAACGATTCATCTTCATGACTTTTTTTTGATAAAAAGAAAATTATCAGAGTTGTAGCATTTTCAAAATCAATCCAAAAAAACATACGAAAATGAACATTTTAAGCCACACAACGCACGATATGAAAAAAAGTGAAGAAATGAAAAACGTTGCTTTTTGAAAACCCTATAAGATTATCATAAAACTTTTTGAATTTTTTCGAAAAATCGAAAATTCAAATTTTGATCGCACAAAAAATAACGAAAAATAAAAAATTCCATTTTGCTGTCAAACTATGCAAGATACGAAAAAGAAATGAATCAACAAAAATTGTGCACCCAAAAAAGATCTACAAATGTGTTATTAATCACTTTTTGATAGAACGCGTAGTTTTTGTTTTATTCGTAAAAAACAACATTAAAAATAAAAATAAAAATTTTTTGGACAAACAACACAAGCTACGAAAAAAAAAACAATTAGACAAAAGTTGTTAACCCAAAAAAAGAGCTACACATTTGCTAATCATCATTTTTGGATAGGATGCGTTGTTTTTGTTTTAATCGTGAAAAAAAACATTTAAAAAACTAAATTTTTGGAAAAACGAAGCAAGGCACGAAAAAAATTTCGAAGCAAAAGTTGTACACAGAAAAAAATCTATAAATTTGTTGTTAATCATTTTTGGATGGAACGCGTAGTTTTTGTTTTAATCGTAAAAAATAACATTAAAAAAAATTAAATTGTTGGAAAAACGACACAAGGTACGAAAAAAAATGAAAAGACAAAAGTTGTTCAACCAAAAAAGATCTACAATTTTGTTATAAACTTTTGTTATAAGAATACATTAGAAATAAAAAAATTCACTTTTTGGAAAAACGACACAAGTTACAATAACATTTCATTTAACAAAATTTGTCGCCTAAATTATATCTACAAATTTTCTGAAAAACACTTTACGCTAGGATGCGTATTTTTGGTTCAAATCGTAAAAAATTACATTGAAAATAAACAAATTAAATTTATGGGAAAACGACATAAGTTGCAATAAAATGTTTAAAAACAAAATTGTTTTTTTGGTATAGAATGCGCACTTTTCTCAATTATAAAAACAAGACAATGAAAATATGTTCGTTTCAGTACCAATGCATATTATGAATTGTAATAATATACATTTTTTGAAATGATACAGTTTTTAGGGTAGCTGAAAATAAAATGTAATGCAAAATAAGGAACGAACATTAAAGTAATCATGATAAATAAAATTTGTACTTTATTTTGCAATATCTGAATAAGCAATCCCAGGCCGAGATACAGAAATAAATATAATGTACATTTGATATAATAGTGCTTAAAATTTCACAATATGACCTTGTATTTTCTATTTTCACGTTTCCCATGCTTATGAGCTTTTTCAAATTACTATATACAGTCTTTCTCGATTTGTTTCAATAATTTTTTCCCAGAACATTGTAAATGGCTGGGTATTCAGAGGCCATAATACAATCATATTTAAATAATTATAAATTAGTTGAACAGTTTGAAAGAACTAAATAACATACGTTGAGTTTTTCAGTTTTGACTGCAGATTTACTAAATAGATTATGTAGCACCCAGAAAATACCATTAATTCACGATACTCTAGGAAAAATAAATTTCCTTAATAAATAAAAATTGTTAAAACAATCACAAATCATTCAAAAAATAAATAAAATCTTCTAATTTGGCCCCATCAGATCATGAAAGTATTGCCTTTTCACGTTTTAAATTCAAGGTTTAATATTACAATTTAAGATATGATGGATATACAGGAAAACCTTATTATATGATTGATACATATTTGTTAGTAAAATGAATAAAGTAGGGTCAAATATATTGAAAACTGTGTAAATGAATCTTGTTTTTCCATTTCAAAGCAATCTGACATGAGACAGAAACTTTGAAGAGAAAGAGAATCAGTTTAATTTTCAGTTTTACTACCTCTATATGTTGCAATCCACAATAAAACTTTAATTCGAAAGCTATAAGCATAAAATGATTTCCTTTTTATTGCTCCGGATCGAGTGATTAAAAATTAAGAGACTCACAAACAAATATTTTTTATTTTCAGGTTTCAAAACTGGAATCGTACATAAAAGATAAAAAATTATTAATCGGTACATCGGGATGGATCGACAAAACAAAATGTTAAAAACTGAAAACTATATGGAAAATTAGCGCATGAGGATCCTGAAAAGTATAAATAATTCAAAATCGATTGATAAACGCCTCGATGTTGCGTTTTAGCAAAATATGTTAGAAAAAATTGTTTTCGTAATTTTAATATTTCCATGGATGCTAATTTTGTTACGTATCTGGTGATCATAGCCGTCTTCATAAATTGGTACAGCTTCTTATTTGTTGATCTGTAGTAGATAACGCATATCTAAGGGAACCTTTTATTGATTTTAACAAAGAATTCTAGAACTAACCGAATGAAATCAGAATTATTTATTTCTTGACATTTTTCAGATTAAAATATTTTTCAATTTTCAATAACTAAATTTTTGATATATATTGACTTAAAAAATGCTCATTTTTGAAAAACTTACATTTGAAATAGATAAATTTGATATTATTAAATCTTAAGTGTCTAAATTATTAGCAGTCATAGAATTTTTATACATTACTTTGGCTAACCTTAGATGATTTTTCATTTAAGGAAAACATCGGTAGAGATAACGTTGGATCGTTACCAAATATAAACTAACACGTATAAGAAAGTCAACAAAATACAAACGACGTATTCATAACAAAAATGGAGAGTGTTTGTTCTTAGGATTTTTTGGGTCAAAGAATTTTTTTTAAATTACAAATTTCGCTAAACGTGTGTAAAGACAATTTTTTTACAAACCGGGACACACGTGATTTCAATGCATTTTTTCTCTTTGTATCCCACAACATTCCAAATCATTCGATGATCCGAGAAGTCCGAAATTTTGAACAATTCTGAAATGGCGGCCAGTCGAATATTCAAAATTGTTTTACTTTTCTACTTTTCAACAAAATCGTCCTAAACTTTACCAGAAAATCAATCTCGTCTTAAGGAATTTCGTGCTGATCATAGAACCCCGTTTTAAATCCAAGAATTATTAACTTTTGAAGTTTTCCCCTTTCAATCAGGAAAGCTTCTAAATTATACATTAGATAGATAGATAATCGTTTTGAATGGTTTTAAACTGTTCTAAATTCCTCATAATCCCCTGAGTTTCCCGAATTACTCAGAATTTTGTGAATTCTCTGAGTTTCCTGAATTCAGATAACTCAGGTAATTCCAAGATTTTTAATAATTCAGGAGTTCCAAGGACTTTAAAATAGTGCAAAGACTTCAGAGTATCTAGGCGAATTGTTTTGAATATACAGTTATTGTTTGGGATGGTTTTAAACTCGTCCATAGTATTTTGAATTCTTTTAACTTTCTTGAAATCTTCTGAATTCTTTGAAATCTCAAAATTCCCTGAATTACTTGCATTCTCTGGATTCCTTAAATTCTCTCAATGCCTTGTATTCTTTTGAATTCCTCTGAATTATTTGCATTATTGTCAAGATCTTGGAATTAGATAATTTCACAGAAGTTATAAGAATTAAAGTGTATTTGAAAAATATTGAAAGCATTCCAAGCAATTTCAAAGAATTAAAAAGAATACATAGAATTCAAAGATCTTAGAATAATTAAAAGGAATTCAAAGTTAAATCAAAGCCGTTTCAGACGTACACTCCTAGAGAGGTTTTTTTTTATCACGAATGTATCGAATTTCTCCTGTGACAATTATAATAATATGATTTTTTATCTCTTAACAAATGGCAATTTTCACCTTTTATAAGAAATTTGATAAACAACTGCTCATCTTTTACTTTCTCTCAGAGAAAAAAAATCTTTCTCACGAAATATTATTGGTATTACGTTACCAATGATATCAAATAATGGAAAATTTTCCATTTCTAATAATCAAATAATATTGTGATATATAATATAAAAGATAAATATAATATAATAATAATGCAAATGATAATTAAATATCGGTGAATTTTCAATTATAATTATATTGTTTAAATCTTCAGGTGAAAATTTGATGAATTTAATTCAATCTGAATTCAAGGTAAAACGTTAGCTCTGCCTTCGCGGAGACAAGGTTTTATTATCCTAATAGGGCTTTCTGATTGCTCGAGTAGAGTTAGAAATATTACACCATCGCTATATGTGTTTGATTAAATTTTACCATTTTTTACTTTACCCATTTTTATAACTAGTTTTTATTTACTATATATACTAGGGCGTTCCAACAATTTTTTTGAAAATTTTCTGCATATCCCCCCAAATTTATCCGACTACACAAAAAAAAACTGCGTAAAAAAAATTATATTTGGAGGTTCTGCAAGCCCCATAAATTTGAACACGTATTTCCCATAAGAAAAAAAAAGAACACAGAGCAAAAGTTGTATTGGAACGAAGGATCGTCCTCTTGCCTGTTTTGTTTTGAGCCACTTGAATATATTTTTTGTACAAACAGAATTTTTTGCCTGCAAGATTAGGTGAATTTTATCACAAACGGATAATTTTGCTGGAAACAGATTCTTTTTGAGACAAATGAAATTTCTCTTTCCCTTAAATTTAAGGGGAAATTCCATTTGTGTCAAGAAGCATCCTTCTAACACAACAGGAAATTTCTATGAGTGAAGTTTTTGTAAATTTTATTCAGGCTGGTCAATACTAGGTGGATCGAGTTTAAACTTCACGTTTCTCTTCACAATTAGCCATAGCCATAGAATACAAACAAAAAGTTACTTTTTTATTATCGCCTCCATAAGTCTGTTTTATAAGGTCCCAAACGCCCATAGATGAAATATTGGGTTTCCCCAGGTTTTGGCGCTAATTATGATTTTTTTGCCGTTCTTTAAATACAAATTGATTCTAATACATGAAAAAGAACATTATACTGATAATTAAGTGTTCACATGGATTGTATAAACAATTAATGATTGTTTTTACCAATTTTCTCTAAGAATAGAGTTAGAAAGTCGCTGTTTTTTCGAATTTTTCAACATATTTTTAACTTTTCAGTTAGAACGAGGCAATAACTAATCAAATTGAATATAATTGATTGTTTAAATCATTTATTATTATTTGTAATAATATTCTCTTAGAATAATGCTAGAAAGTTGCAGTTTTCTCTCAAATTTTCCACTTTTGGTCTATTTTTTGATTAGTGAGAGATATAAATTAATATAAGTTAACAAAAATAGTTGTTTAAACAATCTTATTAATTTTAATAATAATATCTTCCAATATAAATCGTTGAAAATTCGATTTTTGTACAGAAAATTCGTCTTTTGGTTTGAAGGTTCGACAATTTAGGTGAAATTTTTTTTCTTTCTTCACTGAAAAATCTTTATTTGTTGAAAATTCGTCTTTTTGGTTTTAAAATTCTTTTTTTTTCAAATGAAATTTCATCTGTTTTTATTGAAGTAATTACACTTATTTTTTGAAACTTCATCTTTTCAGGTTGAAAATGCAATTATTTTGTTTAAAATAAATAAAAAAATTTGAAAGTTTTAAATTTGTATCTACAATATTGTTCTATTCCGTTTATAAAAGATCCTATGTTAAAAATATTATAAGATTAAAATGCTGGTATGTGAATATTAATGGGCAGGAAAATAAAAAACTGGTCAAGGGAAAATCATAGAATTTTAAAAATGAAGTTTTTACTCTACAAAGCATGTATTATCTTAAATAAAACAAATTTCCATTAGTTCCAAGTCTCATATCTTATTATTACTGGAAACCATAAATTACGTACAGGAAGGGGGGGGGGGGGGTCGAAATATTTCGTTAGAAAACATTGTTTTCGTAAATTTCATATTTTCATGCATGTCAATTTTTTTACGTACCTGATGATCATAACCGTCTCCATAAATTTGTACAGCTTTTTATTTGCTGAACCCTGGTAGATAAAGAGTGCCTAAGAAGCTCGTGATTTTAACAAAAAATTTTAAAACCTACCGAATATAAGGAGAATGATTAATTTCTTAAAATTTTTCACATTAAAATATTGTTCAATTTTCAATAACTGTATTTTTGCCACTTTGAATTAAAAATTGCTCATGATTGAAAAACTTACATTTGCAATTCATAGATTTAAAATTCTTGGATCGTGAATGTTCAAATTATTATCAATCATAGAATTTTACAACATCACTTTATCTAGCTTTAAATTATTCTATATATAATCATATATTCTATATATTTCTACCCTTGGATTTTCTAATCTTTGCCCTAGTATATGTGGCCACATTTTTTTCATTTTTCGTTTATGATGATCCCAGAAGTTCAAAATTTTGAAAAAATGTAAGATAGCGGTCAATTGAAAATTCATAAAGTTGCTCATTCCTGCAGTTTGCAAATAAATATTTTAAAACTTTGCTAGCTAAAGAATGTTGAGTTTAGGAAGCATGCGACGATCCAAAAAGTCCAAAATTGTTCAATTCTGTCCAATCCAATGGATTTGTCCAAAATTGTCCAATTTTTGTTCAATAAATTATAATTAAAGTTGCTAAAAATTGTATAATTCCAATTTGATATTTTATACATAAAATAGACAATTTAAAAATAATATCGTGTTGAATTGAATAATTTTATTTCAAATTTGACGGAAATTTTTTTAAATAGAAACATTGATAACTTCTGGATTAACATTCAAATGAAAAGCCTTATCAGTATAATAATTTAATTAAAAACGCTAAAAATGAATAATTTCGGATTGACAAATTATAACTGAAACAGTTTCAATCTCTGAAATTTTTCCAATTTCAAGATGAAATTCTTAATTGTTTAATAATTTTACAGTGATTTTTTCCATCTCTTGAATTCTGAATGCCGTAAGTTTAAAATCTTTCGATTTTGAATTTATCACAATTGGGCAATAATAAAAGTGACAAAAAATTAAGATTCATCAATGTAATATTTTATTATTTAACCAAAGCCAGAATTATTCAGCAAAATCAAAATTTGTATTTGACATGAGTAAAAGTAACTTTATTGTCAAATATCAATCAAAAGTTGTATTTTTGCAACAGGTCTTAAATTACCGTTTTTCAATATTTGCATTGTTTTATTCAAATTGAAATAATCATTTCAGAAAACCAAAACTTACTCAAAAATATAAATTTTGAAACAAAAAAATAATTAATTTTCAATAAAAAAAAGGGAATTTTCAACAAAATAGTTAAACTTTCAAACAAAATAATATATCTTCAACCACAAGAATTAATTTTTAACCCAAAAATTAAATTTTTAGCTCAAAAGATGAATTTTCTAACAAAAAAAAAACAAATTTTCAACAAAATAGATGAATTTTAAACAAAATAGTTAAATTTTCAACCAAATAGGTTAATTTTCAACCGAAGATATATTGAATGTCTGTCGAAACAAATAAATTTTCGATAAAAAATGGAATCGTTAAATTTTCAGTTAAAAAAATTAATTTTCAGTAAAAAAAACGATTTTCCATCGAAAAAATGAATTTTCAACCAAAAAGATTAATTTTCTACCCAAAAAGATTGATTTTCACCAAAATACATGAATTTCCAATCAAATTTTTAAAGGGATTTTCAACCTAATAGTTAAATTTCCTACCAAATAAATGAATTTTCAACAAAATAGTTAAATTTGTAAGCAAAGAAATTAAGTTTCAACTAAAATAATGAATTTTTAACAAAAAAATGAATTTTTAACCCAATAGTTGAATTTTCAACCCAAAAGATGGATTATCTACCAAAAAAGACAAATTTTTGATAGATTTTTAACCAAACACATGAATTTCCAGTACAAATTTTTAATTTTTAAAGGAGTTTTTAACCAAATGCCTGAATTTTCAACTGAAGAAGATAAATATTGAACCAAACGTGGAATAGTTAAAGTTTCAGCTAAAAAAAAATAATTTTAAGCAACAAATTTGCAACAAAATAGTTAAATTTTGAAAAAAAGGTTTTTCTCTAAAGTGTTAACTTTTGAAGTAACATTTGTCATATTACAGGATCAAGGTATGAAGAGAAGCTCAAATTTGTAATAGAACTATCAGAAAATTAAACTATTATTTAAATGTAAATAATGCAATAAAAATATAGAAAAATGGTTATTTTTTATTTATTGTGAAAATACCATTTAGACAACAATAAAGTTACTGAAACCTTTTCATTATTAGTTAGAAATTGAAATCTTTAATTGAAAATTGATCTTTTCTAGTTGAAAATTCATGTCTGTATTTAAAAGTTCTTCTTTTTTGGTAAAAAAGTAATCTTTTTGGTTAGAAATTCATCCTTTTCGAATAAAAGTGCAACGGTTTTGTTGAAAATTCGTCTTTTTTCGTTTGGTGCAACTGGTTTACAATTCTTTTTCTTTGTTTTGCATAAAGTTATTTTTTAAACTGAAAATTCAACTATTCCAGTTACGATTGAAAACTGATCTTTTTTAGTTGAAAATTCAACTATTTGGTAGCAAATTCATGTATTTTCATAAAAATTCTTCTTTTGGTAGAAAATGAATCCTCTTGGTCAAAAATTTATCTTCGTAGGTTTAAAATTCAGTTACTTTGTCAGTAATACAACTATTTTGTTAAAGTCTAATTATTTTGTTGAAAATTCTACTATTTTATTAAATTCATATATTTCGGTCGATAATTATACTCTTTTGTTCTTAATTCGTTCTCTTGGATTGAATATTCTTCTTTTATGGTAGAAAAGTCATCTTTCTTGGTTGAAAATTCATGATTCTTGGTTAAAAATGAATTTTTGTGTTGAAAATTCTATTTTTCGAGTTGAAAATGCAATATATTTTGACGTGAAATCGTAATAACTTAAAGTGCTCCATATTGAGTTCAATCTGTTACCTGCACTAATTTTATTTAATTGAATTTATTTCCCTATTTTCGTGAAAAATCACCCAATTTCCCCTGTTTTGAGAGCATTTCGAGCAACTGAACTCGCTGGAAACGCGAAAAAACGCAAAATAAATATAAAATTTGTGCTTAGCCAACGGCTACGTTACTTTAGTGGCGCGGAAAACAAAACAGCAGTCCAAAAATATGGGACGGGTGGGGGGGGGGGTAAATAGCCCAAAATTGGTAACGTATTTTGTGGGCGGCCCCTAACATATACCAATGGAATTCAGGTTATTGCCTAGCAAATTATAAATTCTAATACAAATATTCTAATCAACGAATCTTGAATTTCCGTGTTATGATTTGCCATAATCGACTTCCACCCGGATCACTTTCGACATCAGATCCTAAATAAGCCAGGGGCAAGAGAGCACACTCAGTTAATTGTAAAATTTTTAACTGCTTTGTTCAGTACCCAAGAGAGGTCTATTCAGCACGTGACAGCGAAAAACGGAAGATGACACCTTTCTGAGTATACTTCCTGCCATGATTGGGGTAAATTTCGGGGGAGGGTTGGACCTTAGTTTATTTTATAAGGGGAGGGGAAGGACACTTGTCATTGGCAGGCGGGGGGTCGGTTTCAGGGTTTCAGGGGTGGATTCTGGGACGACTCTGTAAATATTGTAACAAGTGTGCCGTCGCCGCACTGTACTCATCGTGCTTCTGTGTGTATCTTCCCCTAACAATCGATATCGAAACTCCAAAGACCCAGGCAAAATAAAACCCAAAGTGAGAGTCTTCTCCCGTCAATCCTCGCTGTCATTTTCACGTTTCTGCTCCATTGTGCTCAATCTCCTCTTGAAATCTCAACCGAATACATTCTCTTGTACTATTTATAGTTATACAGATGCTTTTTTTACGTTAAATTAATTATTTTGTTAAGGAATTCAAGCAGATATAATTCAATCGCCTGTTTCAAAAGTCGGCGGCGTCCAAGTTTGGATTCAACAAATTTAAACAATGTCAAATTTGTATCCATTTCGATTTATAATTTAAAAACAAAAAAAGTTGAAGTTACACACTAAGATCCGAAAATAAAGGTACTAGTCGTCTCAAAAATTCGGGAAGACTGGCCAAGCTTATGAAAAATATTTGACTACTCATCCCGAATTTCGGGACGACGAGACACTTCGGCTTTTTAAACCCCTTTTTAAACATTATTATGGTTTTAAATCGCATTAAAAAGGCCTTCAAATTATGCGCTACACCTGCAAAAATCATTTAAATACACCCAGCGGTTTGGGTGGTATGAGGTTTTCAAAAAAGTCGGGTCTCAAAATTCAAACTCCTGCAGCTCTCTGAATTTTGAAAATTTTGGAAAACCATTTGAACCATAAACTTCGTTCACCGAAAACTCAAGTTTCACGAAGTTTCATCAAAATCGCTAGACCCCTCTACAATTCTGATCTTCAGGAAATGGATTAACGCTTTTATTAATGAATATATTTTTCAGGTTTTAAAAATACCAGTTTTTTCTAGTTCATGACACTCTTGCTTTCAGTACCAATGATAAACAATTTTGAACAAAGAAGTTGAAAAACGTAGGGTAATTTTTATTGGGGGACTTTAAAACGTTTTTTTTTCAAATTTAATTGGGAGTTAATAATGAAGATTACCTGTAAGTTAATTTAAAATTGAGATCTATTTAACCTTTCCGCGTGCGCGAGCAGAGTGAATGCAAAATCGCATGAGGCACTAGAATAGTTCCAGTCCCTACCTCGCATTTTTCGAGGGTAAAGATATGCACCCCTACGGGGGCGCTATGAAATAATCATATGGTTAGCTAATGGTGGCCCTGGGGTAGTGATTGCCAGTCCAGGCGTGGATTCCCTTCTGCGTACAAGGGGCCAGAGCATAGGAGTAATAAATAAATTCAATGTATTTGCTTCGACCCCCGCAAACATTCAATGATAGATCGCAATCTCGACCCGATGATGCACTCTTACGCAGACGAGCGTGAAGATCGAATCTTACTTCCTGTCCAACTGACCATTTATTTCACAAAAGCAAAATAAATTCATTCAAGTGTGTACAATTGTATATTCTCAAATGACACAAATAAATAAACAGTGATTAATTTTTATTGTAAATCAGGCATATATTCAAAAAACATAATTCTGTGTACCCCTTTTTTTATTGACAGTCTTCATACTCGTTCCCCCATTCCCCCCTTTTCCTCTTTTTTTAGAAAGAATTCCTCTTTTTTCCCCTGTTTTCAAGAAACTCCCCCCTCCCCCTCTTCTCGTTTTTCGCTTAAATGCGATCTAAATTAGTAGAACCCAATAAGAAAATTCAACTATTTTTGGTATGATGTTAATTCGTTTTCAAAAGTCTACTATTATATTTTTAGCTCATCTGTATAAAAAAGTCATCTTTTTTGGTGAAAAATTCAACTCTTTTGTTGTTGTACTTTTTGGATAAAAAATTCCTCCCTTTGGATTAAAAATTCAACTATTTGGTAGAAAATACAATAGCTTTTTGGTGATGTTTAATCATTTTGGTTCGAAAATTGGATCATTTGCTTGAAAATTAATTTTTTTCAGATTGATATTTCTTGGTTGAAAAATTAACCATTTTTTTAAAAAATCACCAAATTTGCTAAAAAGTCATTTTTTTCGACAAAATTTCAACTTTTTTGTTCTTCATTCGTCTTTTGACAAAGAAAATCCGTCCTTTTTGGTTACAAATTCACCTTTTTTGGTAGAAAAGTAATTTTTTCGTTTGGAAATTCATCTTCCTTAATTTAAAATTAACTTTGTTTTTAAAAATTCAACTACTGTATTACAAATTAATCTGGTTGGGTTGAAGATTCAACTATTTTGTTAAAAATTCGTATTTTTTGGTTGAAATATTAACTATTACGGTTTTTCATTGAGACTTCATCTTTTTTGGCTGAAGAATCATCATTTCAATTAAAAATTCATCTGTTTGGTTGAAAAATTAACAATTTTGTTTAAAATTCGTTTTTTTTTCTTTAATTCAAAATTAATATTTTCAACTGAAAATTTGACTAATCCACTTTCAGTTGAAAATTGATCTTTTTTAGTTAAAAATTCATGTATTTCGTTGAAATGTTGTCCTTTTTAGTAGAGAATTAATCTTATTGGCTGAAAATTGATATTTTTGGTTGAAAATTTATCATTTCAGTTGAAAATTCATCTCTTTGTTTGAAAAATGATCTACTTTGTTGAAAATTCGTTTCATATTGAATTCAATATAGTACTTACAATACTTGTATTGAAAAGAATTTACTTCCCTATTATTCCTATACAAAAGAATGTACAATAAATGGGCACAATAAGTGGTCAAAAAAAATGTTGTTGCCAGTGAACAACGATCCCCCCATTTTTTGAGGTTCCCGAAAAAATAAATGCCGCATTCTTTCAAATCTGTCAATATTAACCCGTGCCCCCGGGCCTTTTGAATTAACATAGGATTTTTAATGGGAAAAGCAGTTTTGAAAAAGACTGAAGAAATTAAAATTGAAACAAAACAAATGAAAATTGTTTAAAAATTTTCAAAATGTGTTGAACAAAAAAAGTCTCAATATTCGTTAATTGTGACATTACTTTCAGAAAATACTAACTTATCCTGAAAAAACTATACAAATATAAATTGTTCTGAATGAAAAATATAACTTAAAATTCATGAACTGTATCATTCATGCCGACAAATAATAACTTTTCACGATTTACAAGTGAAACAAGTTTTGCGAAACGAATAATAATTGTTTAACAATAATCATTTATACCAAAAAAAGTTTTAAAAAATCGTCTTTGTCATGAATTTTATATAAAACTGCTATTTTCGAGTTTTTGAGGCATTTTTCGGGCACAACATAAAGAGGTTGTGGGGGGGGGGGGTACCATTTTTTGGGTCGAAATTATTTGTGGAATATTCCTTAAGACTTAACTAAACTTTAATTTATAAAAATTTGATAACAAGTAGTTGTTTTTCTCATTTTGTTTTAAACTGAACTTTTCCCATTTAAAATCCTATGTTAATTTCAAAGGCCCGGGGGCACGGGTTAATACTGAACGATTAAAAAAAAATAAGTCTGGAATTTCTTTCTTTGGGAACCCCACAAATTGGGGGGACCGTTGCTCTCCAGCATAGAAAAAAATGGTAGTACTTTGGATGTTTTACAATTTGAATTCGTGAATAATGGATGCTTCCAAATTGTGAAATTAGCTTTGTCTGTCTTAATCTTAAAATTTGGATAAATCTACACTACTTTCAGAAATTGTCGGTACGACTTGCGTGAGTACTATTAAAAATCACTGCTGACTTTGAAACGTGATTATTCCTTCAAAAACGGAGCCAGAAACTTTTTTCAAAAATCATCGGAAAGCTTACGAAATTTTGCGCCAAATGGCCCCTAAAAAGATATTTTTGATTTTTCGAAGAGACCCACCAAGAAACCTCCGCGTGAGAAGTTAAAAAAAACAATAATTTCTGAAATTTTTCATCTGAAATTTATATCACACAGTCTATTATCTTCAATTTAAGCTAATCGAACTTAAAAAAATGTCACGGTTTGACTGCAAATGTCCAAGCATCGACTGAAAGTCGACGCAGACACGCTTGGACATTTTTGTTCATATCTCGGGAACCCATAAAGATTTTTTAAGTTTTATTTATTTAAATTGAAGAGAATAATTCAAAAACTGTGTGGTATAAATTTCAGACTTTTTTCACAACTTTCCAAGCTCATGGCACGAGTTGAATTGGAGGTAAAAAATTCGAGAAATTCTTGCATTCTCTATTAGAAGTGACTCGACGCGGAATTATATAAGCTTTCCAATAGGTTTTTAAAAATGTTTTTCACTCCTTTTTTGAATCAGTAATCACGTTTGAAAGTCAGCAGTGATTTTTAACAGTACTCATGCTAGTTGCATTGGTAATTTCCGGCTGCAGTGTACCTAAAATTAACAATGTAAATAATGAAATCAATAAATCGACACGTGGAGCTTGAGATATTAAAATATCATTTTATTAGGGGCAATTTTCCGTGGATATGTGTCAGATCGCATTATCAGGATGAACAATCGTCAAGCGGAACGAATTCGTGTTGTCTGGTTGGAATATTACTCGGAATGACACGAGCCGTCTCCCCTCGAAATATTATTCATGTTATTATACGGTATTGGGGCGCCACACGTAATCTTATATCCCATAGAGAAAAGTGGTCTAGGTATGATTCAAGCATTCTAATCCAGGAGCCGTGCATCCCGCTGCATTTATTTAGCGAATTTATTTAATCCCGACCTATCATCGCGAGTGTACTAGACCCCCAAGGTTCGTGTTCATCCATTGTATTCCTTACTTCATTCGCGAACAAGTGAATACAGAGCTTAAAGGTTTATTTACGACGTCAGTTATCGATATATTATTCGCCAGGGCTCAGAAGGATTTTCAAAATTTCTTGTGATTGGATCCTCGGAATATATGCGAGTCCATTTTCAAATATTGGAATTCTGACTAAAATTATTTAGTAGGGTGTAGTGTAAAATAGAAACTTAAGATAATTAAAGGACCTGGCCCAGGCGGAAATATTATATATAGATTATATATAGTGTGAAGTAATACAATTGTAATTCATTTGTTTTATAAATTTGTTATATAAAACAAATGAATATTTTATATAATACGTCACACTATATATAAAAAATATATAATATTTCCGCCTGGGGGGGGTCTATTCTTTTCCTTCTTATATAAAAAGCAACTGTCAGAAATTTATTTCTGATCAAAAATAAAATTTCTGATCAAAATTACCCGGAAACAATTCCGTAGCTACGTATGAGATCAACAGGGTTTGATTCCCCCTCCCCCAAATTCTTGAAACATGTACATAATATACATATACTTTGCTGTGTGCCATTGCAAATCCCCCCTCCCCTCCGAAATTTTTTCCCAATTCAAATACCCTCCCGAAAAATTTGTCTGGCCACGGCCTTGCTCGAAAACCCCGAAAAAGCCATGTTTTTCTTCATTTACTTACAAATTATTGGTTGTATTGAAAAGGTGTTTAAATAAAAGATGTAGATCTCTATGAAATACCTGAAAAATCGCAAAAAGGGTGAAAAAAGTAAACAAAAGTTTTTTGATATTTAAAAAAATTTGTGGGAATTTTTAATTTTACTAACTAGTGGACCTCGTCAAAAATATAAATCACTATTCCTCGACCCTCGAAAAGCCTAATTCGTTAGCTTTTGATTCTTCTTCATTCCGAATGAACAATTTGATACTGATATTATGTCGACATTATATTCGAAACAGTACATATTTAATAATTTCAAATTGGAAACCAAAAAAATTGAAAATTCTGAAATATTATTAAAAATAGCAATCTTTTATTTATAGATTTTCGTCTAAAGAATGTTCTCAACAGACAGTGAAGCTCAAAATTACTCAAGCTTTAATTCCATTTATAAAATCGAAAAAAAAACCTATTGATAGTAATTGGAACTGAGTACTGAGAAAAATGGATTATATCGTTTATGGTCTTGGATTTTAAATTTTGGGACAGCAGTCTTTAGATATTAAGCCGTACAATCTGGATGTTCATCTCAAAATGCTGCGGATTATAAAACATAATATCTAGATTTTATGGCTTAATATCTATAGATTGGTGTCCCAAATTTAAAAATCCAAGATCAGTAGTACAGAAGTTGCAACCCATTTCCAGGTTGGGTTCACGAGAAAGTAAAAAATTTCTGTATGTGTAGTAATTTTTTTTTCACTTAGAAAAATACAATGTTTCTTCAAATATATAAGTTCGCCATGGAATTTGATTTTCATTTATAAATACAAAATTATAACTCTCTTATAAGTCCGGAAGATTTAAAAAAATTCTAGTTTGTTGGTGACTAATTTCCTTTAGTAAAACTTTCTACTATCAGCCATTTTTTACCAAAACTTTAGTGAAAAGTTGAAAACGGTCAGTACAGAATTAGATGACCAACAAAATCAGATTTTTTCAGGAGAGCAGAAAAACATTCTGTAAAATGGAAATCACCATTTAAACATATAACAAAAAAGGTTGATTTTGTTAAAGTTCTCCAGTTTCGAGGAAATAGATGTGGATTTTTAATTTAAATAAAAAATAAAAACTTGCACCCGAGATATTGAGTTTTTGAATGCGGTTAAAAAAGGTTTATTCTAAAAAAATTAGCCAAAATTCCGAGTAATCTTCCGAGAATTTTGAGCCACTAATTTACATATGTGCAAATTTTTACTAATAATTCGTTGTATTTAACTGTTTCTTTCAGTAGTTGAGGGGAAACAATGTTTCAATTGAAACTTCAGTTCGAATTCAGTTAAACTTTGAGGTTGTCAACTTACACATCTACTTCTTCCAAACTAGATAACTTTTTCAAATCAAACTCTTGTGGCCCCAATTCAGCAATACTTCAGCTGGGGAGTGGGCTTTTGTTATATCTTTAAATTGTGATTTCCATTTTACAGAATGTCTTTCTGCTCTCCTGAAAAGTTCCGATTTTCTGGTTATCTAGTTCTGTACTGATACCGCTTTCAACTTTTCACTAAAGTTTTAATAAAAATTAAACTAATAAATATTCTAATATTAATGGTAATAATAAATGGCTTAATGGTATACAATTAAAAATATATAAATAATTAAAATAATATAGTAACTTATAATTTCACTCAAAGAACTTAGTCGCTCAATTTTCACTAATTCAGATTGAGAGAGAATATTATACCCTCATATATATAAAACATTTATTATTAATAAACCCTATTATTATGTGTAATTTTATATAGGGGAGACCACTATACAGCGTATAATGCAACATACACTGATAATGTTTGGAGGAATATTTCAGAACCTTTTCTCGATAACAGCCACCAACAAACCAGATTTTTTAAAAACATCTGGACTTATAAAAGTGGTTGCAGAAATATTTTATTTTTCTCAGTGTAATAAAAAAATCAGAATTACTAAAAATACAGGTTTTTTGTACTTTCTCGTGATCCCATCTTGTGACAGAATGCAATTTTGTACTACTGTATAAATTTCCATTTTTGAAATTTTAACAGATTCTAGACATCTTATTGAGTTACAAACTTACTACTATAAACGTTGTATTATCTGAAACAAATGCAACTATTTTGCAAAAGTATTTTTTTTTTCACTGAGCCACAGTTAACAAAACGATTTTCAAGCAACAAATGTAAATAACTGCAAGTTCCGTATAAACAATGGGGTTGCAAATCAAGATTTTACTTATAAACCATAATCCCAATCATTATGCAAGTTTGGAACATTATTATAATTTTTTCCAAAAAGTTATCAACAAAATTAGCATTTTTCCATAAATAAATATGTGCCCGACCTTCAAATTGGTTGCAACTTTAGATTTCGTATTAGATAATAGAATTCTATGTACATTTTAATGAGCAGAAATATATTACTTTTTTCCAGCCCTTATTCAATGAAATGTGCTTTTCTTCAAATTGTACATGTTCAGACCTTTGACAGGGTTGCAAATCGACTTTAATTATAAGTGGAGTATGTTTTATGTAATTGTCAAGTTTCTAAAATATTAGATTTAATATAAGATTGTGCATTTAATTCAGCCCTACTGACCCGCCTAATAAACCATTCGAGAACTGAGCATTCAAAATTGAAACATTTTTAATGTATACCAAATTGATAATTTCAACAAGTCTTTTACAAAGTGTGCAGTTTCAAATAGAAATTATAGCAATAGTGTTTTATATTCATATTGATAATTTTTAATGCAATGTTTCTCGTGCTCTCTATTTAATCTTTATATTAGACAATATAAATTTTGATCAAGTAGTATAGAAAAGCGTCTGTTTCTAAAGAAATATCTAACACACTGTCTTGATCTGAATGACGTGTAACTGACAGGCTGCGAAATGTGCATATGCATATGGTAGGAGCGAAAAAACTATTGCTTAAGGGACAGCATGTGTGACGGCGTAACACGAGAGGATTATAACATCAGTGGATAATTCTGTGTGGAGTGAGAGGGTAAAAAATGGAGAAATAGAGAACGCGAATGCGATGCTCATTCTATCGGGTTGTTGTATATGTTTTCTTTTTCGCCCCTTGCTTCCCCCCTTCAAACCCTATATGCATCCAAGCATCCAAGCCGGTCTAGTGCAGAGGGTGCGTGCTGTCAGTGCGTATTATCGCCACCCCTTGTACAACTACGTACATGAATTTACGCTCATACATCCACACACGTTCAGTATCATTAAATGTGTAAAGCATAGTCGAGACCAACTGTCGTGTCCAATCATAACTATCTGAAAGCTAATCCCACGATATCGTCCTGCCACCTAGACTTGCAAAATTCTACCCCTCTTTTAAACTTCGACCCCAAATGTCACGATAATAGAAAAATTTTCAAGTCGCGTGCCCCTGAGGAAGCCAGCAGATCAAATGACTCTCATTCGACTTTTGCGATTGCGAGGGTTGGAGATGTTGCAAAATTGGTTTTTTATGAGACTTCTCAATTAGAAGCTGAGCCTGAATTAAAAAAAAAAATAATTCAGGTATTTCAAAAGATTTGAAATTTCTTTGTAAAGCTACATATAATACTGCCGTCCTGATGAAGAAACAATAGAACTGCATTTGAGAAGAACCGAGATATTCAATAAAACGCGTTTGCATCTGCACCTTTTAACGTATGAGAGTTTTTGAACAAAAATTACTGTTCTTGGGTAAATCGGACATGCTCTATTCATTGAACCAAAGAAACTGGCTAATTCCAATTATTTATATGCAAAACTGTAGATATGCTAGATATTAATGCACGAAATCGCCGCGAATCCTTATACTAATAAACACATCTGCGGAGATGTGCTGCCGAATACAGGATCAGCCTTCAAGAACCCCCGAGTTTCCTGCTGGAGAAATTTAACAACTACAAATTTTCCAAAAATTGATAAAGGAGTAAAATTATCTTGTAATTATTAATTAATTATTTAATTACAATTAATTGTTAAGTTTTGTTAATACGAAATGTATCAATAATACAAAAGTAATTAATTGTTTATTAAAACCGTTTAATTTCGCTTAACAGTGTCATTAACACACCTTATGACTGACAAGCATAACAAAAAATTCTAAAAATAAATAATATCCATTGAAGAAAAAGATTTTTAATATGTATGTGAATTTTACAGGTTCTACTAAATTTAACTCGACGTTTTTTTATGTATTCTATAAATGTTAAAATGGTTTTGAATTTAATTTTGTAGTTTACTAATTCGAATTCTAAACCAAAAATTCTGTTTATAAAAAATTGTTTGTAACGAAAAACGGCTATTATTTGGAGTGGTTCGGTAGACCAAGTAAATAATTTTTTTTACAAATAATCTGAGATCTGTCAGTTGAATATACATTGAGATTAAAATTTTTCATTAAAAAAAACTAATATCCAAAAAATCATTGCCCAACTCGATTTTGAATTGAATCTTCCCATTTTTTCCAAACATACTGAAAAATGAGGTGGGTAAACCTGGAAGTACCACCATGCCCAATCAATGTATGTCCTATGCCAGAATTAAGGGCTCATTTAAGGCTAATTTAATACCCAAAAGCCAAATTTTGGGCTCTGCATTTTTTAAAAAAAATGCATGGTACTGCCAGCTTTACGTCAAGCTAGCAGTACCATGGTAGAAATATTTGTTAAATGAACTTTTTTCTTCCACAGGAATTGAGGGCTCATTTAAGGCTCTTAAATGACCTCCGGCGCAATTTTTGAAAAACAACCTCTATCACAGAAAAACTACCCTAAAAAATAAATATGCACTAATTAAAAAAGTGAGTACATAGGAATTAAGGGCTCATTTTAGGCTCTCCAACGTCCTCAAAATCAATTTTCCAAAACCATCCCTTAACATTCAAAAACTACCCCTTATCCAAAAGTACTCACAAAGTGCAAGAAAAAGTATTGCATCAGTTTGGA
>CAKNYM010050103.1:33195-67008 GCA_932195095.1 Andricus curvator
GTATTGAATTAGCCTTAAATGAGCCCTTAATTCTGGCATAGGGTATACCCTGTTTGTGCAAGGTCCAAGAAAAGAAAAAACTGCTAATATACTTCATTCTCAGTTTAATGTCAAATTTTTTCACGGGGTGGTTTTCGAGTTTTAGGGGTGGTTTCTGAAATAGTTTTAGGTGTTTTCGGACAACTCAAAAATATTCCAAACTGATGCAATACTTTTTCTTGCACTTTGTGAGTACTTTTGGGTGAGGGGTAGTTTTTGAAAGTTAAGGGATGGTTTTGGAAAATTGATTTTGGGGTCGTTTGAGAGCCTGAAATGAGCCCTTAATTCTTATGTACTCACTTTTTTAATTAGTGCACATTTGTTTTTCAGGGTGGTTTTTTTGTGATAGGGGTTGTTTTTGGAAAATTGCGCCGGGGGTCATTCAAGAGCCTTAAATGAGCCCTCAATTTCTGTGAAGGAAAAAAGTTGATTCAACAAATATTTCTACCATGGTACTGCTAGCTTGACGTAAAGCTGGCAGTACCATGCATTTTTTAAAAAAAATGCAGAGCCCAAAATTTGGCTTTTGGGTATTAAATTAGCCTTAAATGAGCCCTCAATTCTGGCATAGGGCATACATTGATTGGGCATGGTGGTACTTCCAGGTTTACCCACCTTGAAAAATGTACTTTATATGATCATTTCTCAATTTTTTAGGTAAAATTATTGATTTTTTCTTTATATGAAAGAATTTAAGAAACTATATCACTACAAAGACTAGAGATAAAAATGAATTATTTACAATAGTATATTATAGAACACAACTGATATTTATTTTTAAATATGTATATATAATCAGTACAAATAAAAGTTATTTGTATTAGAACAGTAAGTTTGGAAAAATCAAAATAAGTTTGGGAAAGTCAGAATAATATTTTCAAACTATGTTTACATTTTCATTTTTTTAATTCATGATGTCTGAACTGAATGAATAGCATTTCGGGGACATATCATCTCACATGGGGCAAGTCTCTCTGCGGCATGTCACAACTGCGGCATCTCTATCTAGCGGCTTCTCTCCCGCGCGGCATTTTTCACAGTAAAATTGACACTTTTGCGGCATCTTTCACCGCACCCCTGTGATTGGCCAAAGAAATAATGTTGGTCAAACCCCTACCCCTTTTCCAACGTCTCGTGGGGGCGGGAAGGCACCCCTGTGACTAGCCACAGAAATAATATTGGTCCCCTTTCCACTGGTGAGAGATGCCGCTAGGTAGAGATGCCGCAGGTGTGACTTGCCGCAGAGAGACTTGCCGCATGTGAGATGATATGGACCCAGCATTTCAAAATAACACACGATGGAGCCTTTTTTTGAAAATTCATATTTTGATTTTGTGAGATTATTCTTTTATTTAAAATTTTGAATTATGTGCACATGTGCACATAGTGCACTATTGTGCATAAAGTATGTAGTAAAAAAGTGCTCACAGACATTTCTGTCAAACAAAAACTGGGTCTTTTATAGAGGTTTTTGTAATCCAAATAGTGCTACAAACACCTCTATAGAGGGCCCACTTTTTGTTTGACATAAAATCTTATTGAAACTTTTTTCCTACATATGTTATGTATATCACCGTACATATGATTAAAAATTTTTTTAAAAATGTCGGAAAATCAAAATTTGAGCTGTCAAAAAAAGGACTCGATCAATTTTTTCATCTCTTACTTAAATTATTCGGGCAAAATCAGCGAATTAAATGTATTTTTACAACAATATTTATAACTTTCTTATATCCTTTTTTATAACAAAATCATGCGAGTGCTTTTTTTAAAAACATTGTCCAATTATCTCACAATTTTAAAATCAAATTCAAAAATTCAATTCAATATCAAATATCAGATAATTAATAATAATTATATTATTAATCAACTAGAATTATTTTTGCTTGACAAATACAAAATGCAGATGTGCTATTGAAAAGAAGGATCGGTGGCTCAAAGTTACCCTCGAATCCGGGTAAAGAAACTTAACATGTACTTGTGCTATTCGATTTCAGGAAATCGGACTGCAGAAAGACCGAGGATCCTCATAAGCAAAGACACATATGCGCAGTTGTGTTTCTTTTATCAGGATCCGAGGGCTCAGCACTATCCCAATTCCTGGAATTCGTGTAGATATGCTAGAATTTCTCCAGATGTATTGTTTCTTCATCAGGAATTCTCAAAAATCGCTGTAGATATGCATCTTTTTCATTACACATTCCCTGTTTTTTTATAATATGTGTGGGAAATTACAGATTATGCTGTAGATATAATTGAGTCCTAATTATCTCGAGATTTAATTACAATTTTTGATAATGATTAGCATAGTTAAATTAGTCTTTTCATTACGAATCCAACCATATAAAAAACTCATTTTTGATAAAAATGCAGTTGTACAGTTTCTTCTTCAGGGCAGCTATTATAGCTGCTCATCTTATTACATCTATCGAATAAGGATGCAGCTGACTAAATAAAGCAACTAAAATAATCTAAATGTGATTTATTTAGTTGTCAACTTATTCAGATGAATTCAGACTGCATTACAAAATTCTGGTTTTAGCAAATATATTTTGAAAATAAATTTCTTTATTTCAAATGTAAGCATTCGTTTACGTTTTCTATGTATTTTTTAATACCTTAAAACATGCGTTTTAATATTTACATTTCTTCGCTTAAACTGAAATAGATTGCAATAATTAACAATCAGCATTCATCATCCTCAATTATATTTGTTTTCAAATATTCAATAAATTATCAAGGTTTGCAAGATAATTGTATACAATCCTTATAATTCTTAGCCACGAAGCAATGTAATGAAAAAATAATAATTAAAATGTCATTACCTAAATAAAAATACATTCTTGGCTTCAAGTTTAAAACATTTCCAATTTGAATATTATTAATATTTGTATTACTATAATAATTAATCAAACAATAGAAACAATTAGTAATAATAATGTTACTATTTTGATGTTATCATTATTCGTTTCCAAGTGTTGAAATATTTAATTAGAATTATGATCTCAAAATAATGAAATGTTAATTAATATTAATTATGAAACAGTATATTAAGTAATAGTGAAATAATTCATTAGAGAACAACCTTATGTGATTTAAATTACGATAATAATTAATAATAAATATTATTTTTATTTGAGTTGACGGTATTCTTCAGAATTATCTAGATTGTTTCCTGCTGGGGTCTCCTCGCACAGAAAGCACTGTTAACTCAAGTTGACGGCGTTTTTCCGAGTTATTGCTTCCAAATTCTTATCGTTAACTCAATTATGGGTTACTAATTAATATTTTAAGCATTTTTTAATATCATAATACCAATTTCGGAAAATGAAAGATTCAGGGGTACTATTATTTTCTTTTTTATACAAAAACATACTGTACAAAATTTGTTTTCGATAAAAAAAATCGCGATCAAAATTGCCAAAATAGTCCGGAAAACGTGAAAACCATGTTTTTCTTGATTTACTACTTTTTCATTAGAACAACCTTTCTCAAGAAAAATCTAAAAAAATAGGCAAAATAAGTCAAAAAATATTTGGCATATTCTCAAAATCATTAAGCATTTGTTATTTTACTTACTAGTAGACTCCATAAAACAAACATCTTGAAGATGGAAGGCATCCCTATGTTATCAAAAATAAAATATTCAATTTTCCGGTTAAACTATGCGAGATGCGAAAAAAATTTTACCACGCTAAATTTTTCAACTCAAAAAGTTGACAAATTTTCTTTAGAACATTTTTTAATAAGAAGCATAGTTTTAAAAAAGCTGTAGAAATGTTTTCAGATCCTTTATTTAACATTTCTTTTCACATTCTCATAATTTATGATGATGAAAAAAAAAGTCAGAAAAAAATCTGATCCTGAAACAGATTCAGAAACAGATTGCACAGATACAGACATGTCTGATGGGGAGCAAGCGTGCATTTCAAAACAAAAAATATTCTTTATGACTTGTACAATCAGAAAAATTTATCACTTTTTTGAAAGTTCACAAATTTGGAATAATTACACAACCTACCTTCAGAAAACCAAAAGTTATAATTTCCAACCCCATAATATTCAACAACCCCTAAGGGCACCCCTACTTTTTTTATCTGAAAAGATCCGAAGAGCCTTCACGTAAAAGTGTTTAAAAATTTTTATTTGAGATAATCACCCAAATCACTGTCAGAAAACCTCAAGTTATACTCCCAGCCCCATAATAATATTCAACAACCACTAAGACCACCCTTAATTTTTTATCTGAACAGATACGAAGGATCTTCACGTAAAAGTGTTAACAAAATTAAAAATTTGAGATAAGCACCTAAATCACCTTCAGAAAATTCCGCATCAAATTCCCAAACTTCACATTAATATTTAAGAACCTCCTAATGCAACCCAATTTATACTATTTGAGTAGAATTATCAAGATTTTTCCCATGATATTACAATCGGTCGAAATGCCCATCGCGCGACTACTAACGTAAATCCAGCAGGCGCGCCTACTCCCGGGTTAAAGTCACTTTTTGGAATAGCTAACAGTTTATTCTTTAATTTGGGAACCAGCCATAAATCACAGGGATGCAGGTTAGGACTGTATGGGGCCTGTCAAAGTTCCGTGAGGCCGTGTTTCACTAGAAATTGCTGAATAAGCTGCGATTAATAGGCAGGTGCATTGTCGTGGTGAAGAACTTAGTCGCCACTTTTTCACAATTTAGGCTATAAATTTCCGAAACAATAATTTTTTGAATGCCGATTTCTTCCTCTATTTCTCTCACTGTTAAACGACGATTTCCTTTATTCAACACTTGCACTCGTTCCACATTTTGAGGTATTTTGGCCGTCGCGGGCCTGCTAGAGCGAGGAAGTTTATATTCTTACTTACACATCCTCACATCTCACTTTCCACTCAAGTACGACCACTTTTAAGTCGCCTAAAGCACTCTTTAATTTTAATCTCACTCGTAGACTCATCATCATACATTTTCTGAATCATAACGATGGTTTCTGAACGTGAATGGCCAAGTTTTTGGCAAAATTTAATGCACTGTCTTTGTTCGGTGCGTTCCATCATCCTGAAATGCGACGCGTACGCGTTTAGATGCTTACGCAACTGCGTACACTAGTCTACGAGTATGACGCCTCACAGAGCTCCCCCCTAAATGTTAAATATCTGTTTTTGACAATAACAAAACTAGGTACAAAATTAGAACACAAGGTCGGATACTTTCCGGACAGACCTCGCATTATGAACTTGCAGCGATTAACGGTGGAATTTCACAATTTTCTTATCGATTTTACCGTAAAAGTTTAATATTACGACGTAAATCAGTGGACATAAAGATACCAGTGATTACCGTGATAAGTTTCAACCATATTGTAATCATTCATGCGTTTTATTTTACCACGTGAAACACTGTAACTTTACACCTTGGTTTTTAAAATTACCATATTAATCACCGGTATTTTTATGGCATTTTTTATCGTGATTAATGTAGTAATTTTCGACAACTTGTTTTTCCAATGTAGATAAAATAGTCTATCATCTCGCTCGCTCCCCCCCCCCCCCCCAAAACATTCCTTGGGGTGCCACCAATTGCTGAGCTGCACTCCCCGCGAGCTCTAGGCTTCAATCCTAAAATTTGAATGACCGGGACAAATCTCTGAACACCCGAAAAAAATACAAGACGCAAGAGCTTCAATGTGTTCAAAATGAAACCATCGAAGATAAATAAAATAAAATAAAGAGGATCTAAAAATCTCCTAGCACTTAATCCGATTTTTTCGAAACTTGTCAAAGAAGTTTGTCACCAGAACATTATAATTTAAATACCCTAAATCTCCAAATATTCCGCTAAGCAAACAAAAATACCGGTGGTCCTTGATCGACACCCAGTGAATCAAATAACAAATCCTCCGAATTATTGATCTGGGTCCACACGACATTTATAATTTCCTTAACATCTAAAGTTGGACTCTGAATCTGAACATTTCCTTAATCCTTGCTTTCAGGTATCTGGTGATGGGTGGTCTCGTGGATCGAATCTCTCGTCACAGTCGAGCCTTGATCGAGACTGACTTCTTTCTGGATCAAGACCGAGATTCGCCTCTCCTTTTGGCTTCCTACGACCTTCTTTCGCGAATTTGCTGTCATCTTAAACGAGTTGGTAATCAGGAGGCAGTCACTCATCATGGAGAGAATGGCAACAACAGTTCTGAGCAATCTGCTGCAGAAGTTCATCTCCTGAGCAGTCTTTCATCCACAGAAGCTGCTGGTGCTCTCGGTGCTCTTTATGCTGCCATCGCACTCACCTCACAAAATAATAAAGGGTCTTCTCCACCGCCCCAACAAGCCGGTCAATCCTCTTCTGCCAAAAATCTCGCCAGTAGGGGACTTCGACTTCTCAGATCGATTGCTGAATTGGACCAGCGAAAATTACAGGTAATTTATTTTGGTTTTATTGTTTCACGATGGCCCACAGTGGGATGAAATAGAAAAACGAGGTTCAAAAGAAATTGTAGAAAGCAAAAAAAAAATATTTTTTTTTCTTCACCAATTTTTTTTTAAGATTCAGCATTAAATTTTGAGTCGATTTTTTCCTTTTTTTCATGGAAAATTTTGTCCTACACTCATCATTGCTGAACGTAATTTGCGGGGTTAGTTAAAAGGAAAAAAATAATTTTCCAGTAAAATTAATGGTTATAAACAAATTTAATTTATAAATAGTCTACATTATGGATTCTTTGTTTGCAATGCACATTTTTGTGTTAAAATGACTTGCTATTATAGGTAAAATGATACTCAATCATAGAAATTTGATATATGATATTTTTAATTATTTTATAAATAATTATACAAGCAAATGTCCAGTTTGGGCATATGAAGTCAGAAAGACATCCTTTTTCTCTTAATTTTCCGCAAATTATGTCTTTAGTGATTATCAATGATGACAAATTGTCATCCGATATTTTATATTAATTCTATGAACAAGTGCCCTGTGTGTTTTTCCTCTTAATTTTCCCTAAGCTATGTCGTCAATGGTGTTTATCCAAGGAATAGTCAAGGATTATTAATTAGAATTTTTTAAATTTTATGTTGAAATTTTTTTATTCCATTTATAAAAGATTCTATGCTAAAAAACCGTATAAGAATTAATAATATTTTAGTCATTGAATATTGATGGTCAGGGAATATTAAAAATTCCTTTGGGAAAAATTAGGGAATTTTGAAAATGGACATTTTGCGGCCACCCTGATATAGTAATTTCTTGTTAGTAATTTATTTTTCTTCTATTTCTATTTCTTTTTTTTTTTGCAATTGCTTCATTCTGACGATTATATTTTCAGTTAAAAATTATATTATTTCGTTGAAAATTCAAGAATTTTGTTAAAAGTCATCCTTCTTGGTTTAAAATTTAATTGTTTTGTTGAAAAATCGTCTTTCTGGGTTGAAAATTCAACTATTTTTGTTAAAAATTCAAATATTTTTATAGAAAATTGACTTTGTGGAAAATTAATATTCAAGGATTCAACTATTTTATGAAAATTCGTCTTTTTGGGTTGAATCCAACTGTTTTTGATTAAAAATTAAAATCTTTTTTGGTTGAAATATTTACCATTACGTTGTTCATTGAAAATTCATCTTTTCTGGTTGAAAATTGAACTGCTTGATTGAAGGTTGAACCACTTTGTCAAAAAAAAACATTTTTTTATTGAAGATTCATCATTTAAGTTGAAAATTCCATTCTCTTTGTTTGAAAATGTTTTGTTGGTTTTCAAATTAATTTTTTTTATTGACCTCTACGATTTCACTATTTCAGTCGATAATTCACCATTTTAGTTGAAAGTTTAGCTCTTTGGTTGAAAGTTTAACTATTTGGTTAAGAATTTATCTTTTTTAAATAAAAATTCAACTGCTTGGGTGAAAGTGGAGCTTCTTTGTTAAAAATTTATTTACTTGGTTGAAGATTCATCTCTTTGTTTGAAAATTTACCTATTTTGTTGAAAATTCGACTTATTTGGTACAAAAGTTAGTTTAAAGTATCCTTTTTTTGGGTAAAAATGCAACTGTTTGGTTTAAAATGAACTGCATTGTTGAAAATTCAACTGTTTTACAGAAAGTCCATCTTTTGGCTTGAAAGTTCAACAATTTGAATTAACTTTTTTTTCTTTCTTGACTGAAAAATCAACGATTTGGTTAAAGATTCATTTTCTGGTTGTAAAGTTCATCATTTGACTATTATTCTGTTGATTCAACTCTTCTTGAAAATTTAACTATTCTCTGAAAGTGCGTTTTTTTACATTTTTCGTTGAGAATTCATCTTTTCATTGAAAATTCAACTTTTCGGGTTGAAGATCGAACAGTTTGTTTAAATATTAAACTATTTTGTAGAAAATTTAAGTGGTTCGTTGCACATTCGTTTTTTTAAATTGAAAATTCGTCTTTTATGGTAAAAAAGTAATCTTTTTTGGTTGAAATAAATAAACAAATTCAAAATTTCTCAATTTTAATCGGATATTGTTTTATGTCGATTATAAAATATTCTATGATAAAAATGTTATAGGATTAAAATGATGGTCTTTGAATATTAATGGTCAGGGAAGATGAAAAATTGGTCAGGGTATAGTCAGGGAATTTTTTAGTTTTTTGGCCGCTCCGTGTTTGAGCACTTGTTGTGAATTTGAGATGTTTATTTAAAATTGAATCAGTAATGTTAGGAGAGAATATTGAGAAGAAAATGAGATTGTTTTCGCCGGTTTGGAGTAATCGGAAATAATTTGAACGTTTATTGTGAGAGAGACAATAATGAATGCCAACTTGGTATAGGGAACGTCAGTTTCGCTGAAATAACGTAATCAAGTAATTACGGACCCGGCGACGTCTGTCGTCCTATCGGCAAAAGCTTTTACACGTCAACCCTTCCGGTCATGTCTTACTCGTTTACTTTCCTCCAGGATTGACACGCCTTCGTGGGTGCTTTCTACTGTGACCCTGATACAATGGATAATGAAGAATAGCCATTTATATTTTCAGAAACTGATCCTTGAATTCATCAAAACAAAAAAAAGTTTCCTATTATAAATTACCTTTAATAACAGATTGTATTGTCAGTGTAGCCGCTGCATGAATATCACAAATTTCATATCACATATAGTGCAATTTAAAATAAGTATATATTTCTGCACTTGCATCGACTGTGCTGTGCGGTAGCGAGATCTGGACATACCAAGAAAAGTATAAGTGTAATTTTAACGCGGTAGGCATGCAATTTCTGCGGAATATATGCGGTAAAACGCTAGTGGACAAAGTCAGTAATGTTAGTAAAGCTGATACCTCTGTAATTATTGCAGTTGCTTTTATCTCCCTTTCTTTTGTATATTGGTACGATAATCGCTTTTCTCCAATCGTCTGGGACTTGTCCCGTCTCGATACATACATTTATCAATTCGCACAACCTGTGAGCTATTGACTCGCCACCGTATTTAACCATTTCAGCGCTAATAGTGTCTACACTAGCAGCCTTACCATTTTTTAAGCTCTTAATTATATCTCAACCTCAACTCTAACCTCAGACTTTTTCAATTGGGTTTTCTGATGCATTATGTTCTATGTTGCAGTTCTGTTGTCCTATAGCTTCACCTCCTAATAATTCTATAAAAGAGTCTTTTAAAGCCTCTACTATCCCGTCTGTATCATATAGCATTTCACCTGTGCTGTTTCTCATGCTGAAAAACTCTGTACTTTTACTTCCCTTCATCTCTTTAAATGATAGTTTCATGGTTCCTTCAAAGTCGTTTTGTAATTTCTTCTCTTCTTTTGTTCTGATTTTATCTTTACTTTCCTTGTCTAGTCGTTTAACTTTCCTCTTGTTGTGTCTGTAATCATTTTCAAGTCTATTTCTCTCCTCATCGCTAAGACCTGTGATGTTTAACGTTCTCTCATCCGCTTCTTTCTTTTCTTCCCATATGAATTCCTTTATCCCCGGTAGTATAACGAAGCTAGAACTGAGTGAGTCACGCTTAACCCGAAAGTGATTTGGCTTAATGGTATAATAAAATATTATTAATATTAATAATAATAATTGATTTCAACTTTTTTCTTCAAGTTCATTTGTTAACTTAGAAGAAGACTTGAACAATTACAAATTAAAAATGTTTGAAATTGAACATTTTCAATAAAAAAAACGTTTTCAGTTCATTAACTGAAAGTAAAAATTAATGATTGATTTCTAAAATTGAATTGTTATAGTTATAGTATCAAGCATTAAACAATAACTGACTCTACAAGATAATTCTTAAATTCTCCAAAATTAAACAATTTACCGATCTAACGTTAAAAATGGAATAGTTGCGATTTTAACCAAAAAAGATGAATTATCAACAATACATGTAATAGTTGATATTTCAACTATATAAGATTTCAATTTTAAATAAAAGAAAAACAGTTCTGCCAATACTGAGAAATTTTCAAACCAGAAGATGAATACTTAAGTTTTCAGATTATTAAATGAATTTTGAACAAAAAAAAACGAAAACAGTTCTACTTTCAACTAAGTAGTTGAATTTAAAAAAAATGAATTCTCAACGAAATATGATCGGAAATATGTAATAGTTGATATTTCACTCAAAAATTTTTTTATTTTAATTGTAAAAAAGTTGAATTCTACCAAAACAACGAATTTTTAACAAGATATTTGAATCCTCAACCTAAATGAATAAATTTTCAACCAAACAGTTACATTTTCAACTGAAGAAGATCAATTTTCAACCAAGAAAAAAAAATTTTTCAACACAATATTTAATTTACAACCAAATAATTGAATTTTCAACTAAAATGATAAATTTTCAACCAGAAAAAATAAAATTTTAACAAAGTTCTCAACTTTCAACAAAGAAGTTGAATCCTCCGCCAAAACAGATTAATTTTCAACCAAACACTTCCGTTTTTAACCAAAAAGATGCTACCAAAAAGATGAATTAGCAGGAACGACTGAAAAAACCCGAAAAATAAAATTTTCATTATTGGAAAATTCCCCAAAAAGGAAATATTCGAAATATAATATTCCTTATGATATTGCCGAATTTGAGAATTCCTTATAAATGAAAATTCCTTATAAATGAAAAATCCTTATAAATGAAAATTCCTGAAGTAAAATTGCCGACATTATAACGCGACACTGTAAAATTGCCGACCATAGATAAATTCACGAAAAATCAAATTCCCGAATCTACACAATTAAGCAATTGTTAAATAATAGAATAAACTAGTTGTGAATTCGATCTCGAGTGTTTCCACTTTGTTTGTATTTTTAATTATATGGTGCTCATTTCACGAGCACTTTGCTTCCCGTTAGCAAATGTATTTGCTTCCTCATAGAGGAAGCATTAGTGATTTTTTTAAATAATAGACAAACCAAAGTCTTCATTATGATCAATTTAAAAATAGAAATTCACAAAAAATACAAAATTACAAAAGAATACAAAAAAATTTTCAACACAAAGACAAATCAGACAAACAAAATTTTGTCAGAATTATTCTATTTGAAAATTTAGGATCAAAAAGTCTTTTCTATTCATGCGTCAAGTTTGAATTATGTCGATAAAAAAAGTTTTTCTGTTTGAAACACATGTTTCAAATATTATAAATGAGCATAACTTCCTTAATCTGCAATAAGTGTATTAATATTATAGATCAATCGATTTGCCTCTAATCAAGGAATCTTTTCCGTTCTTGCATCAATTTTGAATTATATAAGGTAAACATTGTTACTATAAAAAGCCGTGTTTTCAAATATTATGCATTACCATAGCTTCCTTAGTGTCAATAAAATGTATCAATATTATAGGTCAATCGATTTGTCTTGAATCAACACAACTTTTCTATTCTCGCATCAACTTTAAATTATGAGAATGAGAAAATTTTTACTATAAAAATTGATTTCAAGAATATATAAATTACCATTAACCCCCTACTTTTTAATAAAATTTATTAAAATTGTAGGTCAATCGATTCGTCTCGAACCAAGGAATCTTTTATATTGTTGTACCAACTTTGAATGAGGACATATCATCTCACATGCGGCAAGTCTCTCTGCGGCATGTCACAACTGCGGCATCTCCATCTAGCAGCTTCTCTCCCGCGCGGCATTTTTCACAGTAAAATTGACATTTTTGCGGCATCTCTCACCGCACCCCTGTGACTGGCCAAAGAAATAATGTTGGTCAAACCCCTACCCCTTTTCCAACGTCTCGTGGGGGCGGGAAGGCACCCCTGTGACTAGCCAAAAAATAATATTGGTCCCCTTTCCACTGGTGAGAGATGCCGCTAGGTAGAGATGCCGCAGGTGTGACTTACCGGAGAGAGACTTGCCGCATGTGAGATGATATGGACCCCTTTGAATTATGCTAATGAAAAAAGTTTCACTGTAAAAAACTGATTTTTCAAATATTATGCATTACTGTAGCTTCCTTACTGTTCAATAAAATGTTTCACTATTATAAGTCAATCGATTCGTCTCGAATCAACAGATCTTTTCTATTCTCGTATAAACCGATTTTTAAAATATTATTGAGTGCTAAAAAAAATACAATAAATATTTTTAGAAATCCTTCGGTCAGTTTCATTGTATTAGACATTTTCAAATTGAGGAAGGTTTAATTAAATGAATTTAAAAATGTTGGAAAATGTCACCATTACAAAGCTTCCTCTATGGCCACCTTGATTCTTATTTTTAAAGAGCGATGAAAAGAATTCTACAGTTGATAGCAGTAAATTATTTCGATTTTATATTTTCTCCACTTTATCCCGGCAGCTTTGATAAATTGATAATCGTCAGAAGTAAAGAGCCGGCGATTTAGCGAAAGCCAACAAACGCCGGACTTTAAAGATCTTGGCTCGCTTTGTTAACGAGGCCGTACGGTGTATACCCAGCAGACGTTTTGCGTGGGAAGGCAAAGAGAATAGATAATAACCACAGTTGGTTTTTCGCCAAATGCGTTCTCCAGGCACTCTCGAGCTACGAGGGATAATCGAGTGATCTCCCCTGGGGAGGCCCCTGGTCCTACGGGACCCGGGATGGCTCTTACGGGGCTCTATGGGGGCGCGAGGTGGCGCTTCAATTCAATTCGTGGTTTGATAGCCGTATACTTCGCCATGGGTGGCTGAAGTCTTGACAGCCCCCCGCTATGAGATATCTCCATCGGATCCTATCTGGTTCATAGCTAATAGCGAAACTGTCGTGTGGTCCATGTCATTCGTAAAATAGTTCCCTGGTGCCATTGATATCTCATTTTTGATGGTGCTACTCATATCGATCATGAAGAAGAAAATTATACGGCATATGTATGTGATGATGTAGATTGTTTTGATAAATTGAGAAAACACAGATTTGATAAATGCTGATTGATGTTCATTGTTCACGGTTCACTGTTCATGTTAAGGGATGAAGCTTTTCTCGGAGAGCAGTCCATTTATTGAAAAATATATAGCGCCATTTCCGAATAATATCTCGAAGCTATTGTTCTCGGGAAACTTGTGTTCATGAGTGGATGAAGCTGTCGTTTCTTTCGCAGTTTGAAATAAAAAGTCTGCAAACTTCAGGTTCATGATATATATAAGATCATCTAAATAATATATTCAATATTAACAATATACATAAAAAAATGTCATATTCCCTTAACCATATAAATAGTCAATTTTTGTTTAATGATCCAGAGGCCAAAAAGGCCATGGCTTAGAGTGGCAAATATTTAGGGGCGGCACGGCGGCATGACATTTTTTTTATCATTACGGAACACATCTGTTGGAGAGCTGGACAAGGGGATTGTACACTTAGGGGTAATTTTTGGGGCTGGGAGAGCTGGACAGGGGGATTTTACACCTAGGGGTGATTTTTGGGGCGGGGGAGAACTAGGCAACGGATTTTTACACTTAGGGGTAATTTCTGGGGCTGGGAGAGCTGGACAGGGGGACTTTACACTTAGGGGTGATTTTTTAGGCTGGAGAGAACTGGATAAGGGGACTTTACACATAGGTGTGACTTACAGGGCCGGAAAGAACGAGACAGAGGTGAGTTTTGGGGCTGGGGAAAGCTCGACAGGGATATTTGACACTTAAAGGTAATTTTTGGGGCTGAGGAGAGCTAAGGCAAAGGGATTTTACACTTAGGGGTGATTTTTGGGGCTGTGGAGACCTGGACAAGGGCTTCTTACACATATGGTTGATTTTTGAGGCTGATGAGAGCTCGGGGACGGGATTTTACACTCACGGGTGATTTTTGTGGCTGGGAAAAGCTGAACAAGGGATTTTTACACATATGCGTAGTTTTTGGGGCTGGGTAGTGCTAAGCAAAGGGATTTTACACTTAGGTGTGATTTTTGTGGCTAAGGAGAACTGGACAAGGAGGTTTTATACTTAGGGATGATTTTTGGGGCTGGCGAGAGCTAAACAAGGGATTTTTATACTTAGGTGTGATTTTTGGGGCGGTGGAGAGCTGGAAAAGGGGTTCTTACACATATGGATGATTTCTGGGGCTGGGGAGAGCTAAGGCAACGGTTTTTACACTTAGGGGTTATTTTTGTGGCTAGGAAGAGCTGAACAAGGGGTTTTTACAGTTAGACGTGATTTTTGGTGCCTGGGAGAGCTAAGTATAGGGATTTTACACTGAGGGGTGATTATAGTGGCTGAGAGAGCTGGACAAGGGAGTTTTACACTTAGGTGTAATTTTTGGTGCTGGGAAGAGCTAGACAGAGGTGAGTTTTTGGGCTGGAGAGAGTTCGACAGGGATATTTGACACTTAAGGGTGCTTTGTGGGGGTGGGGAGAGCCAAGCAAAGGGATTTTAAACTTAGGAGTGATTTTTGTGGGCGAGGAGAGCTGGACAAGGCTGTTTTACATTTAGGGTTGATTTTTCGGGTTTCCGAGAGCTGGACAAGGGTTTTTACACATATGGGTGATTTATGGGTCTACGGAGAGCTGAGGAGGGGGATTTTATACTAAGGGGTGATTTTTGAGTGAGGGTAGAGCTGGATAGGGGAGATTTTACACTTAAGGGTGACTTTCGGGGCTGGGAAGAGCTAGACAGAGGTGAGTTTTTGGACTGGGGAGGTATTGTCAGGGATATTTGACACTTAGGGATGATTTTTGGGACTGGAGAGAGCTAGGCAAAGGGATCACAGACTATGAAAAAAAAAATTTGGGCAAACGTTTACATTTAGGGGTTGAAATCACCCCTTATATATTTTTTAGTTTCTTAGTTTTTTAAGAGGTAACATTGTTTTTTATTCATTGTTCTGACACAAAATTGTTCTAATTGATGCTGTATTACAATATTACCGTGAGTTGTAAAAACACGTACCCTCTAGAGTATCATAATTTACAAAATCTACCCCTAGAATGCTTCGCCATATGACATATATTTTAAGATTGTGGACATCCACCCCTTTAATATTACACAGCCCCACAAAAAAAGTAGGTTGTCCGACGGACAAGAGTAGTCACAAATTATGGATTTTGGGTCGCGGAAGCCGAATACAAGGTCAGAATTCCGCAATCGCCCACAGGTTTTTTTCTAACCTGAAAAAACGTCGTTTTTAAAACTATTTTTGCATTGAAAAATATGTAAAAAAAAACATGTTTTTTTTCAATCTCGACCACAAATTTGTATTCAGCGGCGAAAAATACATAGAAATGGTCTTTTTTGGTCCGCCGGGCCCAATACTTTGCGGTGGGGGAAGGGCTGCACAGAGAACAATACCGTAAAATCTTGCCGCAAAAAAATGTGATGTTTTGCCAAACCAGAGAAGTCACATCCTATGGATTTTGAGTCGCTGAATCCGAATCCAAGGTCAGAATTCCGCCAACACCCTCAGGTTTTTTTTCTCACCTTAAACAAACATCATTTTTTTGACAATTTTCGCATTCAAAAATATGGTAAAAAAAACCGTGTTTTTTTTAATCTCGGCCACAAATTCGGATTCAGTGGCGAAAAATATGTAGAAATGGTCTTTTTTGGTCCGCCGGGCCCAATACTTTGCGGTGTAGAAGGGGCTGCACAGAGAACAATACCGTAAAACCTTGCAAAGAAAATGTTGATGTTTTGCCAAACCAGAGTAGTCACATCCTATTGATTCGGATTCAGCGACACGAAATTCATAGGATTTGACTACTCTGGTTTGGCGAAACATCACATTTTTTTCGGCAAGGTTTCACAGAATATTTATCAATTTTAATTAATTTAAGAAGATTTCGAGGGATTTTAAGAGATTTTAAAAGATTCAATGTGCTTTAAATGGGTTTTAAAATATTTCAGGGGATATCACAAAACTTTTAAAGGTTTCAGTGGGTTTCAAAGAATTGTTAGGAAATGAAATGTATTTTAAAAGATTTTAGGGATTTTCGAAGTATTTCAAAATATTTCAAGAGATCTTGCAGGACACATTTCAAGGGATTTCACAGATTTTTTATGGATTTCAAGTAATTCAAGAATATTTCAAAGGATTTATAAGAATCTTGAAAGATTTCATGATCTATGGAAGGATCTAAGCTATTGCAAGAGATTTCTAGAGACACCAAAGTATATTAAATGTTTTTAAAGAGTATCGAAATATTTCATGTCAATTTTAAACATTTCAGGGAATTTCGGAAGATTTCGAGGGATTGAGAAATATTTTAAAAGTTTCAATGGGGCTCTAAGGATTTCAAGTAATTTCAACAGTTTAAAAAATTATGAGGTATTTCAAATGACTCTAAAAAAATGTTTGCGGTTTCACGGGCTTCTAAAATTTCCCAATTGATTATGACCCAATTAAAAACAATTTCGGGTCAACTAAAAATTCCGAACAGTAAAATTACTGTAAAATTTCGGAAAAAGAAAATATTCGAAATAGAAAATTCCGGAAATTATAAAATTACCGACAATTAAAAATTCCCTAATTGGAAAAGTCCCGAATAATATAAAATTGTCGACAGTTCGTAATATTTTCAAGTTTGAAAATTTTCAATAATTGATAATTCCCGGAATAGAATTGCCATCAGAGAAAAATTTTTGAATGATAAAATTCCCGAATCCTAACAATTAAAAAATTGATTTGATATTAAATAAATGATAAAATAAAAATATGTTCATTAAAAAAAGTATTTTATTCTATTTTTTACTCATTATTTGTTGCTACAATTATTCTTTAATTGTTTAGTTTCGCGAATTTTACCATTTTGAAATTTTACTGTGTCGGGAATTTTAAGTTGTACGCAATTTTATAATTTCGGGAATTTTCTGTTTTGAATATTTTGGTTTTCGGGAATTTTATTTTACGGGATTTTTCATTCGTCCCAAATTTTAAAGTTTTTCAAAGTATTTAAAATTATTTTAAGGGATTTCATGAGGTTTCAGAGAAATGAGCTTTCAGAGGATTTCAAGCCATTTTCAGAAATGTTTTGAGAGCTTCCATAAGATATTTATTTGTATTGCTTTTATAGGGTTTGTGGCCAGTGAACCGTTAGTAACAATTTTCTGAAATATTGCCATGTATTAAGTTTTAGAACTTACAAGTAAAGTGCCTTATTAATTAAAAATTCGCATTTTTGACTGATTTAGTCTTTTTCAGTGTAATAGAGCTCAATACTTGAAATATGGAAATATTCAATAAACCCGCGCATAGCGCGCGTGTTTTTTGGATAGTAAAAATAAAATTTTTATTTAAGTCCATATTTCTTTCTTAATTTGAGAGTTTAACAATTTAAATATAATTCTAAATATTGGATACCTGTCGAAGTTGACGAATTTTAAATTTAGATAATCTCCAATTAAAAACCGACTAAATACGAGTATGCCAACAGTTATAAATGTGGATGCTTCTATAATTTAGGCAAACCCGTGTCTAAAAGTACTTTCAAAATGCATTTAAAATTTATTCCTATAAATTGTTTAAACTAAGTTAGTTTTGTAGAAAATTCCTCAAAAGTGGTCAAAAATGCAAATGCTTGGTTAAAAATTAATCTGTTTTGGTTGAGAATTCAACTATTTTGTTGAAAATTCGTCTTTTTTGGTTAAATTCAATTGTTTTTCATTTAAAATCAAAATCTTTTTTTGCTGAAACATCAACAACTATATTTTTCTGTGGAAAATTCATCTCTCTAGGTTGACAATTTAACTTCTTGCTTGAAAGCTGAACTATTTTGTAAAAAATTAATTTTTTTCTTGTTGAAAATTCATAATTTTAGAAGAAAATATTCATGTATTTTGTTGAAAATTAGACTTAATTGTTGAAACTTTCCTTTTTTGTTGGGTAAAAATCAATTTTTTCAACAGAAAATTTAACTATTTGGTTGAAAATGAACATTTTTGTTGAAACTTTATATTTTTGGGTTAAAAAATCAACTGTTTTATATAGAAATTTCGTCTTTTTGTCTGGAAAATTCAACAATTTGGGAGAAAATTCAAATATATTTTAGGGAATTCAACTGTTTTGTAGAAGATTCGTTTTTTTTAAATTGAAAATTAATTTTTTTAAATTAAAATTTACGAAGTGTCTCGTCTTCCCGAAATTCGGGATGAGTAGTCAAATAGTTTTCAGGAACTTGACATACAGCCTGAAGTTGAACTATTTCATTTTTGGTTAAAAATTGATTTTTTAGTCTAGAAATTCAACTATTTTTTGAAAATGTAGGTTGTTTGTTGAAAATTCGTCTCTTTGGTAGAAAATATTTCTTCTTGGTCGAAAATTCAACTAGATGGTTAAAAATTTATGTATTTTGTTCAAAATCTATTTTTTGGGTTAAAAATTATTTTTTTAAACTGAAAGCTTAACTTATTTGTTGAAAATAAACTTTTTGGTTGAAATTTCATATTTTCGAGTTCAAAATTCAACTGTTTTGTATTGAAAATTCGTCTTTTTTGTGTTGGAAATTCGACACGTTGGTAGAAAATTATTCTCCTTGATTGAAAATTCAACTATTTCGTTAGAAATTCATTTCAACTATTTTTGATTTATGTAAAATTAAAATATTTCCTTGGTTAAAATATGAACTATTATATTTTTTGTGCAGTCTTTTTTGGTTGAAAATTCGCAAATACTTGTTTGAAAGTTGAATTACTTTGTTAATTTATAAGGAACGGTAAGATTTGACCCACCCCCCTCCCCGCAAGTCTTCTTACGTTATTTGTTGATGACATCTAAATGAATTCACGAAAAAAATTAAGTCGGTAAAAATTACGTTAGATTGGGTTGGGGGGGGGGGCTTACAGACCCTAAAAAGCGTGATACGTGATTTAAAATTTCAGGAAAAAGCTAAAAATAAGGGTTCACATTTGTCAAGGAAACTAAGAGACCTTAAGTTGTTTATGTATTTCTGATATAATAATTTTCAAATTTTAAATTTGGTTGGGCGACCGCTCAAATCGCCCCTCTCTGAATCTGCCCTTGCTGGAGAGGAAGGATTGAATATTATTATGATTCTCAAAATCCAAGTTTTTAAGTTCATTATTTTAGGTCATTAATTTTTTTTTTAGAATCTTCTTGGTGCTGAAGGAACAAGTTTGCAATGGCGATTGATAGCGAGTCATCTGATAACGCGACTGTCACGTGACCCTCTTCCTGACAAATCAGAAGCCAGTTCTGCCTCGAGTATCAGCAACATGTACATACTCAACGAACTTTTCGTCGTTCTTGGATATTTTGCAGTCAACAATCAAGAAAATCAGGTATGTTTAAATAAAATAAAAAATATTATCCTCAGGTTGAAAGACGAAAAAGCCACGAATTTGAATAACGGTTTAATTAAAAAACAATTGACCGAATCCATTTCAAATCAGACAGGTAGGTACACTTCAAATCGTAGAATCTCTCAGCGACAAAATATGTTGTTTTTTAGAGGAAATTAGGCAACACTTGTTTTCCCGATTTGAGAACAAAAATGTTCTGTGAAGTTCTGGGTATTTCAATTTTGTTTTTCAAAAAATCACCAATTCGTTCTTCAAACCCCTATAAAAGATGTTGGTTTTCAGAAGGAATTTGGCCATACGTATATTTCAGACGTTCTCAAAAAATCTACACATATATTTTTTGCAATTTTTTAAATCAAATTTTGCCTTCTATACGGAAGACATCATGTAAGTTTTATGGGGGTTAAATAACTTTTGTGGACAGGACCATTTATGTTCGTAAAACCGAATTTTCTCATTTTCCTCACAAACAACGGCAGATAGGGAAAAATATTAAGATCAAAGTTTCCACGTCTAAAAAAGTTCTATATAAAAAAACTCTTGTTCTTTTGTGATATCTTGCATCGATTACGAGAAAAATGAGAAAATTATATTTTTAGGAACGAAAATTCTTCCGGCCTCAGAAAGGGTTTAGCCTGCATAAAACTGGTAGACTTCCTTTCTTATATTAGTAGAAACTGGAAACAAATATGGGAAAAAAGGTGGGATTTTCCAGAATTTTTTTCCTTTTTTTTTTTAATTTTGAAAACATGAGAACAATATTTTCTGGAAAACCCCACCTTTTTATTTTTTCCAATATTTTACAAAGTTTCTGTAAAAAATATAGGAAAAATTAAAAGGCTGGGAGTTTCCAGAAAATATTTTTTTTTTCGAATTTTGACAACATGAAATAAATATTTTCTTGGAAACCCCACCTTTTTTATTTTTTCCCAATATTTTTACAAAGTTTGTGTAAAGAAATATGGGAAAAAATAAAAAGGTGGGATTTCCAGAAAATCTTTTTTTTCGAATTTGGAAAATATGAAATAATTATTTTCTGTGAAACCCCTTTTTTTCCAATATTTTAAAAAAGTTTTTGCTAATATAAGTAAGGCATCCTATCCGATTTATGCGGGCCAACCCATTTTTGAGACCACGACAATTTTTTTTCAAATAATTGAATTTTTGCATTTTTTATTAACAAAAGACAGATTCGACAAAATCGCGTGAAAAATTCAATAATTGAATGTTTCGAAAAAAATCTTGTGTCTACATATTTGTTTTGGTGTAAATAAAACTTATAGAATATATTCTTTATATCAGCACGAATTTTCCATCTTTATCTTACCGGCTGAATTTTGAAAACATGGGAAGCTCATGTTCTGGAAAACCCTATTTTTTTTATTTGATCTAATATTTATTTAGTTTGTGCTTATATGAAGAAGACGTTCTGTATATTTTAAGCAGGCCAAAACATTTTTGTGACCACGAGAATATTTGTTCGAAAAATGTTTTAAAATTAGCAAACTTTATTCTTACCATTTTGTCGAAACTGTCGTTTGTAAGAAAAATACAATAATTGCTTCCTCATAGGTAGAGGTTTGTAATGACATAAATTTTAAAATATCATTTTTTGACATATTTCGACACAATTCGACACCAGGAGTCCAAAAATACAATTTTTAAATAATACTCGTGTGCGTCTTTGTGTTGTAACTTTTTTCTGTTCACCATATCTCGAAAAGTAAAAGAGCTATGGTCATGAAATTTGGACGAATTTTAGCTCCGACTGATATCCAGGTTTGATAGGATTTTGAACTAGATCGGCCATTTACAAGTTTTTTTTTGCGTTTAGAGATTTAAAAAGAAATGTGACCTTTATATGAGAAAAACTTGTTTGAGAATCAAAATACGACAATACTATATGTAATGCCTTTGTTCGCGACCTTGAGACGCATTGGTTGACCTATTGTTGAACCTTTTATGACCCACCAGTTCCGATTTATGAAGTTTCAAGAAAACTGGCGTATTCTGTTTATATGGGAAAAACTTTTTTATTCTTATGAATACTACAGTATTGTATCTGATAAGTATGATCGCGTCTTCGAGACATTTCGAATAACATATTGATGAAGCTTCTATGACCTCTTATGATCTAGCAATACCGATTTATAAATTTAAAAAATATATTGTTCATCTTGTTTATATGAGGAAAACTTTTTTAATATTGGGAATACAACAATAATGTATATGATATATTTGTTCGCTGTTGGAGACGCGCCCAAATTAGAAAATTTCGTTACCTACCGTAAACTACCAATATCGTTTTTAAATTTGTTAACAAAATTATTTTCCTTTTTTATAATAGGATTTTTTGTAGGGGGAATATAACAGTACTGCATTTGATGTAATTGTTCGCGTCTTCGAGACGCGTGGATTGACCTATTGGCGAACTTTCAATGACCATTCTTGATTAATCAATAGCTTAACTAGAAAGTTAAGAAAAAAGTCACATTATTTCTATGAAGGAAACTTTGGTTTTTATTTGAAATATAACACTACCGTAAGTTAAAAAGTTGATCACTGTAACTAAACACAGCTCTTAACATTTTGGTGGGCTCTCTGATTTTGTGAAAATAAGATTTTCGGTAAGACAGAAACACAAGCTTGAAAAATATTAAAAGTATCCATTTTTTCTTTAATTAGGGAAAAACCTCCCAAAATGCACCGTTACATCTTTAGTACTTCGCGACGGTTTATTATCTTCTTTAAACTCTGTCTCAACATTTCAAATATTTTTTATGAATTCACAATTTGATTTATCGTTTTGGATGTCAAAAGCGTCTGGATTGCAATTATTCTAAAACCTGTTATAAAACTTTATAAGATTGAAAGGGAAATTTAAATCAACATATAAAATATATATTATAAAATAAAAAAAGAATAAGTATGTAGAACTATAAAATTGAGTAAATTGTATCCCATTAGCTCGTGAGACACGAGTCTCTTCACGAAGAAGTCTATGACTGAAGTCTAATCTCAAACGAGTCGTGCGTTCCTGCGATATCCCAACATTGCTGGAATGCTTCAAGCCATCCTCCGCAGTCGATTTCTGTCCAGGAAGGTACCGCAAAGTATCTCGATAAGCGTTTCTTTTTTGATAACCCCACAGAAAAGGCAATCTTGAGCTATCGGAACACGTCTGACAAAATAGAAAGCTCTTGATCGTTTTCATGTCTCTAACCAGCATTCCTGAAACGCATCTCTTTTTCTCCAATTCAAATTCTTGTCTTAATTTGTTCCCTTAGTTTGACTATCCGTCCTTCAACGTAGGTCTAGACACGATCATATTCAGATTTTTCATTCTTTTCTCTTAGGAGCCGTCCATAAATTATGTTACTAATTTGAGGGGGGTATAGGGGGTCCCGCCGAAAGGGAGGTTGGGGTCAGTGGAAGTAACTTTACGAATTTTGTGAAAGATGACCCTGCAACGATACAATTGAATAATAACTTGATAAGTTTGAAAATCACTTTCATATTTCAGATTCCACACTCTTTCCCCTATTCACCTCTTTCCCCCCTTTTTAAAGTGTTGTACTTTTTTCCCTGTTTTCAAGCAACTTCTCATTTTTCTCGTTTTTTCGCTTAAATGCAAACTGAATTATTAGAGCCCAATAAGAAAATCCTACTATGTTTGGTGGGTAGTTAATTATTTTTAATTGAAAAGTCTACTATTATATTTTTAATTCGGAATTGAGGGTCCGAATTAAGTAACCGGTTATAACTTTCTGGCGCCTAAAGTGGGGGCCCCTCAAACTTAGTACCGATTCTTTGATCCGGGCCCTTAATTCCTCTCTTTTAGTTAAAAATCTACCATTTGGTTGAAATATTATACTTTTTAGTTGAAAATTCAACTACATATTTCGTTGAAAATTTGTTTGATTTATTGAAAATTTGTCTTTTCTGGTAAAGAATTAATCCTCCTGATTTCAAAATCATCTTTTTCGTTGAAAATTTAACTATTTGGTTGAATGCTGAACTCTGTTATCAAACATTCATTTTTTTATAATTCATCATTTTAGTTGAAAATTAATCTCTTTGGATGCAAATTTAACTATTTGGTTCAAATTTGATATTTTTAGTTGAAAATTCGTTTTTTTGTTGTTGTTCGTTGACCAAGAATCGAACTTTTGAGAACTGTAAAAGAACCGAACGCTGGAGAACGACACAGGATCTATGGCTTAATGTCTCTGTATTGAAAATTGGTCTTTTTGGTAAAGAATTTGGTTGAATTTAGTTCAATATTAATCGCCTTGGTTAAAATTGGATATTTTTTGTTGAAAATCCAAATATTTGATTGAAAATTCGTGTATTTTGTTGAGAAATGGTCTTTTTCGTAAAGAATTAATCTTATTAGTTAAAAGATCATCTGTTTGGTTGAAAATATAACTATTAGATTGAATGTTGAACTCTGTTGTTAAAAATTCATTTCTTTTTGAAGATTCATAATTTTAGTTGAAAATAATCTCTTTGGTTAAAAATTTAACTATTTGTTTGAATGTTGAACTCTGTTGTTAAAAATTCTTGTTTTTATGAGTCATCATGTTTGCTGAAATATAATCTTTTTGGTTGATAATTTAACTATTCAGCTGAACTATTCCGAACTATTCTGTTGAAAATTAGTTGTTTTTTTGTGGCTGAGAATTAATTTTTTAAACTAAAAATGTAACTATTCCTTTTTTGGTTGAAAATTAAAATTTCAAGTGAAAGTTTATATTTTTTAGTTGAAAATTCAACTATGTTTGGTTGAAAATTAATTTTTTTTGCTAAAAATTCAACTGTTTGGTGGAAAATTCATCTTCCTTAATTGAATGTTAACGTTCTTGTTGACAGTTTATCTTTTCGGGTTTAAGGGTCAACTTTATTCTAAAACATACAACTTTTTAGCTTAAAACTTAATTCTTTTCTTGAAAATTCGTCTCTTTGGGTAGAAAATTAATCTTCATTGTTGAATATTCATTCATTTTGTTGAGGATTCAATTATTTTCTTAAAAATTCACCCTTTTCGGTTGGATTAAACTCGTTGAAAATTCTTTTTTTTTTGTTGAAAATTAATTTCTCAGAATGAAAATTTAAAGATTCTATTTTTTGTTGAAAGCTGTTCTTTCTTAGTCGAAAATGCAGCTGTTTGGTTGAAAATGTAACTATTTGTGATTGAATTTTATTCTTTTTGTTTGAAAATTCGACTATTTGGTTGAAATTGCATCTTTGTAGGTTGAAAATTCAACTGTTTGGTTAAAAGTGAAACTATTATGTTAATAATTTAAATAATGTATTGAAAATTCAACTTTTTTCTGAAAGTCATCTTTTTTTGGTCAGAAATGCAACTGTTTTGTTGAAAATTTGTCATTTGGATGGAAAATTTATCTTTTAGCTTATAGTTGACAACACAGTCACGTTGACATATTGGCAACTGAACTCAATAGATTCGCGAAAAATCGCAGAATAAACGTCAAAACTGTGTTTAGCTAACGACTACGGTCGTCAACCAGGGCTGCCGGGGGGGGGGGGGGGGGTAAAAAATTACCTTAAATTGGTGACGTAGAGGTCATACTTTATGGACGGCCCCTTACACAGTCATCACAGGTTGTCACCTATTCACCTTTTTTCATCTATTTTGGAATTTTTGAACTATTTCACCTACTTTGGAAATTTCACCTTTTTCATTTGTTTTGTAAATTTGTCGCCTTTCTTCAACTTTTTAAATTGACAAAGTGAAATTTTAATTTACAAAAATATTGTGTAACCTTATCCATTTTAAATCCATTTGCGGTTTATACTATACGCTGATTCAGTTGCCGACGACATACGCTGTTTTTTAAAACAAAAAAGACTATACGAACTTTACATATTCAATAAAAAATTTGTTTGACAAAGTAATGAATATTACAGTTATATAAAGAATAACGCAAACTATAAAAAAGAGTGGTCGATCTTTAAAGTGTGGTATTATTTAAGCTAAAACAGGAATTTAATTTTTTCCTCTTGCATCTGATAGAACTTTTAGTTTTCTTCATAAATCCGGCGGAAAATTCTTCTCAAAACTTGAAAATAAGCAAAATCGTGGAGCTCCGCTCCTCTCACTTCTCTGAGTTCCCTGTGTTTGGAGCTGTCACCTGTGGGTTATGAGTTGTGAGTTAAGAGTTGTGGGTTGAGAGTTGACAAAGAAACCGATTCTCTGAGGACGGCAATCAAATCCGAACTCAAGAGAAGCAATATCTAGGTCTATGGCTTAATGTCTCTGTTGTTAAATTTTTTAAGAAGAAAATTAGAAACACAATATTAACAAGTCAATCTGTGCAAAAATTTATTTTTCAAACAAAAAGGCTAAGAAACATTGTGAATCCAAAAATCAGTTGTTTTGAAAAAACACATTCAAAAAGTTCAATATATGCAAAAAGAATTGCATAGAAAGGCCTCAAAATATGTTTGTGAGTTAGGCGTTCCCCTCCCTTTCCCTCCACGCCCCTCATTTCCCCTCACTTCCCCGAGTTTCACGCCCCTTACTTCCCTGAGTTCCCTGAGCGTGCATTGTTTAATTATACTATGCCGTTATATCCTTTAAATTATCTAGATTTTTTTTTAGATTATCTAGATTGTTTCGTATTTTATTAAAGTAGTTCTCAACATTGATTTTTAAATTATAATACGTTGATTTAAAAAAATTTTCGAAACAATAAGACACATTTAAAAAACGTTTTGTTTGGTTAATTTCTAGCTTCATGACATTTTATTGCATCAATAGTAGGTCACTGAATCCCGCTAACAAAGAGACATGAAAGTCTCCTTGTTTCGCAAAGGAACTGTAAATATTTATCAATTAACGTCTCTTACGATTCAACGAGGACTTACTTCTTTTTTTTTCCTCTTTTTTCGACCTGTAAACGCTTGAAGACGAACGTTTATTTGGCAAGTTGCCCTTCGCAGCTTTCCTCTTTCCCCTCTCGGGAGGCGTTGTTCTCCTTACAGGATTAAAAGTCAAGAAAAACAGTGCATGAGGCCTCTGTTTATTCTCGTGAAAAATCTCGTTTATATGCAAAGCTGCTCCATCGAACCGTTCGACGGAGAACTTACACACTCGAGAGTGGGGGAGACAACGAGGAGGGCGTAATTAACAAAAACAATTCTCAGCGAGCATGCTCTATTTTAAAACTTGTGAGGGAGAAAAGAATTCCCTTTTGTTCCGCTTTATTTTTTTATTTATTTAGTTGAACGCTTTCAAATTCAAAAATTTTTAAGTTAACGATTTAAAGATAGAAGCCTTCCAATTTTTGATACTTCTAACTTTGATAGCCCTCAATAAATTCTAATGTATTCGGTATAATTCAAGCCGAGGCGCTCGAAAATACAATTTTAAAAAAATGTCCGTATGTATGCATGAGTAACTTTTTTCTATTCACCATATCTCGAAAAGGAAGAGAGCTATGATCATGAAATTTGGACGAATTATAGGTCCGATTGATATCCAGATCTAATAGGTTTTTAACCTTGATCGACCATTTAGAAGTGTTTTTTTTTTAGTTTAGAGATTTCAAAAACAAAATTTCACCCTGTTTGTATGAAAAAAATTTTTTTGTGTTAAAAATACAACAATACGATAACTATTGTATTTGTTCGTGTCTTCAAGATGCATCAATCGACCTATTGTTGAAACTTTTATGACCCACCAATTCCGATTTGTGAAGTTAAAAAAAAAAATTTATTCTGTTTATATAAGAAAATTTTTTTAAATATTTAAAATACAATAATACTATATCTAGTATATTTGTTCACGTCTTCGAGATGAATCTATCGACCTATTGTTGAACCTTTTATGACAAAAAAAATGGAATAGTTATATTTTCAGTTAAAGAAATTAATTTTACCAATAAAAAAAAACTTCTAACAATATATTTGAATTTATAACCAAAAAGATCAATTTTGACCAAGAAGATTAATATTCTACCACAAAAGACTAATTTTCAACAAAATGTATGAATTTTTAACCAAATAGTTGAATTTTCAACTAAAGAGGTTACATTTTCAACGAAACATGGAATAGTTGAAAGTTTCAGATAAAAAAATTAATTTTCAACAAACGAAAAGAGAATTTCGAACTAAAAAGGTGATTTTCAATCCAGAAGATTTATTTCCTACCAAGAAAGTCGAGTTTTCAACAAAATACATGAATTTTCAACCAAAAAAGATGAATTATCAACCAAAAAAGATGAATTCTCAACAAAAAATGTAATAGTTCATATTTCAACCTAAAACGATTTTTATTCTAAACCCAAAATAGTGAATTCAAGCAAAAAAGACGAATTTTAATTAAAATAGTTGAATCCTCAACCAAAATAGATTAATTTCCAACCAAACAGTTGCACTTTTAGTCAAAAAGATTCAATTTGTACATTTTCTTCTCTAAGTCTTAATTTTATTAAAGTTCCACTTTAATTGACAGAAATTGTATGTATATTCATTCCCTAAGTTTATAAAATCAGGGTAGTTACAGAAGTCGGATTTTAAAAATCAAGGAAATTTGCAGGATTTCCAGGTCAACTTGTTGTCCAGGACAACATTATAAAAAATTCTATTAAAAAATTAAACTCAAATCAATTTCAAAGAATTGTTTTGTTGGCAATATAATTTCCAGAAAAATTATTGTTTATTACCGGCGGAAATTATTTACACGCCGGTTTTTAGCTGATGCTAAAGTGCCTTAATTTTTATAATATTAACATGAAATTTTGTCCTTCTAACAGCGCGAAGGAGAATAGAAATCTACATCTAATAAGCCCAAGCTAAAGGCCAAATGTCAATTTTATCAAAAGACATTGCAAAAAAACTTCAAATTCAGATGTTTTTGAAAAAATTGGGATAACTCTGGAAAAAATTAAAAATTTTAAAGCTCTTGGGCTCATTTAAAAGGTAAGTTTTCACAATATCATACAAAATTGTTAAAATATTTTTAGAATTTTGTCCCTATATTCTACCCTAGTGTCAAACTTGTTGCAAAAAAGTCGCAAAATTTTAAAAATGTGTACGTACTTACAAACATTTGTTTAACATCATTATTTATTATATTTTAATAAATTTCAGTAATATTTACCAAAATATTATTGTTTTCTTTCAATTTTCTAAAATATTTTTAAAAATATGATTGTTTTGAATTTTTTAAATCATGCGGTGAGTACAATCATTATTTTAAATTTTGCAATTTTTTTTCACCAAGTTCGACACTAGGGTAGAGTGTAGGGAAAAACTACTAAAAATATCTTAACAATTTAGCAATAGTATATTGTGCTACAAGTTGAAAAAGCGAGAGATTTAAAACGAGTGTGAAGTTAAAACACGAGTTTTAAATCGTCGCTTTTTCAATGTGTGGGACACGATACTTTTTCTATAATTTGTGCAAAAGTGCTAGTTTTTGTTTACCTGTTTTTTGTGTAAAAAGAAGGCGATTTTTTGTCGATTGACGCAACAATGACAATGGCAATTATCAAAACCATGGCAGTAATAATAAGCTGGCTCTCACAATTGAATAGTTGGCCGATCAAGTTGAGGGCTTCAAAATTTCCGATTTTTCGTGAAAAAAACCAAGCACAGTATTTTCGGAGAAACTGACGGTGTTTTTTTGCTTTTGCCAAGTGACAAAAGTACATACAAAATACACAACTCGAGACTTTTCAGGAAATTTATTTTAGGTTAGGGACGACAGTCGGAAAATAGAATGAAGTTGGCTGCGCACGATGCACGAGTACACCCGAGGCAGCACGAACCCACCCGAAATAACATTTACTTTTGTCACTGTGCCTCACTTTTATCACTGTGCCTCACTTTTATCACTGTCCATATACTTTTTCCACTGCATCTGTCTACTTTTGTCACTGTTGCCCGGAAAGGTCGGCACTGCGCATGCGCCACGTCATCGACCAAAAATCGATCACTTTTTACACCAAAAACAGGTGGAAAAACTGGCACTTTTTCGCGAATTATAGAAAAAATACTTTAGAGATTTACTTTGAAAATTAACCGAAGAACTTTGAAAAATGTTGATTATTTCTAAAGTTATTCCAATTTTTCGAAAACATGGAAATTTGACATATATACCATTAAGCCATTTCCCTTTCGGCGAGCCTCAAGGGGTAAGCGTGACACTACCCGATTCGGGTAGTGTTTCTAGGTGGATAGTTTCTTGTAGTAAATAACTACAAGTGTGGGCTCACCAAACCCACGACCGCCAACAGCAACGCAGTAGTATCAGACGGTCACCCATCCAAGTACTAACCGCGCCCAACACTGCTTAACTTCAGTGATCTAACGGGAACTGGTGTTTCCAGCGTGGTATGGTATATCTTTTTGTAAAATTCACATTTGTCCTTTTAATTAGACTTATAAAGTTTTATTAACCTTCGCACTATTATATGGGGGAAAAAATCAATGTTAATATTATAAAAATGAGGCACCTTAACTTAAAAAATAGGCGTGTAGGTAATTTCCGCGGGTACTGTACATAAAATTATTAATCAATGCAAAATTAAAAAGGCTTTTTCTCCTATGTTTTCATTCTAAATAACACTGAAAAAGTGAACGGCTAAGTTCGCCATTCTATCGTGCATAATATAATATATAATATATAATATAATAATATAATATATTAATATAATTAATAATATAATAGCGTATTACTATACGCTTCCCGCGCTCATTCAAATCGTTAGAACATAACTTAATTAGATTTTATGAATCTGAATTAGTATATAATAAGCAGAAAAGTGCTAAAATAATTGTTAAAGTTTCAAAAACAAATGACAATACAAATTTCCAGGCTCTTTTTTAAAATTCCAGGACATTTACAGGTATTCCGGGTTCTGTATGAAATCTTAGTAAGATTTTCTGCTTGTGTCGGGGGGGGGGGGGATGTTACAGTATCATTCGTGGGAGAGATAAAAAATTCAGAAAAACGCATTACGTAATTTGTGAATGACCAGTTTTAACCTCCCTTGCTTTCCCTGACTTTTCAGAATTTCCTGACCTATAGCAACCCGAGCATTCAATTTGATGCTCAGAATGAGAAATTCCTCAATTTCGGAAACTAATGATTTGAAGTCTTTAAATTTAAAGTTGTTGAACTTGTATTAGCTCAATTTTAAATTCCTGCAGTAATTTTTAAATGCAATCGTCAGCATTTTTTATACATTTAAGTAGAAGTTTTCGTATTTATTATTATTATTATACCATTAAGCCATTTCCCTTTCGGGGTAGGCGTGACTTGCTCGGTTGGAAAATAGTATTGGGTATATGGGTGTATTGGTATAGAGTATATAGGTACAAGTTAGATAGGTATATAGGTGTAAAGTAGATAGGTATATAGGTGTTAGGTATATATGTTTTAGATTGATCTGGAATTCTCGTGTCATTTATTCAAATGACACGTTTATTCCGCAACACTGCTCCGACCCAGGTTGCTGATCAATCTCTCTAGCGATCACCCCAAGTGAAGAGCCTCACAAAATTGTTATGTATGGTTCCCCACTTGGGCCCATTAGAATCCAAGGTCTTTGTTTTTGTTTCAGGCTTCATTCATTCTATTGTCACTCTGTTTACAAACTATTTGTCGCCACAAACAAAATAAATTTATTGTCGAGGGGAAGTTGAGCCTGAAATAAATATACTAATCAGCAAAACTTGTATGGAACGAGTGAGACAAAAACAATTATATCGTTATGCAATTTATGAAGAGGCTCATACAGTTCATTAACATAATATTTGATAAAATTTGCTTTTCACATCAATAATGTGCTCAACATTTTTTCACCCTGCAAAAAAGAATTTCAGGAATGGAGAAGGCAAATCGTCTTACTGTCGACGGCCGATGATCGACACCGGATTGCCAAGGCTATCCACAAACTTGTTTCGCCTCGTGCACCGGATATTTTAATCTACAAATACATACCAATATACATAAATGGCCGTGTCTTTACCACGAAAATGTGGCATCGAACGTTACCACGATAAGGTTTGAATACCACCTGAATCGAGAAGCGGTCGGATTTCTGTCGATGGTTAAAGAAAATATTTCGTTGCCGATAATCAGTTCCGCGCAAAAAATTCTCTTTTCATTATCAAGATAATTGCCGTAGTTCCAAGAAAGCTCTCTTGGAGCACGATAACAAGCGATACCAATTTTACCTCTTACAAGTTAACGACAGTATTCGGAAAAACTGTAATGGCGCTACGAGAATGCTCTTATGGCCTTATCGAACAAATATATGGTATCGGAAAGCAAAAATAACTTTCTATCACACCATCTTGACGATTATTACCTTCAACAAGTTTGTTACTCTATTCATTAAATACCAACCCACTTAGAATAATCTTAAGAGATCATATGTCTTATGAAGAATTTGGTGCAGATTTCTGATGCAGATCATAGAGCAGCATAATACTCCAGTGGTATAACAAAAATCACCCAGAAACACCCACTTCTGTAAAAGGATGGCAGAAGGAAATTTTCAGATTTTTATATTATGTATATAAGATTTTTTGGGGCGAAATACAATAAATAATACTCATGAGTTCGCCTTCGTTTCACAAAAAAACAAAAACAAATTTAGGTCACTCAAACTTTCTGGATGTCATTTTTTCAACACCATTAACAATTTTTTTTGAGGGAGACTGAAAAAAGTACGTTTTGAATTTGTATTTCCACGCTAGTCTGTCTTGAGTTTTTTGAAGCCAGAAACATTTTGAATGAACAAATATTGAAATCAGATATTATTTAGGGGTCCACAAGGATAATATTTTTTTATAAACCATTTTTTTATAAATTATTTCTAAAGTTTTCAATGAAATATTTTTGAACTACAGTAGGAACCGAGACATCCATAATTAAAAAAATCTAAGATGGCTGAAAGTAAAATTTGTTTATTATTGTACTTTCAATAAAATACAACAAGAGCTATTTAGCACTAAAGCACTAAAGACAAGGGTACCGATAACAGGCGTTGGCAGTGCCAAGCACTAAAATTTTGGGACTACGTACTTTTTAAAAATAATTTTTCAAGTTTTTGTTAACTTTTAATAATAATCAAGCATTCCAGTGTATTTTGCGTAAAGTTTTGAGCTTAGATATAATTATCACTATCTTAGAATTTGAGATTTTATGTATTCACTTATTTCCTAAAGTCTAAATTTCCTCTTAAGGTGCGAAGAACCGGTGCTCTTACTCTATCACTTGAAAGGCATACAGTGCACGTTGCGCACTGCACTTTTTTTAAAAGGTGTGGTAAAAAATGTGTATAGCATCGAGTGTTTGACACGTTACCAGTCAAAAGTAATGCGTTACCTTGGCTTTACCTTTTTTAATGGAATTTTTAATACGTCATTTTAAATTCCGAGAAGCTTTAGATGGTTTTTTAAAAGTTGAAAGTGTTTTCAAACTTGAAAATTATATTTCAATTTATGTAATTTAATAAAGAATTTTACATTAGTAATCTGTAAACTTTTTTTGTTCTACACTATTTTTAATTCTAAATCACAAAATTTGCATAGAATTTCTTTTTTTTCAATAAAACTAGTTCTTCAAAAAGTTCATCACTCAAACGAAATATTTTACCAATAAGAATGGATCCTGCTAAGCTGAACGATAATTCTGGTTCTAGACTTAAAGTCGCAGAATGTTTTAGCGACGAAATATGTTGTTTTTTTAGGAAATTAGGCGATACGTATACCATTACCATTAAGCCATTTCCCTTTCGGGGTAGGCGTGACACTTCCTGATTCGGGTAGTGTTTCTAGGTTGATAACTTGTAGTAAATAACTACAAGTGTGGGCTCACCACACCCACGATGTGCCAACAGCACTCAGTTTTCTCGAATGGTCACCCATCCAAGTGCTAACCGCGCCCAACGCTGCTTAACTTCAGTGATCTGACGAGAACTGGTTTTTTCAGCGTGGTATGGCTGTTGGTTGAATGAATTAATGGAATTCGAGGAATTCACAGAATTCAAGGACTTCACAGAACTCACGGAATTCAATGAATTCAACGA
>CAKNYM010050103.1:67408-96016 GCA_932195095.1 Andricus curvator
TGTATATATATTATACAATTTGAGAAAAAACAATTTTCCACAAAGTTACGGATAGTTGAATCTTGACATGCATTTGTCAAAAAATTACAAATTTTTTTCTTTAAAATTCTATATTTTTCGTCTAATTCAGAATTTTTTGAACTTTTGCAAAAAATAAAAAGGTGGGATTTTGCAGAAAATCTTCTGTATTTTTTTCGTCAAATTTTGAAAAATTCTAAGAAGATTAACTGAAAAGCCTAGCTTTTTATTTTTTGCAATATTATTTAAAATTTTCTGCTTAAGGAAGGCATCCTATCAGCTTCATGCGGGCTAAACCATTTTATAAGACAAGAGACTTTTTTTCTGAAAATATAATTTTTTAATTTTTCTTGTAAACGATGCGAGTTATATCAAAAAAGAGCAAGATGCGCTTGGTGTAGAATGTTTTTAGATGTGCCAAATTTTTTGTATCAATCTGTTTGTATATATCTTTCGTTATTTCAAAAAAAAAATCTAATACTTTGATTAGAGAAAAAGGATTTCTTCTGAACACAAAAATTACTTAGCCCGCATAAAACTTACAGGATGTATTCCTTAGAAAAGACCAATTTCAAAAAAATGGACAAAAAGTATAAGGGTAGGTTTTTTTGGAAAATCAACTTTTTATACTTTTAAATATATCGTCGCTTTTTTTGAAAATTTTTGAAAAACCGACATCAAAAATCAAATACTATTTGATAATAATATTTTCCAAAAAGTGACAGATATTATCCGTAACTTCGTGAAAATTTTTTTCCCAAATTGGAAATTTACTTGTCGGCTAATTTCCTCTAAAAACAACATATTTCGTGGCTGAGAGATTCTGCGACATGAAGTGTAGGTTACCTGATTTGAAATGGATTCGATCCATATAAAAATCTTAATTATGAGATTTTTTTTTAATTTGTTGTATGAGGGAACAAATTATAGAGCATTTTTTCGTGTACTTTTTTTTGACTGAGAATAAGCAGAAAAAAATGAAAACATGTCTCATACAAATTGTTATTTTATGAAGATGAGGAAAATGAACCATTTGTTTCACTTGGCGTATTTGCCTATTTATTTACACAAAAATCAATTATTTGCTTATTTCTTAAGTAAGCATTGATAAAACGCTGAAAAATCTTTTTAGGTTTGGAAAACGCTTTGTGTCCGTCCGTAGTATTTTTTTTCAAGGTGGGGAAATGAGGAATGGAAAACTAGGGGAAATGAAGGAAGGAAAAGTAGGGGAAATTTGGAAGGGAAATTAGCTGAATCGCACAATCGCTGAAAAACCCAGTTCTCGTCAGATCACTGAAGTTAAGCAGCGTTGGACGCGGTTAGTACTTGGATGGGTGACCATTCAAGAATACTGACATGAGTGCTGTTGGCACATCGTGGGTGTGGTGAGCCCACACTTGTAGTTATTTATAACTACAAGAAAAACCTAGAAACACTACCCGAATCGGGTAGTGTCACGCCTACCCTGAAAGGGAAATGGTTTAATGGTATATATAGAGAGGGGGGGGTGAGGAGGGTGACGCAGAGAAAGTGACGAGATGTGAGGAGAATAAGGAGAAGTAGGGGAAAAGTGTAAGTGAGGGGAATTAGGGGAAATGGGGGATGGGAGTGGAGAAGAAATATGGGAAGAGGAAGTAAAGGAATTTAGGGTGGTGAAGTAAGAGAAACGAGAAGAGGGAAAGTAGGGAAAGTGATGGTAGGGGGCTACTGATGGGAGGGATAATTATGGTAGGGGAAGTAGGGGAAACTAGGGAGGGAAAACCGGAGATGTGCATGTATATGAGAGGAAGTGGGGGTAAGTAGGGAAAATAATTAGGAATGAGGGTGAGTAAGGAAGTGGAAGTGATAGCTATGGAAGGGTGGTAGGGGAAGGTGAGTGTTAGCTGGGGAAACGAGGAGAGGGGAACACAGAGGAGGAAGAAGGGGAATGTAAGGGGTGTAGGAGAGGGAAAGCATTAGAGGGGGAAGTATGTACAACTTAATTAACATCTGATAGGCTGCGAAACCCTTTTTGGTAAGCGCGCGGCGCCTACTTTGACTAATTTTGGAATTTTAATAAGAAAAGTGAGAAAGAAATTGCATTGGGGCATGCAAATAATACAAATTCTTAACATGAATAATTTTTTTCAGACTTTGAATATAATAAATTTCTATTCTAATGGGAAGCACAAGATATTCTCCGATTTTTAAATATTTTGAGTTGTTTTCTTCTTGTACAAAAGAACGTTTCCACACTATTAGAACTTTAAAGTAAAAGATTTATTTTTTCGTCTCCTGATTTGTTATCATGACATACCTATCATTTAGTATAAACACCATTAATAAATTTCGTAAAGTAACGCACAGTAACGTACGTTACTATGCATCAATGTTAAGCAAAAAATGGTAACGCATCACCTTTACTAAAAAAATGTAACGTTCCGGGTAACGCGTTACTTGTTACTGTCAAACACTGTGTCGCTTAAAATGCATACAGTGCACATTGCGCACTGCACATGTGTTAAAAGGTGTGATAAAAAATGAGTTTAGCATCGGTGCTCGAGGAATTGGAGGAGGCAAAAGAGAAAGAGGGAGATTACTGATTTCGGAATGGGTGTAGTCATGGCAGGCCTAAAAAGCAGGGAATGATGGATGCGGGACGTCGGCAATGCACTCAACGTATATTTCGTGATGCGATGTACAGAATGGAACGGAGTAAATATATCTTAACGGCATTCGCTGCATATTGATGGGAGGTCCGCTGAGTGTGTTGTGTCTAACAGCTCCTTCGTTTTTCCCTGCACTACTCGTTCCTGTGGCGCCCATCACTTTTGCTCACTTCCGAAATGTACCTAGAATCACTTTTCAGGGTCGACTTTCCCTAAAAGTGTCGGCACAAGCTCAACCAGAATTTATTTCTCAGCTTTCCCTAAAACAAACAAAAAAACCATTTTTAACACGAATTTTTATATTTAAAACCAACAGTGGCTTTATGGTCTAGATTCTATAATTAAAATCAAATTAGAAGAGAAATCCTTTTTGGTGTCAAATCCATGTCACAGATTAATAGCCTGGTCGTTTATCGATTAATCAGTTTGGTAAAAAGGTACTAGGACACGAAAGATATTATGAGGAAAGTTTACGACTACAAAGTTTGAATATTGAAATCTGATTCAGGAGATTTTTAACGAATTTTTATAGATAAGAGGGTGAATGAACAAAATTATTTTATATATATATATATAGGTTATATGTTTTATACTGCAACGCAGGCCATTTTTTACAAGGGTGAATTCACTCGTCAAATACCCGTACGGAGAAATTCCTATTACGATTATTACGCGTTATTGCAAGAATATTATGTGGATTTCACGACTCAGTTAAAAAGTATCGCAGCGGAAGAAAACACTATAGAAAACCTTCAGGAAAAAAACTGTTAAAATTGGATTACTTATAATGATAATCAAACTACTCACAACGAAATGAATGAAATGACGTTACTTAGTGCAAAAAATAATTTTTTCTATTGAATCTTCTTGAAAATGATCTTGAAAGCTATTAATAATAATTTTTAACAATATTTCACGTGATGAATAATACTAAATAATATTACTATTGTCACAAGTACAATTTTGAGACAAATCATCATCATTTTTGTTCAGCATATTTGAGCCGCCGTTTTATGTTTTAAATTTTTTGTTTTAAATTTGAAATGAGGTATGCGAAAAACTCCTTTACAGTAAATTTCATGCACAATGAATGAATAAAAAATAAATGAAAATATTAAAATATCAGACTTCATAGCCCAAAATGCTCTCAAAAAAAGGGAAGTAGGGTGATTTTTCGCAAAATAGACGAATGAGAGGGGAATAAATTCTTTTTATTCGAAACCACCATGTTATTATGAGCCTATTACGCCCCCAGAAAAGTGAGCGTTAGGTTAGATAACCCTTTACCATACCGTGCAGGTAGCAGAAGATAATTCGAATCCGTGGAACCTTCAATTATCAGCAATTACTTCGCAAAGTGTTATAAATGTAAATCTTCGTACACTCAAAATCATGGAAAAACAAGCAAAATGCCAGCTCTCAACATAAATGAAGAAGTGAAAGAAGCAAAGTAAGATTTAGTACGCCAAAAATCTAAGAATAAATATTATTATTTGCCTCCCCGTGTAAAGACGTCCCTCATCCTACTTGTTATGTAATATACTATAAATAACATTGATGTTGATACCATTTTCAATTAAATACAATACGCTTTTAATTCTTAACATTGCATGTCGAAATATTTTGCATTTTCAACACAATAGTTGAATTTTCAACTAAAAAAGATTTTCTACCTAAAGAGATCAATTTTTAACCCAAAAAGACGAATGTTTAACCAATCAGTGTCATTATATACCATTAAGCCATTTCCCTTTCAGGGTAGGCGTGACACTACCCGATTCGGGTAGTATTTCTAGGTGGATAGTTTCTTGTAGTAATTAACTACAAGTGTGGACTCACCACACCCACGTTGTGCCAACAGCACTCAGTTTTCTCGAATGGTCATCCATCCAAGTACTAACCGCGCCCAACGCTGCTTAACTTCAGTGATCTGACGAGAACTGGTTTTTTCAGCGTGGTATGGCTGTTGTTCATTAACAACCGAATAGTTTATCTTTCAAGCAGAAGAGACTAATTTTCAACAAGGGAGCATTCACATGTTACGTAACATTAAAAAGGGGGGAGGCGATTCGTATTTCATTATGGTCTGTTATGTGAGAGAGAGGGGGGGGGGGGGGGTATTTTGACTCGATTACGTAACATTTTTAATTTATGAATTTTCTGATAATATTTTACGTAATGTTACGTAATGTGTGAACGCTCCCCCACATAGTTGAACTCTTAACCAAATAATAAAATTTGTAAGCCAAGTAGACGAACTTTTTAGATGACAGGAGAATTTTCAACAAAAAATTTAATTTTCAACCAAAAAAGATTACTTGTCTACCATGAAACATTAATTTTGGATCCAAAAGGACGAATTATACTAGTTTACAAATTAAAGAAAAATTTGTAAATTTAGTGACGCTATATTTTTCTAATACATTTTAGCCTGCTAAACTTGAAAATCGCATTAAAATTTTTTTTTATGAATTATTTTTCGAAATTTTGTATGTTTTTTTTTCGTCTAGAACAATGCTCTAATATTCATTGCAGATTCGATGATCTTTACCTTGATACCTTTTGCAACCAGATTGGTCGTTTCTTACTTGAGATATGGTTCTCAGAGTAAAGCTATCATGGAATTTTTTTGTTCAAAATTCATATTTCGGAAATCAATCTATAAAAAAAATTTCAATGCGATTTTTAAGTTTAGCAAGCCAAAATGCATTAGAAAAATATAGCGGCACTAAATGTACAAAACGACTGTAAACTTGTGTTATCAAGAAAAAAAGTTGAATTTTCGACCCAAAAAAATCACTATCAAATAGTTGATTTTTCAACAAAATAATTAAATTTTTAACGAAATAGTTGAATCTTTAACCATATTCAGGTTTTCAAGCTGCTGTTTTTAATGTTAAAATCCAAATTAAAGAAAATAAGTCGCAGTTCCAATATGTTTGAACAATTCAAAGTTTTCGTTCTTGTTTTTTTACTATACAATAGGCAATGTGTTAACAAGTTTTTAAAACCCACATATCATTGCGAAAGCACATTTTTTGATATATTTAAAATTGTGGCTTATAGGAGAGTGAAGATTTATGAAAAATATATTGTTTACAAGGATGTGAATAAATAATGGATCACAGTTCAAGAAAATGTCACGACAGTAAAAAGTTTTATATTATGCCAGAAATTAATAAAAAAAGTCAGAATAATCTATTTTTACATTCTCATCCTATAATGAGAAGGTCTTAGATTTGTGTAAACTTTGACCCTCCCCCCCCCCCAGTTTTGTCAAATGTCCACGTTTTGAGACCCCCTGAACTAAAAAAAAAACAGGGTTTCACAAAATGTCTGCTGTCGTTTAGTCTGTAGATTTTTAGATTGTTAGCACGATAACTTTCAAAAGAATTAAGGGCCCTGGAAATCGAGTGTAAATCGCAAAAAATGCTGGATTCAGGCCAAACGGCGAAGCCATTTTGTCTGATTTTTTATATAAATAATCTAAAGGGTATACAGACTGGCGTTACATGTCGTTTTTTTAAAAGAAATCTATTTTTCATGTAAAAATTAAAAGAAAAAAATTTCCCTCGACTTCATTCAGGGGCGAACACACCATATACGAAAACTAGGGGCCCCTACCCATATGAGTGGGTGAATTCCCAAAAAGTTGGGTGGGTGTAAGTGGTTGGGGGTGGATAATATCATGAAATGCAGACTTTAAGTAAAGTTAAACTGTAAACAATTTTCAAAAGAGTTCTGTATTCGATTTAAAACATTTTTCGACTGTATACTTTCCTTACTTTCCATAGAAAATTGGAATTATCTAGCAAACTTTTGAAAAATCATTTGCCTTCAATAAGAATTAACTTGAATACGTATTAATGAACTTAAATGCCTAAAGAAGGTTATGTTAATTGTATAGCCTTTTTCCTTATGCAAAAGATACATTGAAGTCTCCCTAAATGAAAATTGGTAAAATTTAACTAATTTCTAGTACAATTTTACAGATTCGAGATATTTCCTAATTTGATAGTGAAAAGCAACTAATTGCTTGATACAAAAATAAATCAATTTACTTAGGACTATACATAATAATTGAAAAGAGGTTATTAAAATGGAAAACGTGAAAAATAGAAAAGTTTAATAAAACGATGCGATGGTGTTACATTTATTGACTCTGTTCACACAATGAGAAGGTCAATATGTGAAGTTGTAAACGTGATGCAGCCTGTCTCCAATTTAAAAACATTGCTTTCCGATTGTTTGAACAAAGAGAAAAAATAATTTTTTACAATATTGAAGTGACAAAAAATCAATGAGCTCCAAATTAATCATACACATTCAGGGTCTTCAAGAGCTACTTTCCAACAGAGTTCCGTTTTAGATTTTCAAAATTTGTTTCGATTGCACATTTTCATCATTTTTCATAGAAAATTGCAATTATATAGCAAACTTTGTAAAAATGAGGTGCCTTGAATAAGAATGAACTTAAGTGTTCAAAGAAGTTTATTTTTATTTTATCGTTTTTTTTACGCAAGATACTTTATTGTCTCTCTAAACCGAAATTGTAAAAACTTAACTAATTACTAGTGAAGTTTTACAAATTTAATTTGCGAAACGTGTCCCACTAAACTACTAAAGATTAGTGAAAAATTGTGAAAAAAAATTAATTGCTTAGTAAAAGTACATAAACTTATTTAGGACTGTATATAATAATGTAGAAAAAGTTATAAGCATGGAAAACTTGAAAACTAGATAAGTTTAATAAAACGACGCGATTGTGTATAGCATTCTTAACTCTATTGAAGCAATAAGAAGGCCATGTTCAGAAATCGTTAACGTGGCCTAGTCTGTTTCCATCACCAAATTATCGCCTTCTAATTGTTTGCACAAAGTTAAGAAAAATGATAAATTTTGTATATACAATGGATCAATGCGCTATACATTATATGTTAACTATGCATATTCAAGGTCCTCGTGCTCTACTTTTTAACAGAATTCTGTTTTCGATTTTCAAAACCTTTTACAGTTCTACATTGTTCTAGTTTTCCATAGAAAATTGAAATTATTCAAGGAAGCGTGGATTTATAAAAAATAAACTGAAAAAAATGGTTCAGCTGTCCCAGCTAGACATTTAGCTGGATTTCGTCTTCAAACAAAATATAGCTGTGTTACCTAAATATCAAGCTGTTTTAGCTAAATTTTGCATTCTAGGAATTATTTAGATAAATTCACTAGATGATTTCTAGATGGCAAAATTAGCTAAAACAGCTAGATATTTAGGTAACACAGCTAAATATTCAGGTAAGACCACTATATTTTCTTAGAAGACGAAATCCAGCTAAACGTCTAGCTGGGACAGCTAAACCATTTTTTTCAGTGTATATTGCCTAAAAAGCTTTAAATAAATAATGGCTCGTCGTACGAGAAAATGTCACGAAAGTAAGAAAGTTTTATCTTGTATGAAAGATTAATAAAATAATTGTTAAAAATCAATTCTGGTCATTAAGGATTTTCATTCATCGAAATTGTTATAAACTATGAAGCAAGAATGTTTATGAAGAATAAACCATGTTATTATAATGGTAGGAATTAGGTTTTGCAACAGTTTTAGGAAAAATTATGACACTGGTTGGCCTGGATGATTTTTTATCAACAGATGAAATGTCTAGACGCTTTTTCCTCTTAAAAAAAGCAATTTTTGAACAACAATTCACGGAGAGAAGTTTTCATTCAATCGAAAAGTTTCTTTTTGCTTTTAAGAGACCTGACCTCGATATAGATAATGTGCAAGTTTTAAATTTTTCTATGCAATAAAATATGCAGTATCACTGTGCAAATATGTCCATTTTGTTAACAAAAAATCATTTATTTGTAACGCTGTAAATTGCAAACGGCTTATACGAAAGAAAAATTGCAAGAGGCAAAAAAGTTTTATACTTGCTCGGAGATACTAAGAATGATTTTATAAACAATTTTTAAAAATAAATAATGAATTGTTAAAAACAAATTGTTTAGACAAAAACTGACTTTTTTAACTTTAATTGTCAGACAAAAAAAAACGAATTTTCAGCAAAATATTTAAATTTTCAACTAAAGAGAGGAAATTTTGATTAAAATGATGAATCTTCAACAAAAAAAAGGGATTTTTAACAAAGTAGTTCAACTTTCAAAGAAGTAGTTTTTATGGGATTCAATACTTCATGATTTTTATTTCAAAATATGATCCATTTATGTTGAGAAAACTCAAACATAACCTGAAATTGTTAAAACTTATAAGATTTTCTCAATATACTTGATGATTTTGATTTAAAAATTTGCTGACTCTTTAATTGGGTGTTGTGTGAGTACATACATAATACTGTACAATTTCCTAATCCGAATTTCTTCGAGCGCTTAGGCTTCAATTTGTATGCAGTCGGTCATGACTAACTTGAGACTTGCACTCCCAAGTACAAAATTTTATTTTATGTGACTAATACGTTATGTGAAATATAAAACAATTGAAAATTAGGTAATTATTATTATTACTGACCCGCTCAGTACTATTTATTTCGTCTAAATAACGAAAAAGAAAATCGTCTTGTCAGGTGGATGACAATTCAGCCCAACACTCGACGATACTCGAAATGAGAAGGAAATAGTCTCAAAATGATGAATTTCCTCTAGATTCTCAAAATGAGTCAGCGAAGCTCTTTTTTTTTGCAAGACAAAACTACACCGATTTTGGCGTACTTTTGAGGATCGGCGTTTTTCTGTGTATTGAAAATAGTGCATTTTTTTGGTCAATTTAAGTTTAACTCCATGATATGTTTATGGATCACTTTCTACTGAAAAAGCGACATATGTACATCTTCTTTACTATATTTGTGCAAAATTTCATTGAAATCGATCAATTAGTTTTTGATTTCGGTGCATCTGCATGTTAAAAATAGTAAGTTTCTTGATAAATTCAAATTTAACTCCATGATATGTTTATGGATCACTTTCTCCTCAAAAAGCTGCATAAGTAAACCTTTCTTAATATATTTATGCAAAGTTTAATTGAAATCGATCGATTGGCTTTGGCTACAGGTGCGTCTGCATATTAAAAATCGTGAAAAAATGAATAAAAGATGAAAAAATTTTATTATAAGTCGGTATATTTCAAATTGAATAAAACTGCTTTTAAAATATGAGGACCTCTTTCTTCTTTTTTAACGTCTGCAATTGTAAAAGTTTCATAATCATAGCAATAAAATTATAGTCTGTAGACGACTTTTTGTCAATATTTTTTTTCGTTTTTTGTATCAAATTCAATTATAGCGCATTTATTCAATCTTCAATTAGTATCTGCTAAACGTACAGAATCTGTGTACTTTGGTTAGTTCTATATACCCACTAAGTTCGGTTACGATATCTCATAAATTGACTGAGATATTCCACTTTTAGTGTTTAAAATCATTTATGTTACAGATAATGGATTCCTGGTAGCGGTTTTGATCTTTTTCGCATTTCATCCTTTATGGCAGATTTTTTTCTCTTATGGGAGTTTAGAATCTTTTTCTACTTTTTTTTAGTACTTGGCGACGATTCACTACTGCGAATCTTGATGAGGAAAGTTTATACGACTTTATATATAATGTTTGAATATTGATATCTCATTCAAGAAGCAGTCCGAGAAAAAGTTGCCTTGAAACAGAAGCATCGTCCTCTTGCCTGTTTTGTTTTGAACCACGTGAAAATATTTTTTTACACGAAAATAATCATTTGGCTACAAGATTAGGTGAAGCTTATCGCAGAAGGATAATTTTTGCTGCAAAAAGATTAGTTTTGAGACAAATGAAAATCCTCAGAGAATGCAATTCCACTTGTGTCAAGAAGAATCCTCTGACACAAGAGGACATTCCTTTGAGCGGAGTTTGACTGCAAAGGCTACTTGATTTTGCCGACCACTTTTTATTATACATGGAAAAAAATTTATAGCTAAACCAGCGATATTTATCCTTGATCTAGCTACAAATATTGTTAGAAATGAACCAACGATATTGGTAAAAATATTAAAGCAGGGATTTTCTTCTGAATTTATTGTTAATATTATTATCAATGAACCACATGAATAAATCGTTGAAACAAAGATATTATATAGCTAAATTAAGAATGTTGGAACTCTGAATATGGCGCTAATGAAATAGGATTTATTTTGACAGAGGTTTGAAATTTATAATTGATTTGCCTGTTTGAAATGAAAATAAATGGAATTAATAGAAGTACTATAGTTTTTAAACTCAAAATTTGTATTTGAAATTTCAATTTTGTATAGTATCTGAAACTCATGACGTCACATAGCTAATTCAAAGATATGAAAATCCTTAAATCGAGGTTACAGTTGGTTCTTTCAAAAATATAAATTACTTTATTGAAATATATTTGAGTTTTATTGATTTGATTTTTCAGTATTCTTTAGTTTGAACTGCTCGTTTATTTCCGTGTATTTAGGAATTATATTAATGATTAGTCTCATGATGGGATTTTTAACTTAGTGGTTGGATTTTCAAGTTTATGAATATTTCAGACGATTTGAAATGAAATTGAATAGAATAGGTGATGAAAAATTTCAACTGCGGTAACTGAGTAATACTTCGCCAAAAGTGAATGAAGTGCCAGTCGAGTATTTTAAGAGGTTTTACGTTACAGTTTGTCTCCGTGGCATGCTTCGTAATAATTGATTACGCACATGTTTCTGAAGGCATTGAATAAAGAATTCCCATAGATATTTACAATTTAGATCCATATGTTCTACGACTAAATAATGTCAACTGCATTTCTTACAGGTACCTACATCCTGTCATACGGGTACATCCTGCTTGCTAACTTGTTGATTTTAGTGCAGGTGGACACAATTTCTCTTTGCACTTGTTCCTTCATGTTTTTTCCTATTTCCGCTTCACCTGGTTCGTCTTAAGAAGTCCCTTCGTTCTCACGATCCTCGCAAAAAAAATTCTTGAGAACGCGGGAATGAATTAAAAAATTAAAGGATATGGTATTTTTTCACAATTCTTAAATTAGTTTTCGAAAATTATTCTTGAGTCGTGATAATATTCTTGACTAATTTCATCAATAAGGATTCCGATCATTTCATTTTAAATCATCGTAGTGTCAAGCCTGATAAATATTTGTAATAATAAAGTAAAATGTTGATTTCGTTTTTGTTACAGTTGATACTGCAATCAGCTGGTGCGGGTCAAAGTGTTCTTCAACAATTATGTACTTTACCATTTCCTTTTTATGGAGATCCACGACTAGCTTCGACAACACTTCCGACGCTTTTGGCAGCCACTCATTGCAACGCAGAAGCGAAAGCCGTTTTATCCTGTGAGCTGTCTTATCAGGTAAGAAGATTTTGACGAAATTGAAAAAAATTTCAAAAGATATATTAAGAATATTAAAAAAATATGGAAATTTAGAACCAGATTTCAAAGCCTGATCGCTATTTTCAATAGTTTAGACTTGTCTCTTAAAATTATAGTCATTTTAATTTTCCCCAGATTTTCTCATTTTTCAGTCACAAGCGTAAGGCATTACAATTTTAGAGGATCCATGTTTTAAGAAATATAAATTTTAAAATATACCATTCAGAAAGCAATAAGATGTTTAAAAATTCATTTAAAAAATGTGGTAATTGAAATTTGAAAGTCATCAATTTAAGACCAAATCCATTTTGAATCATGTAGGCCGACGGGTGACATGGTCAGGAGTGGTTTGCCAATGAAATTTGTTTTTTTACGTGGAAAAAGACGAGTCACGTATTTTTTTTTAATTTACATAGCGACATTTTTACATTTTTTACAAATATTTAAAAATTTTAAGGGTAAAATGAGTTTTTTGCCAATTTTACTTTAAAAACAGTGCCATTTTTCCAATTGTTGAGATATTAAGGCTTTTCCTGTTCCATTTTACCCAGTTTTTCGCACTATTTCAAAATCCGCCAAAAATGAAAAAGTAATAAAAAATGGTACATTTATTTCGATTAAAAAAAAAAGATAATAAATTTCTTTTCCAAAACCTCAACTTTTTTCCTGACATTTTTAGAAATAATAGGTACTAACATAGTCTACTTACCATAAATTTCTTATTTGGTATTTTTTTGTTTTTCGGAAGAAAATAATCTTTTCTTTCAAAACCTTGCCCTTCTTAAGATTTTAAGGGTTTTCTTGTTCCAGTTGAATGAGGTTTTTTTCACTCGTTCGAAACCGATGAGAAAAGCGAAGAAATATTCATATTTCAATTATTTATATAAATAATAATAATATATTATATAAATAATATTTCAATTTTTTGAAAAATTAAAACATTTAATTTTATCCAAACAGCTACCATTTTTTCGCTAAATCTTTATTAAATAATGGGTATTAATATAGTCTACTTACCATTAATTTCCAATTTGGTATTTTTTTCCGGGAGAAAAAATTATTTTTGATTTATTTATTCAAATCCTTGCCCTTTTTAGGATTGTAAGGCTTTTCTTATTTTAGGTTATCGAGTGTTTTTCACTCTTTCGAAACCGATGAGAAAAACCTTAAAATCTCAAAAACTGCAATAAGTGCAAGGTTGAAAAAAAAAACATTTCTCCCGAAAACCAACAAAATACCAAATGGGAAATTTATGGTACGTATACTACATTAGTTTCTATTGTTCCTAAAAATTTCAGGAAAAAGTAGGGTTTTGGGGGATTTTGGATTAGTGTAAAAACTGAATAAACTCAAACAAGAAAAACCTTAATGTCTCAAAAATTGCAAATATTGCACGGTTTTTAAAATAAAATTGTCAAAAAACTCATTTTACCCTTTAAATTTTAAAGGGATTGGGTCTTAAATGTAAAGAGTATTTGAAAGTAATTGTTAACTGAAATAATATAATTCGAAAATGTTCAAATTGAAAACATCCAGTAAAATTGTATGATTCCAATGGTTCCAATTTAAAAGCCTTTTTAGTACTAAAAAACTCAGGGATCACAGTCTTTCCCCTATTCCCCTGGGTTTCCCCTTTTTTAAATTACCCTTTTTCCTGTATTTCCGAAAAGATTCCTTTTGCTACCCTTTTTTCTTTAAATGTGCGATATTTAAAAATACATACAAGATTTAAATTATGCGGAGAATTCTCTAAAATAAGTAAATGTACGTAAAAACTATTGTTCGTTTCGCATATACAAAATTATTCTATTAATTAATTGTTATAATTAAGATTACGGTTTTTGTAATAGCTATAATATAGAGCTCTAGGTACGTCCATAAAAATAATAAAATGCATCTGTATAGTATTGGAGAACTTGAATATATTATTCATAAATAAATAAATTACAAAATAAAATAAACAATAATTATATCCTAACGAAAATTAAACTATATATAAGTGCAACAAGTTTCAAGTTCTGATAAATATTTTCCATAAAAAAAACTCTTTAAAAAAATTCAAACTTAAATTTAGAAAATTTTAAACATTTAAAACATTTTGAAAATGTGAAACCCGGATACAGAATTCACTCAAAAAATATTTTTATCGAATTAAGGAAACCGTTTATTTAACATAATTTCTTTTAACCCTTGAATCGAAAGAAATTTCCCAGACTGAGAGCCAGTGAATATTTTTCTTTGATTCAAAGAAATTTGCTCTCAATCTAAGAATATTCCAAGTTGATCAGTTGCAAAATTAAAATAACGTTCTATCTTGAACAACATTTAAAGTAAAACGTTCAAAATAAAGCCACTTGAATTTTATATCTGCAATTTTAAAGCTAAAATATTTTGTCGCTGAATCTATACAAATGAAGTATTTTTGTGATCTGAAATATTTTAGGAGCGTAAACTTGAACTATTTTTAATTTGAGTTTGAGAGAATTCCAGAGTGTAGTTTTACGTTCAAAGTATTAAGTATAGTAAGGACGAAATGACAAATCTTGGATTTACATATATGTATAAAAATTGTTTAATTAACTTTTTTTTTGTTCAGACTTATTGATATCACCGTAAATGAATTTATAACGACCTAAATATATGCAATTAAAAAAAATAATAGTAGAAATCATTAAAGAATCATTTACCCTTATTTGAAAATATATCATTTCTTATAAAAAGGTTTCTTTTCTACATGTAAAAATAAATATTTCATCTATCACCTAATTTTCCCCTTTTTCGTAAAAGAATTACCATATTTCCTGTTCTTTGGGCTACTTTTTCGCTGTGATCCCTGAAAACTTTCTTTTCGTTAGAATCGAAACAATTTTGCAAATCGAGAAGATAAATCTTAAGAGACGAATAGATTTCGTTTTCATTCCCTCGACAATTTATTTCCTTCATTCCCGGGAGGAAGTTCTTCTCATTTAAAATACTTTCCGTTCGTTCCACAGCTACTGGAGGAGTACAGAAACTCGGACGAAGGTAAACTCAACCCTCTGGTACGTTTACTCAAGGAGGCGCCTAGTCTATAATAAGCGAATCGTTCCAGTATAAATTGTTTAATTAGTTCATTAATTTCGCTAGAAATAAGTTCGAACCGATTAGAGTATTAGAACCTTCAAGAAGGCTTCCACATCGAATGTCGATTTTTTTCTATACAAATATTGAGGAATTTCTGTTCTTATTAGTTCTAAAAATGATTTTCCTCTCTGAAAGATAATTTGATTCACTCCTTTGGTTTTACTTTGATTACATTTACATATAAGATAGGAACCAGTGAACTTGCAGGATCGTATTATTTATTTAATCGAATGCAAACTTTCTCTCAGGGCCGGTACCTCGAGATACGTTTAGGTTTACCATTAATATTTAATGACTAATTCTAGAAGACTTTTTATTTGTTTTAGAATAGATTTATTAACGTTAATTTGGAAATTATTTGTCAAGAACCTCGAATTTTCTTTATTTTCCTTCAAGTTTTTCTTTAACAGGGGGAACCTCACCCTTCGGAATTTTGTTTGGGTTCATGCTCCTCCCAGTAATGGGTTATTACCAAAATGAAAAAGTTGGGTTCAATTGAATTTTGGTTATTATTATTTTTACATGAGATAAAAATAAAATATATAAAAATAGTATAATAAGAATAAAATAAATAATAAAATATAAATAAATAGTAAAATAAAACGATATAAGAGTAGGATATAAACAAAAAAATCCCTAAGAAATCAGAATTTTTCAAGGACGTCGCGGCAGTGACTTATCATTATAATATTTGCTTCACAAGTGATAAAGGTTAAAAAACCAATTTTTTCATGTTCAAACATGGTTAAAAATGAATGTTTTGACCTAACATAAATGAACTTAATACTGAATTGCAATAAAAAATAATATTAATGAAAAAAAAATTGGCAAAAAATGCCGGCAACGGGAATCGAGCCTGGGCTTTCCGGATACAAACTCGGAGCGCTACCGCCTGATCTAACTGGGAATTGAGACTTCCATCGCGGTTCATATAACGCAAATGAATTTTTTTTAGCTGTTTTTCACGAGAATGGTCAAAAAGCGCATCTTATTACATTAGCATATTACAAGTTTGGTGATGACCCATTACTAGGAGAAGTATGAATCCAAACAAAATTCCGAAGGGTCTAGGTTCCTCTTGTAAGTTTTCACTTATTATTATTATTTTTTAAATCACTTTCTGTTGATAAATTACTAAATTTATAATAAAAAATGACTTACTCTAAAGACTTAAGAATGTAATTGTATACTAATTACGTGATTATTCTCGCAAAAGCTGAAGGTTTGTTCAATTTTTTAATTGAAAAAAGGTATCAGATTAACTTAATTTCTGAAAGTAACCGAAAAAATATCAATTGTTAAATGTTGTTAAGTTCAAAACCGGAAAGCTATCGTCGAGTTTAACTGACGCACCTCGTGAAATGTTCTGCCAATGCAATTATTCAAGTATTAATAAAAGCCTCAACAAGGCTCATAAATAAGTCACTGGAGACTTCAAAGTGAAATAAAAATCGTACAATCTTTCACATGATTTTACACCTCCGGTCATGAAAGTCGCTCTAAGGCAGACTTATATATTAATTTTTTAAGAGTGATAATGACTCAAAAGGCTCAGCGTTGAAATTTAATATCATTATAACAATTCCGAAGGAGAGTAAAGTGATATTTGGATTCATAAATTCCTTAAATTCCTGGCTTCGTACTTACCAATATATTTAATTTAAATTCATTATAAATTTGTTATTAAAATGATTTAATATTAAATTTTAAATTACCAGAAGGCTGAGTCTTTTGAGTTGATACGAAAATGTTAACAAATAATAGTGAGTGTGCTGCGTGATGTGTACTTAGTATCGACCAGCGACAAAATAATACTGTATTTTTTTATTGTAGCTCTAGGTAAAATATTATGAATAGTGAAATTGTAGAATGTAGAATTTCCTAAATTTATAATCTACTTTTTCAAAACATTCTAACATCTAATAATACTTTTTATTTTGTTAAACGTTATTATAAGCACATATTTATTTTTGCAAGTTTAGCATTTGAAACGGGGACTGTTTAAAACAGTCCTATTTTTTACGAATTTTCACAGGGTCAAGACTTCTTATAGGTAATTGTATGATTATGGGTCTTTTTCTCGAACAATATTCGTTGCGCTTTTAAATGGATTTTGATTGTTTTTTCCGCGGGGTAGACCGTTTTTAATTTTAAGGTACGCTGAAATTGAAGAGTTCAGTGAATACACGCGAATTTAAACAAATTCGAGTAGAATCAAAGTTTATTCAAGTAAGTTGAGAAGAATTCAAATGAATTGTTAATTACACCGATGTCAAGAAGTCAATACAACTATGAATTTAAGGAACATTGGTCATGCGAAAATGGTCTGAAATGCTTAGAATTTGCTTTGAATTCAGTGTTAATGATTTTGCTTGAAGTTTGTTGAATTTGGTAATAGAATTCGAAAAACTTCGACAGGGAAGTTAGGCGAATTTAAAACTAATTTCAGTGAACTTAAGAGAATTCAATTACATGTAGATAAAAGGGCCTAGGGGGGTAAGCATGTAAAAGTTGCATTCAAAGGATAACCTTGAAATTTCATTTTTGGGGGAGTTATGGAGGGGAAAAGTAAAATAAAACAGTGATTATTTTCGAAAACGGCTAAACCGATTTTTACGATAGAAATACACGAGTATGTTGTAGTCAACAATAAGACTACATACTGAAAAAAGTTTCATTTAAAAAAGAAAAAATAGAGGTAAGGAAATGTTTTCAAGCGTACCATTTTTTGGGGTTTTGTTTCAGAAATACACCTCTAATTTTGTTTAAAAAATTTCTTAGATTGTCTGCTTTAACATATATTTTACCTGCATTTTTCGAAGGGGTACTTCATGGCTTAAAAAATTGTTTCTTCTGAATCCTCCACCGTCTTGCAACATTGCCCAAACCATACCATTTTAATGGTCAAATTAAAAAGTTTCATGCATTTTTTGATAAAATATTAATTTTTTAAATAATACTTATTTGGTTAAAAGGTTATTTTTTACATTTTATCGCAAATTACGTGTATCTTCACAACAACATAAACTAATAAGTCAATATAAAAAATCAATGTGGTTGATTCCATTTGTTGTTAATTGTTTAAACCATTTTTTTATTGTTCAAATGTAACTTTTTAGTGGAATGAGGTGGAAAAGTGCAGTTTTTTGCAAATTTTTCAACAAATTTAATAGCTCCTCTTCTGTTGATACTTTTTATTACATACCCATAATTACTTAAACTATTTTTATTTATTTAAACACTTTTTTCAACAAAACAGACAAAATGTTCATTTCTCTTGAACTTGAACTTTAACTAACTAACTTTATGCCTCCCTTTACGCCTCACTAACTTTAACTAATTAGTGAGTTGATCGGTTTTTTGTGTGATATTTTATCGAAAAAAATTGTTTAAATAAATAGGAATTATGTAAAAAATTAGGGATGAGTGGTGAAAATACAAAATATATCATAATTCGACGGAGTTTGTTGAAAATTATCAGGAAGCTACCCTTTTCTGCCTTACTCCAGTCAAAAGTTACACTTTAACAATAAACGGTTATTTAAACAGTTAAAAAAGTGGAATCAACCATATTGATCTTTTATATTGCCTAATTAGTTTATGCCGTTGTGAGGATACTGATAATTTAATTGTTGAAACAATTAATATCTTATAAAAAATATATAAAATCTTTTAATTTGTCCATTGGAAATGATCTGTAGAAAAAGTTACAACAAAATTAATAATTACGACGAATATACCGCAAAATACATAATCCTCGGTTGGATGGTGATTCTTGAAGCCGGTTGAAAGAGGGTGGGTGGAGATAAAAAATCAATGCGTATGTGATATTCGGGGAAGTAATTTGAAGAAGTTCTTGTAATTTTAACTAATCTTATGGAAAATGACGCCTTCTAGCCTGATATTTGTAAAAATTGGGACTTTCCCCAACCCCATGTTAGGGGCTGTACTTAAATTACGTAACGCATTTTTATATTTTGTACATCTTTGCATTCCTTTTGGCCTCAAGGAAATTTTATTTTTGTCTTTATTTAAACGCGTTACCCACTGATAGAAATAAATATATGGTACAGCAATATTTATGATTAGATTAACCCTATTTTATTGCTGGTATAGATACAGCCATACAGGATGTGTGTTTTGGACAACCAATTGCGCCTGTTGTAAACAAAACAAACCGAGTCGGGTAAATCAGTCATTCAAAAGGTATTGATAAATGACAGCATTTTCGAGATAGTTCTCTCAGGTAAATGTTTACAGAATTACACATTTCATATAATAGCAACACATATATTACGGCTTTGTACCACAAATATAAATAAGTTATATTTATCATATTTCAGTAAGTGCATTTCATACTTTTTGTGAGTGAATTACACTATTATATTATAAATATACTCATCGGCATCCTCTAACACTGATTAATTGAAAAAAGTAAGTATTCATTTTTTTTCTGAGACCTCATAAAATGGGCAATTTCCGCTAAAAATAATTCAAACTTTGCTTTTTTTGGACCGTACCAATGTTACACGCTATACGCTATACATGCACGGCATCCCGCGCAAGATTTTTTTTTTTAAGCCATGAAGTACCCCTACGGAAAACTTTGTAAAATATATGTTAAAGTAGACAATCTAAGCATTTTTTTCAAACAACATTAGAGGTTTATCTTTAAAACATACCCTTGAAAAAAATGTCAAGATTGAAAATATTTTTGTACCCCTATTTTGATTTTTAAAAATTCAATTTTTTACCAAGAAGTCTTATTGGTGTCTACAACATACACATCTGATTCTCAACAACGGTTTAGCAGTTTCGAAAAAAATCCCTTTTTTATTTCACTTTCCCTCTCCATAACTCCCCCAAAAATACAATTTCAAGGTTATCCTATCGAAGAATTTTATGTCACATGGATGCCCATCTGTGGTGATAATATGGACTTAATACATCCAGGAGAAACTTTTGCATGCATACCCCCCTTGGACCAAAATTTAATTTAATTCAAAGTAAATTTGAGTGCATTTAAGAGATTTCAAGTAAATTGATATGAATTTCGTTGCATTTAATTGAATTCAAGGAAAATTCAATCAATTCATTTAAGAGAATTTAAAAGGTCGTAAGTGGGCCAATTAAAATGAATTTAAGATAATTAATCTGAATTCAAGGTAAATTCACAAGTATTCAAATTAAATTTAGAGAAATTGAATTGCACTGAGTTGCATTAAAATTGAAGTCAGTTGTGGTAAATTCAAGGGAAATTCATATGAACTCTAAAAGAGGTGTACACCTGAATGCAGCAGTGGATAACCCCTTGGTTTTTGTTAAAATTTGTTTGATCCTATGGTGAAAAAAATGAAACTGGCTCCCTAATTCATCGTAAAAAATAATTTTTCAACTATGTAATTTTCTGGACATCATTCTGTCCTCATTAATTATGTAATTATTAATTCAAGAAGATTAATAAAACATTTTTGATTTGTTTGATATTTTACGTTGATTTTATTTTAAGACATAGTTTCCCCTTTTCCTAACGATTTTGTGTCTGCGTTTTAAAGTACTTTAAATCACTTCCACAAATTGTTGTAGAAACGTTGTGAGGAGGTGAGAAGGCTAGGAAAAGTGGTTCATAAATCGAAATGGTTTCGCCGCACTTTTTGAAAGAAATGTCGAGTAAGAGCAGTAAGAAAATAGAAAAAGCCGAAAATTGTGTTCTGCAATCTCAGAAAAGTGCTTCTCGACCCGCTATAATTTTCCTCTTTCTTCAATTATTTTATTCATAAATTCCAGAGTATTTTTCTCACAAATATTCTACTTTTTAGATTTATAAATTGTCGGTCTTAATGCACTTTCAAGTAAATAATTAATAAAATTCTTAAGTGTAACAAGTCGTCTTATTGAGAAATAGAAACCAATTATTTCTGGTCTCAAGTCTGCTGATAATTTTGGCTCACTCGCACTGAATGAAATTAGCCAAAACCGTCTCCTGAACAATTTACTTGGCACTGACTAACCCTTCATCAAGAGTGAATAATTATTCTATAAAATAGTCGACTTATTGCGTTAGATTGCATTTCATTCAACATGGATCACGAGTCCTTAATTCACAAACTCGTTACCATGCAAATTACTCGTACATTTTTAATTATTATTATATTCTGGAAGTTCATTTTTGTCTCAGACTTAAGATGGTTACAGTTCAATGTCTTGAAGGCATTTTTTGTTAGAGTTGGATTTTTTTAAATACTTTGCACGGCGCTGTCCCGGTATATATCATCAGTCATAGAGGCATTTTTGTAATACAATCAAGTGATATGATAAGAGCAGTTTGCCTAATTTGACATATTCGACAAACCCTGGGTTTTACCCCATCATCCACGGTCTGAGCTAAGGTGAGATCCAAACCACCAGAACCTCGGTAAAAATACACAGAAAAATTTCCAGAGGTACCGGGTCAGGGATCGAACCCCGGACCTCTAACGTGAAGTCCGAGCGCCTAACCACCTGAGCCACTGAGGCAAAATGCTAAGGTTAGGCAAAAAAACATAACAGTATTATCACGTCAATGTGACAGTTTATTAGTGCATATACGTCAGTTTGACATCTTATAAAATTGTCTTCATCATAAAGTTGTTCCCCTTGATTTTGAAGTTATTAATTTTTCACTTCTGATTAAAATGATTGAATTGTAAAAATCAAGATGCACAATTTGAAATTTAATCATTTTTAATAATATAGTTTCAAGATCCTCATTTAAAGCTGCTTCAATTTCTAAACAAAGTTGTAACTGTTTAATGTTTAACGCTTAAAGTTTGAATTCAATGATTTAATGTGTTTCCAAATAGTAAGCATCTAATTTTCAACGTTTTTAGAATAATTTAACTCTAAAAGTGCATAATATTTAAAATCCTTCAATTTTTAATCATGTTTATCATCTTTCTGCAATTTTAATTTATAATTATAGCTTTTTATCCGCAATTGTTTTTTACTTCAAAAGCAAATAGGTCAAAAATAAAATTGCCTTTTTTTGAATTAAGGGTTCCTTTTTTCTTACTGTTTACTGAAAGAAAAACTTAGTTTTTTTCATCGAATACCTTCAGGTTAAAAAATCAACATTTTATTATTCATGCGTAAAAATGAGCGTTCCGTAAATTTTGAGCGTATACTTTCTTCTTCAACGATTTATAACTCTTTTAATGTCACTTAGAAGTGAAGGTTAGGAAGGGAAGTAGGGTGCGGGGAGCGTTGACTGTGGAAGAGAGGATAAGGGGAAGTAAACGAGGAAGAATTTGGGAGGGGGGCGAAGAGTGAAGTGAGGGAGGGAAAGTATACGAGGGATAGGTTTGAGCGACTTAATTAATATCTTAATAGGCTACGAAGCCCTTTTTTGTAGGCGTGTCGTGCCCACTTTTAATCGATAATAGTTTCGAATTCAAATATTAAAACTCTCAGGCAATTCCACTATTAAAGCTATAAAAATTGAAGAATTTGATACTGAAAGCCATGATAATCAGTTTCAAAAAAAAATTAGATATAAACATTCTAAATTGTTTGGTTTAAATTTTAGTCAGTTTTAAAATTGATAATTTCAGATTTAAATATTCCAAATTGCTTTATTTCAATTTTGAACGAAAAAATTCATCTGGTTTTTTAAACTTTTTGAATTTTCAGTTTAAAGAATTTCTAATTAAACAGTCTTGAATTAAGTGCATTAAATGTAATTTTCTTCATACCTCGGTCGAAAGTACGTACTTTCGTCCCTAATATCAGAGACGAAAGTTCAACATTTACTCCCTGTGGGAAGTACACGCGCGCCCTCTATAACGGCGGGAGGAAAGAATTTCTCATTAACATTTACTCCCTGTGGAAAGTACACGCGTGCCCTCTATAACGGCGGGAGGAAAGAATTTCTCATGTGTATTATACTAATTGTTAACCTCTGTCATTGCTGTTGTTACCTCTAACCTTAGAAGTAGCTGTTTTGTCGTCAATTAATTGAATATTAATTCAAAAACCCAGCAAAAATAAATAATACGTTGTCATCTGATGATTCCTTAGACGAGGAAGATGTTGTTAGACTAGTGAAATACAGACATCTTTAACAAAGTGGAATTAATTTATTTTAGAAAAATATTATTAACCCTTAAATGGTAACGTCATTTTCGACCCCTTTAAACGGTAACGTCGGGTCACTCGTGTCTGGCGCTTTGAAAAGTGCTCTAAAGTGCTCTAAAAAATTCCACAAAATTCATGAAATTTCATCAACTATCCTAGTATAAGGATGAATCACTATATTGCTGATTTTATCATTTTTTTAAACAATATAATCAAATAAACAAATAAAAACGTGAAGAATGCACCATTTTGTCAAAAAAATCATAACTTAGGATGTAATTAATTTTTTTTTTTAATAAAACGGGAAATTAAAGGGTAAAAAAAGTACTGTAAGAAAAAAAAATTGAGATTCTGTATAAATAAAAGGAATGCTTAAGCTTTGAGCATGAAAATCAAGTTTTTTCAAAGTACGTATAAAGAGGTAGAAATTCCAATAAAATTCACGTTAAACAACTTTTGGTCAACTTTAATTCATCAATTTATAGTAAAAAAAACATGAGGTTTCCCAAAAAATTCAGAAATTCGAATTGCAATTAAAATTCAGGTTAAAAAACTTTTGGATAACTTTAATTCATCAATTTATAGTCGAAAAACATCAATATTTGGGGAAAAAAATTCAGAAATTCGAATTTCCATTAAAATTTATCTTAAAAAACTATCAGATAAGTTTAATCCATCAATTCATAATAAAAAACATCAATTCATAATAAAAAAACATTAGAATTTTGAAAAAAGAATTTTATTTACGTTACACTTTTCGCCAACGCTAATGGTATCGTCGGGTCACTCGTGCCTTTCCGGAATTTCGACTGGTTTCTACGAATGCTGTTTACGGACTAGAGTGACGGCACTTGGGGAGCTTATAGCCTACTAAAGTCGGGTCCCAAAGTCGAGGCCCCTCACTTTTTTTGATTGAAACTCGCACAAAAAAAATCTCTGAAATGTCTAATAAAAAGCATCTGAAAGCTTAAAGTCTTCCGAATGCAGCGATATGTTCACTTTTGTTTGAAAAAATTTTGTTCAATAGTTAGAGTGCAAAACGTCCCAAAAAACAGGGTTTTTCGGCCTCCTTTTCCGAGGGTCCACTTTGACCTGTTCCCAGAAGGAGGGCGACGTTAGGAAAAATCTGAAAAAATTCACAGGTATTCTTTGAACATTCCTGAATGCAATGCATTTTTCGAAATGCTGAAATATACAATAGTTTTCTTTTCACGGGGATTTATTTACAAACATTTTATCTTGAGAACGAGTGAATATAGGAAGCCGTTCAATAGCTTCAAATGTGCAGTATTGCCATGCGATTGCAGTGCAATAACTAAATTTATGATAAAATCATTATCACGCAAGAGACATCATTTTGCATATTTTTGACTTTAATCAGTGTGGGCATGTGGCCAGCACAGCGGGACAAGTGGCAGCAAAAAAAGTACCCTTTCTATGACAATAGTAATTCCAGAAGCAAGTCAAATGCCCGAAACAGATGTGGTTCAACGAAGCAGGGCCGTCTCAACGTCTTCAAGATGCATTTACCGAACTGTTCCTCAGAAAATCGAAATCCAATTGCGAATATCAACCCGATTAAGAATATTTTCAGTAGAAAAACATTTTAAAAATAAGTTTCTTCTAAAACTCCTTCAATCCTGGATACTTATTAAACTGACTTCAATTTTTGTGTGAAATCCACATTATTTTTTAATGTTTCAGAAATCTTCATAAATATATATAAATATTCATTTGAATGTAACAAAATCTATATTTCGTTCTACATTATTGGAAACCTTTTAAAAACTTAACATATTTCGAAAAAAATATCAGAACTTCTAAATATCTTTTTGCATAATTTCAATGACCCTCGGAAAAGGAGGCCGAAAAACCCTGTTTTTTGAGACGTTTTGCACTCTAACTATTGAACAAAATTTTTTCAAACAAAAGTGAACATATCGCTGCATTCGGAAGACTTTAAGCTTTCAGATGCTTTTTATTAGACATTTCAGAGATTTTTTTGTGCGAGTTTCAATCAAAAAAAGTGAGGGGCCTCGACTTTTGGACCCGACTTTAGTGTACAATTATTTATATAATTTAAAATAATTTATAATTATTATGTATAATTAGTTTGGGCCTGCCTCCCACGCTTCTCTCTAAGCTAGCAAGGGGAGAAGATTTGGTCAAGGCACGAGTGACCCGACGTTACCATTTAAGGGTTAAACTTGACTCTTCGAATGTATTGGATGCCTGCCCCCCACGACCAGCAGCACTCGCTTCGCTCGTGCCGCAAATGTCGGGGGCAGGCATCAATAGCATGCTTATCAACATTTAAAGTCAAAAAAAGTAAAATTAATAACGTACTTTCGACCGGCTATGAAGAAAAATCGTATACACTACGCGGGCCGAAAGTTGAAATCTCGGTCCTGCGCGTCATGATGCCCTCGGCTTCGCCTCGGGCAGCATGACGCGCAGGGCCGAAAATTCAACTTTCGGCCCGTGTAGTGTAATATACTATTTCATGATTTACGTTCGAAATTCCTTCAATTTTGAATTTTGATTTCAAAAATCATCGGTAGAGCGGGATCAATTGTCAGAAGTAAAAATGTATCAGGTAAAGCTAAAATGGCGATACATAATTCTATACTTACAGCCACTATGCTGTACGGTAGAGAAACTTGGACATACTAAGAAAAGGATAAAAGTAAACTTAACGCGGTTGGCATGCAATACCAGCGCATGGTATGCGGTAAAACGCTAATGGGCAAAGTTAGTAACGTAAGAATCCTAAAATAATGTGGTATAGATGAGACACTGTTTGACGGGTATGAAAGAAATTTGTTAAGATGGTTTGGGCATATTGAGAGAATGAAAGATTAACGACTGACGAAACAAATATATCAAGGTAAAGTAAATGGCTGCGTACCCAGAGGCAGAGCGAGGAAAGCATAGTTGGAATGTGTGACTGAGACCCTCATTCGAAGAGACATAAGAAGCCTTAGAAACACAAGATCTTGCATGAGAAAATGCATGGACATTAAGGAAGCTAAAGAGGTATGCCAGGACAGAAAAGTGTGGCAACAAATAGTTTATAAGAAATGCATGAGGAAGAGTGTCAGTGGAGTGAATGATGCCTGAAACAAAAGACCTTGGATACTAATGAAACCCGAAAGTTTTTCTTGCTGCATATCCCCCCTACTCCGAAAAGGTTTTCCAACTACAGCCTTGATAGGGACTATTACAAGGTATTATTAGGAGGTGAAGCTATGGGGCAACACAACTGCGACATAGAAGACGATACGTTGGAAAACCCAGTTGAAAGAATCTGTGCCTCTAAGATCAGGGATACAATTAAGAACTTAAAGAATGGTAAGGCTGCTGGTGCAGACAGTATTAACGCTAAAGTGCTTAAATACGGTGGGACTACATACCTGACAGGTTGTGCCGGTTGATAAATTTATGTATCGAGAAGGGAGAAATTCCAGATGACTAGAGAAAGGCGATTATCATTCCAATATACAATATATCTTAGCTGTTATGAGATTCATGGACAAGTGTCTAAGAAGGGCCCTTTTTGACGAAGGTGTGGATATCGGGACAGTGAAGGTGCGTGGGTTTGCATTTACAGATAATAAGGTTTTTATAGCAGAGTCAATCGAAGGCTTGCAGGGAATGTTGAGAAGACTGAAAACTTGCATGAAGAACATGAGCCTTAAAATTAACGCGAATAAACAAATGTATGGTGTTTGAAAGAAAGGGTGAGGAAACAGTATGTAACACTGCCTTTAGACGATGAGAAGATAGAACAAATTTATAAGTACGTTTGTACTTTGGTATTTTATTGACTATTGACGGAAAGATCGATGGAGAGACAGCCAGGCCTATAAACGAGGGTAGGAAGGTTATCGGCAGTGTAGAAGCCATTACCGGAAGTAAAAATATAACAAATGAAGCTAAAATTGCAATATATAATTATGTACTTGGAACCACTGTGTTGTACGGTAGCAAGACCTCGATCTACCAAGAAAAGGGTAAGAGTAAGATTAACGCGATTGGCATACAATTTTTGCGCACTGTATACGGTAAAACGCTAACGGACAAAGTCAGTCATATTATTATTGTCTTGTAAGGTTGGTGCATTTCAGTCCCGTAGCACTGCGCTTAAAACCTATTGTACTACGCCTTTTCATTTTAAAACCCCGGTGAAACAGAGGTATATACATGGGTCAACCACGCTGCTAAAGTATCATTCAAGTCCTTAAGCATGAGTAGCATACCGCCAGACGACTCCACTTCACTGAGTATGAGGCTTTAAAATTTTTTTCTTTTACTAAGGTGACCTTCGAATCACTGTATGAATTTAATCACAACTAGTGATAACCCGCGGTTGCACCTGACTTTATTAGAAGTACTTCCATTTGCTTGGACGTTCAGCCAGGGGAAAGGAAAACTACAGAAAACTGCCTCCCGAGTTCAGCCGGTTTTTCGACAGTCGAGTTTGAAGGCAGACATTCGACGCTACCCATCGAATGAACACAATTATCTAAACCAAACCGGCCATGCGTCGCAGATTGTCACCCCATCCGAGTGAGATCCGCGCTTGAAATGGCTTGACATCTGGACTCTTTCCGAGTCGGGATTCACCTCGCAGCTAATGACGTCGGTGAAAAAGTCAGTAATGAGAGGATTCTCAAAGAATGCGGCGTAGAAGAAACACTATTTCATAAGAGTGAAAGAAATTGGTTGAGATGATTGGGCATGTTGAGAGAATGAAAGATGAACGACAGAGGGAACAAGTATATCAAGGTAAAGTCAATGGCAGCGTACTCAGAGGCAAACTAAGGAAAGAATGGTTAGAATGTGTGAATGAGACCCTAATTCGAATAGATATAAGGATCCATAGAAACACAGGAGTTTGCATGAGAAAATGCATGGATGTAAAGGAAGTGAAGGTTGTATGCCAGGACAAGAAAGTGTGGCGAAAAAAAGTTTATCAGAAATGTGTGATGAACAGTGTCATTGGAGTGAGAGACGCCTGAAACGAAAGAACTTGGATACTAATGGGCCTGCGTGGAGAGCTTTACTTGGTGGATGTGATTAGAGTAAAGAGTATGGATCTTACTATGTGATTATCAGCAAACTTGTGTATTTTTGTGTGATCTATATGACACATGAAGACTTTGTGGCCTAAGCGCCAAATGTTGGCGCTTAGGCCCTTTTGCTTTGCCAAATATTGGTGCTTAGGCCCTTTTTGTTTGCCAAATGTTGGCGCTTAGGCCCTTTTGCTTTGTCAAATGTTTGCGCTTAGGCCCTTTTGCTTTGCCAAATGTTGGCGCTTAGGCCCTTTT
>CAKNYM010050103.1:96026-200417 GCA_932195095.1 Andricus curvator
CGCTTAGGCCCTTTTGCTTTGCCAAATGTTGGCGCTTAGGCCCTTTTGCTTCGTCAAATGTTGGCGCTTATTCCCGTTTTGTTTTATAAATGTTGGCGCTCAGGCCCTTTTGCTTTGCTAAATGGTGGCGCTTAGGCCCTTTTGCTTTGCCAAAAGTTGGCGCGTATGCCCTTTTGCTTTACCAAATTTTGGCGCTTAGGCCCCTTTGCTTTGCCAAGTGTTGGCGTTTGGGCCCTTTTGCTCAACTAAATATTGGCGCTTAGGCCCTTTTGCTTTACCAAATGTTGGCGCCTAGGCCCTGTTGCTTTGCCAAATGTTGGCGCTTAGGCCCTTTTGGCGATTTGGCTACGAAACCCCGAAAAATATATAAAAAATTGAAATTAAAATTGTATGAAAGCCGATGTACATAGCTGTTTTAATATATTTTTTTTTAATTTACGGGTATTAATTATATTTTATAGTACTTTAAATTGAATCATAACAAATAAATTTGATAATCAGGCAATCAAAGTAAGGAACGTGTAATAAGCAGACGTAACGCGCAATTTTGATAATATATAATAACATGTAACATTTAAAAAAACAAAGGTTTCAATCTCTGTCAAATATTTAAAATTATTCATTCAACGTTCTGATAAAATTGCTAAAAAATAAACTTTTGTATTCTCCTCTTGCGAATAAAAATAAAAAGCACTGCTCACATTGTAAATCTGAATGATTAATTCGTTTTCTAATGAGATTGTTGACCTGTCATATTCGTAGTTGTTTCGTTGTGTCTGCAAATGTAACGAGTGCGGTAATAATTGATCCTGTATTTCCAATTTCGTTACTCATCATTTTTGCTCATCGCTTTTGTTCATTATTTTAAGTAACAACGAGAAATAAATCTAAATTGTTCTATTTTGATCATTATTATGCAATCAGAGTTTTTACAATCTGCAGTTAATTTAGATCGGCATAAGTTAAAACTGAAGAGGCAATTTTTAAATCAGAACATATAATTATAATATTATGATACAATTTTATTGTATTTCATAGTATCTATTATCTAAACTAATAGAAAAGAAGAGCAGGGACAATATTGTTGATAATTGACGACAATTGATATTTTAACTTCAGAATTAATGTATAATACTTTTGTATAGACAATAAAACCGTTGAATTTTTGTTCAAAAATACCAATTTTCAACGAAAAAACACTAGCACAATCTAAAGTTGTTTCAAAATTGTAAGTCTTCCTTAAAATCTATGCCGATGTCCGATGAAAAATGCGAGAATAACCTAAAAAAGTTCAAAATTTTGTTTGGAATCCAATGCTCTTTTATTTAAAGTACAGATTTTTTTTATATAAAATGCCAACAAAACTAAAAATTATTAATTCAATGATTCTGAATAAAATTTCGAAAATTTTTGGGATTTTTTCAATTAAAAATACCTACAAAATAAATAAAATATATGTAAATCTTCTTTGAAATTTAATTACGTTTGTTTAAAATAGCCGATTTCCGGTGAAAACCTTCAACATAATGGGACGACTGAAAAATTCCAAAATATAAAATTCCTGAAACCGCAAAATTCCCGACAAATAAAATATCGGAATGAAACATTCTCGAAAATAGAAAATTGCCCAGCATTACCTAAAATGGTTCAAAAATTATAATTTTTCTTTAAAATCTATATCGATATTTGTAAGAAAAACAGTGAAAACTGCTAGGTTAACCTACAACTGAACACCAAAATTTAAATCATCTTTGAAATCTAATGATTTTTCACTACAAATATCGATTCGCGGTATAAAATACCAACATAGCCCAAAATTGTTCAAAAGTTGTGCATCTCCTTTTGTTTAAAATAAATGATTTCCAGTAAAAAGCGTGAATATAACCTAAAATTGTTTGAAAATTGACAATCTTCTTCAAACTATAATGATTTTTATTTGAAAATACGAATTTTTGGTGTAAAACGCTAACGTAACCGAAAATTGATAAGCAATTATGAATCTTTAAAATCTAATGATTTTTATTTAAAAATGTCAATTTACAGTAAAAAACGCTAACAAAATCGAAGGACATCAGTTATTAATAATGTTTTAATTTTTGATTTGAAATGCCCATTTCCGGTGTAGAACGCTAATATAACCTAAAAGTATTGCAAATTGGGAATCTTCTTCGAAACTTTACGATTTTATATTCAAATTCTTTAAAAAAAAATATATATTACTAATCTTTAGTGAAAAGCCTTCACATCAAACATGTATAATATATTCAGTTATTCAGTAGATAATTTGAAAGTTTTAATTTAACCGCGGAAGAGAATTAAAAATCACAAATGGTTCTCAATTCACATAATGTTTTCTGCCATTTTTCTTATTAAAATGGATTATTTGTAGATTAAATTTCCAAAATTTTAAATTCAAGATTTAAAACAACTTGAAGCAATGAAAAGCCAATCCGGTTTTCAACAACAAAGATTGCGAGATTTTTGAGACGTATCATTATTAGATAGGATAAGTAGCAAAAGCACTACGCGCGCGCATGCTTATTTTTCAAAATCTGGAAAGACATAGTACTAAATACTAAAAAGTTTCATTTTTCGTCGTTATACAATTTTAAATGAAGCGATTATGTAGTTTATGTAAAAGAATAGTTCATTTCTACGCGCCTCATAAATTGAAAATAAATTTAGAAAGTCTTGCCAATTAGAGTAATCGGTACAATGCTTGCCCCCCCCCCCCTCCGTATTTTTGGCCACCTCATTTAAATATTTGTACATGAAAGAATATTCAGAAATAAAACTGTTAAGAAACATAATTCATTAGAAAACTCAATTGAGAAAGTATGTCACTGAGGTTAGGGATACAAATTAAGAACTTAAAAAACGGTAATGCTGCTGGTGTAGACAATATTAGCGCTGGAATGCTTAAATACGGTGGCGAGTACATACCTCACAGGTTGTGCGAATTGATATGTATCGAGATGGCAGAAGTCCCAAACAACTGGAAAAAAAGCGATGATCGTACCAATATACAAAGGAAAGGGAGATAAAAGCAACTTTAATAATTATACAGGTATCAGCTTATTAAGTACCGTAAGTAAAATTTACTAAGAAATACTTATGCGCAGGGTAATGAAAATAACAGAAGAAAATATATCGGAAGTCCAAAGTGGATTTATGCCAGGAAGATCATGTACGGATCAAATATTTAGCTTAAGACAGATCACAGAAAAAATGTTGAGAGTAGGAAAGAAAGTTTTCTGTGCATTTATTGACTTAGAAAAAGCATTTGCCAATGTGAATAGAAGTAAACTTTAGGAAGTCCTGAAAGAGTGCGGAGTCAATGGATGGCTCCTACAAGCAATACAAGCAATATATGCTAGTAACAAAGCGAGTGTAACGGTTAATGGGAAACTGAGTGACTGGTTCGATATTATGCAAGGTGTTAGACAAGGATGTGTAATGTCCTCATGGCTATTTATTACATTCATGGACAAGTGTCTAAGAATGGCCCTTTTTGACGAAGAAGGTGTGGATCTCGAAACAGTAAGGGTACGTGGGTTAGGGTTCGCAGATGATAAGGTTGTTATGGCAGAATCAATCGAAGACTTGCAAAGAATGCTGAACAAACTAAATACAAGCATGAAGAGAATAGGCTTCAAAATGAACGTGAATGAAACAAAAATTATGGTGTTTGAAAGAAAGAATGAGAAAAAAATATGCAACATTGTCTTAAATAATGAGAGAATAGAACAAGTTCATAAGTACGTATATCTGGGTAGTCTATTCACCAGCGAAAGAAACATAGATGGGGAGTTGGATAGGCGCATAAAGAGAGATTGATCAGCAACCTGGGTCGGAGCAGTATTGCGGCACGTACGTGTTATTTAAATAAATAACACGAGAATTCTAGATCAATCTAAAAAGTCAATACCTCCTTCCTCACATTACTCCCTTCCTCACCGAGTCTGTCACACCTACCCCGAAAGGGAAATGGCTTAATAGTATAATAATAAAACTGCTAAGAAATTGTGCAGGATGAAGCGCAAACGATAAATTCTGCAGGGTATTTGGCAAGCTTGGTTAGTGCAGTATAGTGAGTGTAAATTCCAGAGTAATCAAAACCGGTGATGCTGAATGAGTTAGGAATTTAAAGAAAAAGCTGTTATGGTTGTTAGTGTCCGCTTGTTGAAAATTATTACTTTTCAAATAGTTGAGATAGGTTTAACTAAAAACATTTGGATTTTAATTGAATCTGGTGAATTAAGAAACACGATAGTAGTATTCTAAGCTTAAAATTATATCTTTATATCGATAAATGAGAGGCCAATGATTGGCATCGTGAATAAAACGGAAGCATAATAATTGGTCACAATTTCTGAAATGCAAATGACCAATATCAGCTAATATCTTTGCAAAATTCATTCAAAATTGTTTTCACCTTTTATAGGATATGTATATAAATTTTTGTCACTTTATCTCACGAATGATGAGTGTAAATCACGTCAAAAATATTTTTGGCTCTGGTCCATCATTTTACAATTTAGAGGCTAATCACTATGCTTTTGAAATCAGTAATCTATAACCTGATGGGGCCAAAGACTGTATTTCTCCACATTTTAGTGGCCAATCATACAATCATTGGGGTAGCCAATCATTGTGTTCTGTACATTATTGTTAATTTCTTTAAATATAAATAATTTACTACTTTTAAAGCTTAACTTACTATAGTAATTTGAATCTTTATAAAAGCCATGTGTATACTTTAGAATTTCGTTCGACGCTTGTGAGTGCTCTTTTACAAATCTTTAAACTGGAAAAATTCCTTAAGTGGCCAATCATTGTACTGAATACCCTATTATAGATACACATTTGTCTGAATTGTTGGAAATTTCCATGCGTTTAAAATACTTATGAGTAAAAAATTGGGAAAACTTTTGCAATTAAAAGATTCGGGGTCTTGCTCTATTTTCATTTATGAAAGCTTTCAACTTTTTTGAATTTCACATTTATTTGAAAATATGATTTTCTCACAGATAAAAAATTAAAATTCGTAAAAATTTACAAAACTAAAATGCTTGAGAATATTATTCAAATTATGACAAAATATTGACATTAAAAATTTATATATTAACTTACACATTTCTGCTCAGAGAATAAATTTAAGATTAAATATTTTGTATTATTTTTTTATTCATAAAGTATATACTAAAAATGAATTTATAGGTATAAGGGGATGACATAAATTTTACAACATCTGAAAAATCCTGAGGTAGATATAACAATTCTATTTTGGATTCTTTTGAGGAAAATTTCAAAATAAGTCATCAAATAGCTTAAAAACAATACTATGAAGTATAATTAAAGTTTAATCATTTAAAATTATCTAAAAAAACCTGGTCTAGGTTTTCCGAAAACAATAGTTTCGAGATATTAATCGAAAATAGCACCATGCACTTTTTAATAATTGGTTATTTCAGTTCATTTTAATCATTAAAAATATGAAATACGTTTCAAATTGAATTTTTCCAACTCGAAGTAATGGTGATTTAAAGAAGCGGAGACCACAAGCTACTTCAAATTTTTTGCGTCTGGATATAAAAATGGAATTGGCGATAAGTCGACATGGGTGCCGTTATTAGGAGAGATCGAATCGTTGATAAAAAAAACCTAATATTTCGAGACACGTTTGACCGCAGGAAGACCGAATCGTTTAAAACGCGTGTCGCGCCTACACATTACTGATGACTGAAATAAAAAAGAAATAAGAAAAAATAATTAAGGGAGAGAGAAAAAGATCCAAGTAATAGATTAATCTTTTTTAAATCTATTCACAAATTTTAATTGTTTAATTGGAACATCAACAATCGCGCACTAGGCGCGCGTGCAGTTTTTCGCTTGAAGGGGAAAATCATTTTTAATACTAAATAAAAATTTCGAATAACTATTTCTTCGCTAAAAGTATTTTAATACTTAAAATCGAGCTAAAACTAGATTCTGAGGTCTGAGAGCAAGCAAATAAGTATTATCAGTTAGTTTTGAAAGTTATATCAATATTATTTTCCTAAGATTCTTGAGAAAATTCTGGAAGATTTTTGAAGATTTCAGATTTTGTGAAAAAATAAATAAAAACTTTGAAAGAATATTCTGTTATTTTACAGGATTTTACCAAATATTAAGAAAAATTCGATTCGGTTTGAAAGATATTGAGGTCTTTTAGATGTTTGGAAGAAAATATAAAATATTTTATAAATTTTTAGAAATCTTCTCAAGTTTAAAAATATTTCTTCAATAATTTCTAAATATCTTTTGAATTTACTCGCATTTTTCCTCAACTTTATAAAAAAATTCTGCAAAATTAACAAAATTACCTTAAAATCTTCCAGATTCTATTTTGACAATTTTGGAAATTTTTGAATATTTTCCTTTGAAATCTTTTTAAATATTCTCTTAAGATTAATTTTTCAAAATAATAGTTCAATTTTAATGTTTCAAAATAATAGATCAATTTTAATTTTTCTAGGAATCTAAAGAATATTTTTTATCTTTTCGAAACCTTTCAAAATTCTTAAAAAGCTTCTTCTTTCGAAATCTTCAAACATCTACATTAAAAAAAATTGAAATTCTTACAAGTTTTAAATTATTTTTGAATCGTTGAAAAATTACGAAATATCTTATAAACTTACTTCAATTTTTTTCTATAATGTTGTAATCTTGCAAAATTGCCAAATATTTTTTTAAAATCTTCTGGTGAAAATGGTTTGATACTCTTGAAACCTTTCAAAACTTTCAAAATATACATTTTTCCGAAAATTTTTAAATCTTAGAATTAAACATCTTTTTTAACCTTTCAAAACTTCGAAACCTTCTAAATATCTTATAACATTATTCGAATTTTTCTTACAATTTTTTTTTTTAAATGAAAAAAATGTCTTAAAAACTTCCAGATTCTTTTTTGAAAATTTTGGTAATCTTTTGAAACGCTTTGAACTCTTTTTAAATCTTCTCTAAAAATTAATTTTTCAAAATAATAGATCAATTTTAATTTTACTAGGAATCTAAAGAAATTTTTTAATTTTTTTTAAACCTTTCAAAATTCGTAAAAAGTTTCTTTTTTCATCATCTTTAAAAATCTACATTGAAAAAATTGAAATTATTACGAGTTTTTAGTCTTTTTTGAATCGTTGAAAAATTTCTAAATATCTCTTACACTTACTGGAATTTTTTCTAAAATTATAAGATCTTGAAAAATTGTAAAATATTTCTTTAAACCTTTCTACATTCTTTTTAGAAATTTGAGGAAATGTTTCAAAATCTTTTTCAATTTTCTTTTCGGAATTCATTTTTTAAAATAAAAATTCATTTGAAATTTTCCCATAACTCTTAAGAAACTTGTAAATTTTTTAAGAAGAAAATTAGAAACACAATATTAACAAGTCAATCTGTACAAACATTTATTTTTGAAAAAAAAGGCTAAGAAACATTGTGAATCCAAAATTCATTCTCTCGAGTTTTGTTCAAATCATCTTACGATTTCAATTATTTTTTAATCGTTTAAAAACTTTTAAAACTTCTCAATATTTTTTTTAAACAATTCAGTTTTCCTAAAATTCTTGAAATCCTATAAAACAAAACAAAAATTGTCCTAAAATCTTCCAGATTCTCTCCTTACATATTTTGAAATCTTCAAAACTTGAAATTATTCTTTTAAAATAAAACCTCATCATTTAAATTTTTTCCAGAAACGTCAGTGTCGGTTTCAATATTTAAAATTATGAAAAAGTTGATAAATTACAGTGTGCTAGCAAATAATTGTTAAGAATAGAATTATTTCCCAATATTAAAAAAGCATTCACAATTAAATTTTTTTCTTTTATCAATAATGTTTTGAAATATTTAGAAATAAATTTTAATAGATGAAATAAAATTAATTGTTTGGAAATTTTGATTTACAAAATTGATGATGCAGAAATTCGTAATCTTCTTTTAACAGATAAACAAACTGAAAACAGCCACTAAAAGTCATTTTCATATTTCGATCATTCAAATACGAGAACCTTCAATATAATAAATTTCATTTAATTAAAAACGGTTTAAATTGTAAAAAACTGCTACTTCAATTTTTCGATTTGAAAAATGAATTTCCGGTCAATTTTTTAACTCTCTTTCATAGGGATGACTTACGAGCCCTATCGAATCATTTTTTCTCAGACATTTTAGCGCCAGTCTCCACTTTTCCAGACGTAATCTATAGGCGCACTTAACACAGCTGTTGGACCAAGTCAGTCCATGATTCCTCTTTTCCTCTTCTCTGCTCCTCTTCTCTTCTCTTTTATTTCATTTCATTTATTTTCTGATCGTTCGTTTTCTTTGAGACACTTCTGTTTCTTCTTTCTGATGACTTTTGACTCCGTTTACAATGAAACCCATCACTTGGGCATGCGCAATCGTAAATTTCCATGTGTCAATTTTAAAGTGGATAAAAAACGAGTAAAAGAAAACTAGAAGATTTTTTTCAGACAGTTGGAATTTATGTTAGATTTTTTATAAGGTGTATTCAATTCTGGTGGATAAAGAAGAAATTAACACAAAGGAGAAGGCTTTTTATATTTATGTAATATGTACAAAATTAATTTGCTAAAAACTTTACAATTTTATCATCTCCAACATTGTCAAAGGACAGAAATAAAACTCTCTCGTGCATTAAAAAAAACTAAAACATTTAAATTCATATAACAAATTTCTTATTTTGTGAGCATTTCTTTGTCATACTAAAGCAAATGTTTCAAAGTTGCTTGTTTTCAAATCCATTCGAAAATAATAAAAAATAAAGAAAAGTCGAGTGCATAAACGGTTTAATAACCTTAATAACAAAACACTATTTTCCAGTATACAAAAACGTCCATAAAACACATGGTTTTCAATTTACACAATTCTTTTATAATACTTTTTTACTCAGCTTTTAATGTGAAATAACACTTCCTAAACAATATCTAAAAATATGTAAAACTTTATGAGGATTTGCCAAACAAATTTTTTTAACAAAGTTATGAGTTCATTTTTTAATTTTTGAATTAACTGCTATGAATTTTAAGAATTGAAAATGCGAATTATCAAAAAATAGTCAAAACTTTTGTTAAAAGTGGGACCTTTTTTATTCTAATAGATTTTTCTTTCCGATTTTGATATAGAATTTCTCGTCTTCTTTCGAAATACATTGGAAGATTTCGAAAAAGTTACAAATTTATGAAACGGAGGCGGTTTCTCTGGAAATATTAAAAGTAAATTTACTGAAGAATCTCAGCGTTCTTTTTCTCTTTATTTTTTTTAAACAACTTTTACATCAAACTTTTTCCTTTAAAGACGGCATTTTTTAAATAATCGATACTCTCCATTTTTTCTAACTTCATTATTCTTTTACTAACAAATTATTAAAATGGTTAATTAAGTCTTTTTCGTTTTTTATCACATAAAATTGTATTATGGAGAAAAGAATCAATCTTAAAGGATTTTATACACGTTTTCGCGAAATCTCTAAAATAACGCTAAATAGGAAAGTGGCAAAAGACATTTTTCTAGAACTTTTTCAGAGAAACAATTTTCTTTGTTTTACTTTTTTTTGTATCTGGTATCGTTTTGGCAAGACACGTGAATTGTCGTTTTTTAGACAAAAAAATTCCCTCTTCTCTCCAAGGCGACGGCACAGGGCAGACTATTCTGAAATATACTCTTTACATTAGGACAAATTTTGAAAAAAAAATCAAGAGACAAAATGCGCTGGGGTTTTTGAGTAAATTTACTTTGATTTTTTTTCAGAGAACCCGACGCCATTTCGCCAAAATTAAACTTTTTTTAAATCTTCAAACAGATTTCCAGCGAATACGAGAAATTGTATTAGAATCAGAGGTAAACACATGTATTAGAATTGAAAATATTACACTTTTAACCAAGGTTTTGACCAGTTTTTGATCATTCGCGTTTTCAATTTTCAAAATTCAAACACTTAAAGGGCTGTTTAGCCCTATGGACTTAATAAATAAATTCTACATTCTAAATTCTAATTCTTATAAATTTGTAAAGAAACAAAATTTTGACACATCGGTAAATTTATTTGGGGCAATAAAATTGTTTAATTTTAAAAACATCAGTTGACTTTGCTAACATTTTTTCCAAAGAAAAATTTAAATTTGTTTATTTTTTTTTAATTATAAATACGGAGCCTGGACTGCGAGATGGACTGCCCATCCGATTTGAAATGAATTAGGCCGGAGGTAAGTTTTTATAGAAATTTAACTAAAATGCAAACTGGAACACATGTTTTAAATTGTATTCAACTAAAATTTAAATTTTCTATTAAAAGTGAAAATCCACCTACTTAAACCGTAACCGAAATTGTAAATCCAAAAGCTCTTAACTTTCCGTGTACGTCCAAATTGTTATGCTAGAGAGCAACGATCCCTCCATTTTGTAAGGTTACCGAAAAAAGAAATTCCGTATTTTATTTTCAAATTGGTGAAATTGAATGAGAAAAGCTCAGTTTTGAAAAAAAATGAGAGAAAATTGGTTTCACTTTTTAATTTTTATAAATTAACGTTTAATCACGTCTTGAGGAATTTTCAAGAAATAATTCCACTCAATAACTTTTAATCCCCCCTGTAGAGCCCGGAAAATGCCCCAAAAAAAATAAAAATAGCAGTTTTATGTCAAATTCATAACAAAGACGACTTTTTAAAAACTTTTTTGTGCATAAATGATTATTATTCAGTAAAAGTATAATTCGTTCATTCTACCAAATCATGAAAATTTATTATTTTTTAACGGTAGTGGCACAATTAACAAATATTGATAATAATATTTTTCCGTCTAACATATTTTGCAATTTTTTAAACCATTTTCATTTTTTGAAACAATTTTTCCCCTGTAAATCGTGAAGTGTATTATTTTTCGTGAAAGACAGTTTTCAATTATTTAAACAGTGAATAATTACTCATTTGTGCCTTTTCATAGGAAAGGTGGCGAAAATTCTAGTCTTTTCGAGTCTTTTACACTATGTCCCTTGTTATTCAGTACTTGCTTATTTCAAAACGTATAACTTAATTATTGTTTAAAATACTTATTCTTTTCACAATTTTCTTACTTGTTCACGTTTCAACTGGAAATTCAACTACTTCAGTTAAGATTAATTATTTTAGTTGAAAATTGATCTCTTTGGTTGAAAATCCAACTATTTTTGGTCGAAAATTAATTCGTTTCGGTTGAAAAGTCTATACTATCCAATTTTTTCTTAAGAATTATTCTTTCTAGGTTAAAATTGTTATTATGTGGCTGAAAATTTAATTAATATGATCAAAATTCAACTTTTTTGTTGAAAATTCGCCTTTTGCGCTTGAAAATTCAACAATTTGGGTGAACTTTTTTTCTCTATTGATTGAAAAAATCTTTCTTGGTTGAAAATTCAAATCTTTTGTTGAAATTTCGTTTTTTTTGGTTCGAATATTCGTCTGTTTTGGTAGAAATTTCATCTTTTTTAACTGAAAATTTAACTATTCCTTTTTGGGTTGCAAATGATCTTCTTTAACTAAAAATTCAACTATTTGGTAGAAATTTAGTCTTTTTTGGTAAAATGCAACTGTTTTTGATTTAAAATTAAAATTTTTTGGTTCAAGTATCAACTATAACATTTTTCGTTGAGAATTCATCTTTTTTGCTTGAAAATTCAACTACTTGCTTGAAAGTTTAACTCCTTTGTTAAAACATCATTTATTTGCTTGAAGATTCATCTTTTTAGTTTGAAAAATTAACTCTGGTTGAAAATTAAAGTTTGACATTTTTCATTGAGAATTCATCTCTCCTTTGGCTGGAAATGCAACTACAAACTTCTTTGTTAAAAATTCATTTTTTTTGTTAAAGATTTATAATCTTAATTGAAAATGCATCTCTTTAGTTGAACATTTTACTATTTTGTTGAACATTCATTTTTTTTTTTGAAAATTAATTTTTTTGACTGAAAATTCAGGTATTCCATTTTTGGTTGAAAATTTATCTTTGTTGGTTGAAAATTGATGGTAGTGGATGGATTGGGTTACCTGGTGCGTTGACGAGCGACCGGACGGTTCCTAGTCGGGTGTCGATCGATGTTCATTCGCGTAAAAGGGTGGGCGGTTAGAGGGAGAGTGGATGGTTAAGGGATGGTCGGGGGTTGTAATAAGCGTAATGGATATAGCACCCCCGCAGGCATGCTCTCGTCCTCGACCATTCACGCACGAAAGGGTTGCGAATTGCGATTCGTAATCACCAGTAAACATCGCTCTCACTCTCATTATTCTAATAATATCCAACCTTCTCATATAATTATTGTTAATCACAATCCTATTCTACCTAGTGCCATTCTCACGTTTGCTCAACATTTTTCCTAATGATCCGTTTCACCCTCTCCACAAAATTCACCCTGATGGTCCAGATTTCGTTATATCTTATATGAATAAAATTCAACCTCTCGAAGCAATGCTTTACTTTTAACAATATATATGTTACCGTTTACCAGTTTCAATTTTTACAGGCATTTTTTCCGAAAAAAGGGAATTTCACTTATTACAGCACTTTTTCCTTAGCAAGTTTTCTATTCATTTTTATGGTGAATTTCTCTTTTTATCTAGCTTTGAAAAATCTGTTTCACACTTTGGCAATTTCCATTGATACAAAAACATAAAAAAATCAAGAAGATCAAAGATTGAAAAATTGACAAACAACAGAATTAAAAAATGCTCATGATTAAATTTTTTTCAAATATGTTTTTATCAGTAGATAGATTTTGATTCCTTATTCTCATCAATTTCTTTCTTTTTATCTTCACTAAAGAACACTGAGTTGTTCAAATTATTTTTTCTAAGTAAGCTAGAAAGAAATAATTTGAAAAGAACAAAAATGACTATTTGAAAAACCTACTTTTTCTGTTTTTGTTTCATTAGACGTTGAATTTATTTTTAATGTATTTTTATAAGGTAGAATCTCTCAGATTTTTAAAGCCTTTTTTTAATTACAGTTACAAAAATATTATAATGTAAAAAAAATTAAAACAGAAATTAAAAAAATTATTATTTGCGGAAAGAACAAAATTATGAAAATAACAATTCTTTTAAATACGCAGTTTGCTAACATGTAAAACCAAGCCATATAACAATTAACTCAAAATTGATTATACTTTATTAGAGGGTCCTAATACACGCTACTTTTCTACATACTATTTTCGATTTACAAAATTGTGCTTCTACAACCCTTTTTCTCGTTTTTCATCTTAATTGCTAAATAAATTAATAGAACCCGATAGAAAATCAAATCATTTTTTGTAAGATTTACTCTTTTTTGGGTAACGATTTAGCTATTTAGTTGAAAATTTAATTATTTTGTTCAAAACAATTTTTTTTTTTAAATATCAACTATTACATTTTTCGTTGAGAATTTATCTTTTCTAGTTAAAAATTGTATTGATTGGTTAAAAAGTTGATTATTTTGTTTAAAATTCAACAATTTTGTTAAAAAGACAACCTTTTCGGTAGGAAATTTAACGGTTTTGCTGAAACTTCGTCTATTTTGGTTGAAAATTGAACTATTTGGTAGAAAAATCAACTATTTTATTCAAGTTGAAATAATTGGTTGAAAATTCTCCACTTTGGTTGAAAAATCAACTGTTTTATTGAAAAATCGTATTTCTTAGCTGAATTCAACTGTCTTTGGTTCAAACTTAAAGTCTCTCTTGGTTGAAATATCAACGATTATATTATTTCATTGAGAATCTTTTCTGGTTGAAATATAAACTATTTTGTTAAAAAGTCGTATTTCTTAGATGAATTCAACTGTCTTTGATTTAAACTTAAAACCGTCTTTGGTTGAAATATTAACGTATGTCGTTGAGAATTCATCTGTTTTGGTAAAAAATTTTATTAATTGGTGAAAAATTAACTTTTTTGTTGAAAATTTATATTTACGAGTCTAAAATTAAACTATTTTGTAGAAAATTCATCTTCTTGGCTTGAAATTTCAACAATTTAGTAGAAAATTTAACTATTTATTTGTAAAATCAAATATATGGTTGAAAATTAACTTTTTGCTAAAAATTCATTTTTTTTTGTTAAAAATTCACCTATTTGGTTAAACATCAACTAGCTTGTTGAAAATTCGTCTTTTTGGATGAATTCAACTGTTTTTGATTTGAAATCGTAATATTGTTTGGTTGAAATATCAACTATTACATTTTTCGTTGAGAAATCATCTTTTTAGGTTGAAAATTCTACTACTTGGTTAACACTTTGTTAAAAATTCATGTTGTTGGTTGAAGATAGATTTTAGTTAAAAATGCATCAATTGGGTTAGAAGTTGTTGTTTTTTAGGCAGAAAATTATTCTTCTTGGTTAAAAATTCATCTTTTTGGTTGAAAATTCAAATATTTAGTTTGAAATTTATCTATTTAGTTGAAGATGCAATAATTTTACGTGATATATTAGGAATTTGAAGCGTTTAAATTAGAATTTAATATTAGTAAATACATTATATTTATTTAAAATAATCTAATTCCCTTTTTTCGTGAAAAATCTCCTTATTTCCCCTGTTTTTATGAAGAATTTTGGCTTTAAAATCCCTTAAAATCCCTCAAAAGATAGATACGATGACGTCAAAAACCGTCATCAGAACATTCTAAAAACTTTCTGTTTTATTTCAAACAACGTTATAAAACCGTCCAATGTCCAAAAGACGATTTTAGGTCGTATTTTGGAAATTAGACGTTTTTAAAACATTATTAGGCCTGACATAGAACGTTTTTAGGACGTTCTAATGATGCTTCTTAAAATTTGTGCCCACAGGGCTCTTAACTTTATAAAGATGTTTTCGATTTGTAAGTACAGAATTAATTCATCTTTTGGGTTTAGTTTTTAGATTGAATCGTTACCGATTTCTTCGCTGCCGAAGATGTGCGCCAAATCTAAAAAATTAGCAGATAAATCTTTTAGGGAATATTTGAAATTGGTATCATTAAAAAGAATCTCTTTAAAAGCGGCTTCGTTTCTAATATATTGAATTTTTGTTAATGATTCTTAAAAAAAATGAAACAAAACCTTGTAAAGAAGGCACAAAGGGGAAAATTGGGTCAAAATTCTCGATTTTAGATGTTTTAGAGGATTTTTCAAATTTAGAGGGCGAAAAGAGGATCAGGTAAAAGAGGGGACGACTGTGATACCTGTTTTATTAATCCTTTATTAATCACTTATTTGTTTCTGCTCGCAATTTTAAAAGCAGGAAAATTACTTAGATACCCAAGCATAACCTGCTAACAATTTATTTATTATTAAAATCAATATAATTCCTTAAAAATATAAGAAGCTGTCAGAGGACAAAACTTTCATCGTCATGTCAAAGACACATTTTTCAATTTCTGGATTTAAAAAAAACGAATTGAATCGCTACCGATTTCTTCACTGCCAAAGATGTGCGCCAAATCTACAAAATTAGCAAATAAATCTTTTAGGGAATATTTGAAATTGGTATCGTTAAAAAGAATCTCTTTCAAAGCGGCTTGGTTTCTAATATATTGAATTTTGGTTTATGATTCTTAAAAAAATGAATCAAAACCTTGTAAAGAAGGCAGAAAAGGGGAAAATTGGGTCAAAATTCTCAATTTTAGATGTTTTAGAGGATTTTTCAAATTTAGAGGGCGAAAAGAGGATCAGGTAAAAGAGGGGACGACTGTGATACCTGTTTTTATTAATCCTTTGGATTCATTTTTAAACATTCAGTTTTGGAGAGACGAGCTGGATGGAAAGGAGTAGAAAGAAGGATGGAAAAGCCAGAAAAAGAAGCGCGGATGAAACTTGATCATTGTTTGCAGTTCATCCCCCGCGTAACCAAAGCATCCATCGCATCGACAAGCAAACACTTCTGTGGATCCATTGGGGTCGGCTGCATCAATGCCAGGCCAGGTCGCTGCAGATGACTATTCCCGTACCCGGTTGCCGGTTCCTCCCTTTGGAGCCGATGCGGAACACGGTGCGGGACGTATGTAACCCGACCGGGACGCTGCTTGGCTGATGGCTCATCCCAGCACTTGGGGTCCCTCAAGAGCAAGAGGAATCGTGTGCCTCTCGCTTTTGACCCGACCCGATGTATCCGATTCCCACGAGACCTGGTGCACCTCACCGGTTGGTACTTCTTCTATTCGTCTCTGAGAGAAAACAAATTTGTACAGAAGCGGCTGCTTTCCAAGCCTCACCTGGTCCGGATCCAATACCTACATTTTATAACAGGAAAAAAACGACTTTTTTCCCCTTTCGAGGATTTGTATCTGATACTGATTATTTAATTGATAGGGTAACTCAAAAACTTTTTAAACAATTACTACCATTAATCATAGTTCTTTGGCGAAAAAAGAATGAGACTTTATGCAAAATGACGATAAATAATCATTTAAAAACGTTATCTATAAGAGTTACAACTACCCTTAAGCACAGAAGTCACTCCTGGGAGACAAATTCATTTTTGTTCATTTTCATATTATTTTATACTACTCCATTTAAAAGAGAAACTATGTTGCACTCTATTGTATAGTAGTAGACAAGGTGAAGTACATACCTCACAGGTTGTGCGAATTCATAAATTTATGTATCGAGATGGAAGAAGTCTTTAATGTAGGGAAAACTAGTACCAGGTAGACAGAAAAACTGTTGAAGATGGTATTTTTCTGGTACGAAGTGAATAGTCACACTTGCCGTAGGACATTGTGAAACAATAATCCAAAACTGTTATTCAAACACATTTTTTCACTTGTACAGTGATAGTTTTTTCAATATATTATAAAAATTGTACGAGATTCAAACTGTGTTGTACATTTAACATGCAACCGATTACCAACTACCAATTATCATAGACAAAAAACTACGAATAATTTTATTTGTTTATGTTGGTAAAAGGCATGAACTTGCTTGTTTATTTAGCACTTATTTGCTTCTGCTCGCAATTTTAAAAGCAGGAAAATTACTTCGATACCCAAGCATAACCTGCTAACAATTTATTTATTATTAAAATCAATTCAATTCCTTAAAAATATAAGAAGCTGTCAGAGGACAAAACTTTTATCGTCATGTCAAAAACACATTTTTCAATTTCTGGATTTAAAAAAACGAGTAAGCGGTAAGAAGGCTGATTATGACAACTCTCAAATGAAAGTGAAATATATTATTTGAAATATTAATGAAATATGGTTCACCTACCTCCGTTAACATAAATCAACCCTCGAAATCAGGATAGGTTATAATTAGGCATTTTTATATTTTGTACCGCTGTCAAATGGAATTTTCGAATTTTTGCAATCCTTTAAAACTACCCCTACATTGAATTTAGTAAAAATGTTAATACAAATTTGAAATTTTTCATAATTTTAATAAGGGGTCGTTCAAGTATTATAAGTAACGTCTTACTAATACTTTTTTTCAAAAGGGGGGGAAAAGATCACATGGGTGGAGGGGTCACAATTCCTATAAGATTATAATACTTTTATATTTCTTATATTAAATATTACTATTTGATTTATAGTTAAATATTGTTCCAATGTAGATATAAAAAAGGAAATATGTACTTGCTTGATTCTTTTATTAACTCTAGAATATTTTGAAAACCCTTTTAAAAAATATTTTGGAATCATAAACACATGTGTGTTGATGTTAAGGGCGCGTGCGTCTCGTCTTGGCACGACCCCGATGTACTTAATTCCCACGAGATTCGATGCACCCTTCGTGTCACTTTTTTCCGCCTTGCCCCTCCATTTGTTTTTCTTCTTTGGACTGAAGAAAACAAACACGGTACCGCGGTCTCTATTCGAGCGCTCACTTGGAAAATTCATTAAAAAAACGACAGAGATAGATGATAAAAAGTGAAATAAATCTTCATCAGTTGATATTCTGATTCATCTTTAATAATTCTAACTAAATTTTCAATTTTTAAATAAAATATAAAAACACGGGAAATATATTAGAGAGCCATTTAGTTATTTAATTCAGAGAACATCACTACAATATTATTGCAAATTTAATTTATAATTGAAAATGCTTTAAGATATTTTAATCTCAATTTAAGGGCTAAGAATTATTCATGAATAATGTTGAATTAATTAATAAGAATTTAAGAGCCCTAAAACTGAGCAACTCTGTAGCGTTGAAAATTGCAAATTATTAAAAGCATTTAAAACTGAAGAGTTCGACATTCAAGTGTTAAAAATTGCATGGTTTTCAATTGAAATTGGTCGAAATTAAACATAAAATTAATAACGTTTAAAAATGAATAATTTCAAGTTAAAATATTCCGTAACTTATCGTTTCATATTCTAATATTAAAAATTGGGTAATATTATGACATTTAAATCGCTTAAAATTTTAGAGTGTTCAAAATCGAATCATTTCAGATTCAATATTTAAAAAGTGAATAATTTTAAGTTTAAACTTTTTAAAAATTGAATCTGTTAAATATCGATTTTCCCCAGTTTTAAATTGTTTCATTTTAAACACTAACATCGACACTGACAGATTATCGTAGAAATGGTTGAAGATGAAACTTTCTTCAAAAAAAATTGTCAGTTCGAAAAAATGAATTAGAGATTATAAAATTATTATTAAAGTTGAGTAAAATTTGAAACATTCAAATTTGAAATTTGAGTAAAATTGGAATAAATTGACCCGAAACTCTGTAAATAAACCTTATTTATATGGTTAGTAATTTTTTAGTTTCTGGTAGCTTACATTCGCAGAATTTTCTCAAATGCCCATAAATAGGAAATTTCTCAAAATCTGAGACGAATATTACTCATTGATCAAGAACCAAGACACTTAAATTAAAAAAATATCTTAAATACAAAAAAATTTAATTTTAAAAATTTACAAAATCTCAAAAAATTTACAGTAGAAACATCCACATATTAGGGTGGTTTCCCATGTAGAATACATGAGAAGAAATCACTTTTCCAACAAAGAATTTTATGTTTCAATCATATGGGTCAATTTGGTCAAGTGAAATTATTATCAATATTATTTCAGAGTAATTTTCAAATATCTAAAATCTAAACGAATTTCAATTGTGTAAATAATTGTTTTTTCTCAAAAAGTCTGTATTTTCCATGACCAATTTTTTATTTTCCCTGTCTCTTATAAATTTTTAGTTTCAAGCATAAAAAAAACCTTACACTTCCTAGGAGATCAATAATATCAATGCAAAAATATTAATTTCTGAATTCATCTAAAACACTTTGAGTGATAACTGTCAAACAGAATTTTATAAACTTTAAATTTAGTTTATCGAAAATTCCCTGCCTCTTTAAGGTTTTCCTTAATATCCCCTGAGTTTTCCTGACCATTTTTAAATTTCCTGACTTTCCACAATTTCCTAAACCTATATAGCAATCCTGAGTCATCTGTCTGAATCGTTTGAACATTCCTCAGCCATTGTGTATTTTTGCCATAATATTTAGTGAAAGTACGATGATTCAAAACACAAAGAAAGTTTATATCCTACTTCGTGTATGAAACATAAAAAAATTCCCGGGTTTTCCGTTTTTCCCCATGGCCACACTGACTACCCGGCTGGATATGGAGGATCGTTGACCTCCAAAGCGAAAACAAATTTTCCAATGCATTTTTGAACCAACCGTAACAATCAAATATTTTAAAGAAAATTATCGTATTTGAAATACAGAAAAACATCCATGAAAGGAATTACCAATTTTCTTGTATTACATGTGTCTTTCGTGCATTAGGATTCAAAAGTCGAAGCCGGGAGAGTCTGGTAACTTTGGTTACGATCCTGAAATATATTCAAGCATTTTAATATTTGAGCCGTATATTTTAGCTCCTAAAATCTGATTTGTTGCTAACTATAAGGATCTGAATTTATTTAATTAACAAAGGTTCGCGTTAAATTCAAATAATAATAGAAACATATATTTATGTTCATGTTTAAAGAAAATATTAAAGTTTCTTTTTAAAATCAAAACAAAGTTTTCAACAAAGTCAGGAACAGAAAAGAGCTTCCTTTTTCTTAGATAGGGTAAACGGTACACTTACTGGCCACTAAAAGGAATTTTTCCAGGTTAAAAATGTGTAGAAAACACTATAATACATGCGTCTAACGAAATTCCAAAATATGCAGATGGATAATAAATTTTATAAAGATTCAAATTACCATAGTAATCTCAGCGTTAAAAGTAGTCAAAAATGTATATCAAAAGAAATTAACAATAATATCAAAAAACACAACGATTGGCCACGAAGATGAGCATAGACCAATGATTGGCTGATTGGCCACTGTTATAGATTACTGATTTTTAAAGCAAAGTAATTATCTTCTGAATCGTATAATGATTGACCAAAGCCAAACACTGTTCTTGACATGATTTTCACGTCTTATTCGTAAGAAAAATTGGCAAACAATTATATACATCATCTATAACAAGTTTAAACAATTTTGAGTAAATTTTTCCAACGATATTAGTCATTTGCTGTTCAGGTATTTCAGGCAATCATTATGTTTCCGCTTTATTCACGATGACAATGATTGGCCACCCATTTATCGTCATACAGACATATTTTTAAGATTAGAATACTTCTATCGTATAACATATCTTAATTCACCAAATTCAATTAAAATCCACAAATTTTTAGTTAGATCTATCGTAAGTATTAAAAAAAAAAAATCATTTTCAACATGCGGACATTCCTGACCTCAACAGCTTTTTGTTGAAATTCCTTACAAATTCAGCATCACCGGTTTTACTTATACTGGCTTTAAAACGCACTACAGTGTATTAACCTAGCTTTTCGAATACGGTGCGGAATTGTTTGCGTTTCAACCTGCACTATTCATCAGTAATTTTATTTTTGAGTATTAATTAATATAATCATATTTGAATGAGGTGGCCAATAATTGGAGGGGGGGGGGCAACCATTGTACCGGTTACTCTTTGAAAATATGAATGTGAAAGTGATTCAAGTGTGCTTTCAAACATACATAATTCTTTGACTAATTTTAAGGAAGAAACTATTAAACCATAAGTGGAAGAATTACATTTTTAACGAAATAATACACACCTGAAACCTCTGAAAATTTAAAAACCAAAAATTTTAATTTTCTACGTTGCAACCCTAACTCAAAAAATTTAAAACACACTACATAACAAGATAATTTTCAAAAACGATAAATGAATACCTTGAATTTATAATCTTCCTAAAGAATAAATCATTTTTGAAAAGTCTATCGCCAAAATTTATATAAAAATGTTCTTCATCCATCAAGGTCACATTTGACCCTGTTTGCGAATCTTGGAAATCCACACATAAAATGAAAATGTAAAAAACCCCTCTCATATTGAGCTTTCTCTTCTGGAAGTCCTATCCTATCTACTTCGTCGTCTCATTGAGAAATGTATTGCATGGGTTCCAAATAAAAAAGAAAAAAAAGAAGAAAAAAGAAAGAAATCCCGCTGACAGGGGCGCGGCTCGTGATTGCTGTCGCATTGTGCAGTTTCTCGTCTACACCGAGAACCAAGCATTGTCACGCACGACGTTGAATGCCCTGGAAAGTCAGTTTCGAATGACGTGGGAGGACCCACGGGGGTAAAATACTGGTAGGGGGCAAAATTAAACCCCAGAGACAATAGGTCAAGCGTCCATAGAATCGGAAACACCAAACACGCCCTGCCCTTATGTGACTTCTATCTTCACTTTACTATTTCGAAATCACCCCCCCCCCCCACCATAATTCACCCTTGAATTCTTCATTTACTTTGGCCTATTTTCCTAATCTCAAATCTACCTTTTAACAATTGAGTTCTCTGGATTCCTGTGTTTCATATGGAGAATTTAGGGGATGATTAGATTTACAGAAAGTTAGATACAGGGTTTTAAATCTCAATGTAGATGCTATATAAATTGAGAGTGTTGTGAGATTTACATTGCAATTTTGACAAACCTCCAATTGAAATTATGACAGTATTGAATTTCAAATTATGGTAATTTGAAGGAATGTTCAGATCATTCTAAGAGAATCTAAAAGGTTTTAGAATATTTCGGAAACTTATAAATATTAGAATAAGTAGGAATGGATGATTGCCAAAAAGTTGAACACTTTAAGTCTCAGTCATTTACCTCAGTAAAAAATCATAAATAAAAAAAGTAGTGTAAGTAGGCGCCGTGCGTCTACAAAAAAAGGTTTCGTAGATTATTAAGACGTTAGCTAAGTCGTTCAAATCCTCCCTCCCATACTCCCCCCCATACAACCTCCTACTACACCTCCCCACTCTTCTACCTTCGCTCCCTCCCCCCTTCCCCAACTTCTTGCTCATAGACTCCCCCTCTCATCACTTCCCCTACTTCTTCCACATTTCCCCTTACTTCCCCTCCCCACTCACTTCCCCTCACTTCCCCTTGTTCTGCTCCTATCGCTTCTCCTACTTCCCATCCCCTAATTTCTTCTCACATTCTGATTTCTCCTTACGCCCCCTACTACCCCACCCAACATTTCTCCTCGCTTCCCCAACTCTCCCCCCTTCATTTCCCCTCACTTCCCCCACTCAACCGGCCCTTATTTCCCCCTTTGCTCTCTTCTCATTTCCCGTCACTTCCCGTCACTTCCCGTAATCCCCCTCCACTACATCTCACTTCTTATACCGTCATTTTACCTACTTCCCCACCCCTGAATATTCATAATTTCCCCTCCCCTCATTTCTCCAACTTTCCCTTCCCGTCAAATTTCCCGTCATTTTCCCTAATTCCCCTACCCTCATTTCCCCTTACTTTCCCTACTTCCCCTCCATTACATCCCCTTTATCCATTTACCCTCATTTACCCCAGTTTACCCTATTAACACCATTTCTTCAATAGTTTAGATTCACCTACATCGCTTATATTGAGCTGCAAAAGATAAAAATCAAGAGTAGAGTTCAATATTTTGGGGTTGAAAGTTTTAAAAATCACATCAAAGTTTGTTCCACAAGTTTTTTGTCTGGTCATGCTTAATTGCTATCTTGGGATAAAACTTGCAAATAAATATGCAAACTGTTCATAATTCGGGAGAAATTTTTTCAATTTTATACTCACGAAGATTTTAGTATAGTTACAAATCGAGATATCAACGTTGATTCTAAATAACAGTTAATGGAATTCACTATTTTTGCGTAATATTTTTTATAAAATTTCCGGTAATGCTCAATATTAACTGATCATACTATAAAATGAGAGGACGTTTTGAAACGTTGAAGTCAAAATTATGTAAATAAATTGTGAGAATAGTTATTTTGCCATATTTTTATATATTCTTCATATATTTTTTAAAGATTTTTGAAGTTTTTTGTTCTAACATAGTCGCATGTCCTGTCACGCGAAATTTAGGACGTGTGAAATTCATAAACATCAGATTTATATTTTCATACTCTCTTGGGTTACCCTCAATTAAAAATATATATTTTAGGCGGTTTCGAAAAGCTTCTGTTTTAGAAAATCTCATTAACTGAAATGGTTTACTTTCTGGCAATCACCCGTACATCGACTGTCCCGAAGAATAAGTCACTAACTAATTTTTCCGAAAACAGAGCGTATCAGCTGTATTATGCTTCGCTAGCATGTCGTATCTCCATTTAAAAATACATAGAGATACGACGCTTTCATAGTTTGAAACTTTGCAACTCAAATCCTTTGAAATTTTAATTTTCGTCATTGAAATATTTTCGATTTTTAGTTATAATATTCCTTAAAATGTCATAAAATTTCCATGGAATTTTTGTTGAATATGATGTTGAACTGAAAATTTAATTTACACTACATTTATCTGCTCACACGATAATTCATTCAAATTCCAAACAAATTGAAGAAAAGACCAATCAAAATATTCCTTAATTTGTTTTAATTATATCGACAACTCAAAAATGTATTAAGGGGCCGTCCATAAACTATATTACCAATATCAGGGGGGGGGGGGGAATCATGCCAAAATCTAAGTTTGGTAAGTGAAAGTAACGTTACGAACTTAGATAACGTTAAGTACGTTTCCTGATGATAAATTGAACAAAGTTTGCAAACGTTACGAAAGATTGTTTCCCCTATTTTCAAGAAACTTCCCCTTTTTCTCGTTTTTCGCTTTAATGCGAATTGAATTAATATAATCCAATAGGAAAATCCAACTGCTTTTTGATATAAGTTTATTTTGTTGGTTGGAATTCAACTAATTGGTTGAACGTTAAACTGCATTGTTAAAAATTAATTTTTTTTAATAAAAATGTATTTCTCTGTTTGAAAGTTGAACTATGTTGTTGAAAATAAAAAAAAATATATTTACTATATTTATTATTATTTGTTTATTTAAATATTTTGTTTTTTTTTCGCGTTTGCCAATTTATTTGTAATCCTGTAATTGATCTCCGGTCTCATGGATTTATTCTGAAAATAAATAAATAAAATTCGTCTCATTTTTGACTGAAAATTAATTTTTTTAACTGGGAATTTAACTATTCCATTTTTGATTGAAAATCCATTATTTTTGGTGAAAAATGCAACTGTTTGGATAAAAATTAATCTGTTTTGTTTGAGGAAGAAACCATTTTCGTGACCATTCGTTCTTTTGTCAACTTTTGTAGATAATTCATCTTTATTGGTAGAAAATTAATCTGGCTGATGGAAAATTCATCTTTTTTGGTTCAAAATGTCACTACTTGATCAAAAGATGAATTTCTATGTTAAAAATTAATTTTCTCGCAAGATTTCTCTTTCGTTGAAAATCGAACTATTTTGTTGAAATTCCATTTTTTTTTTGCTAAAAAGTTGTATCTGAAAATTAACATATTTCATTTTTTGTTGAAAATTTATCCTTTATAAGTTAAAAATTCAACTATTTGGTCGAAAATTCATGTACTTTGTTGAAAATTTTGTATTTTTGCGTAGAAAATTGATCTTGTATGTTGAAAATTCATCTTTTTGGTTGAGGAATCAACTATTCCTGTAAAAAATTCGTCTTTTTTTGGTTGAATTAAACTGGTTGATAATTAGTTTTTTTTTGTTGAAAAGTAATTTTTTAAACTGAAAATTTAACTATTCTATTTTTGGTTGAATACTTATCTTTTTTAGTATAATGATTTTTCTCATCACATAAAAAAAATAAAAACAGTAATATTTTTATTAATATTACTAAAATTCATTAAAGTATGATAAATAATGTTTTTTTTTAATATTTGCACGTTTTTGAATTTTTTTTATGTTTTTGCACCAAGTTTGACCCTAGGACAGAATTCAGGGACAAAATCATTTCACTTTCACGACGTGAATTTCAATATCACCTCACTTCAGTTTTTTGTCAAAATTCACAGCGGATGTAAATTTTTTGTTGAAAAAAACTGAAGTGAGATGAATTTAAAATTCAAGTGAAAGTGAAATTATATTTCATAATCGACTTCCTGAAATTATGGAAAATGATTCAAAATATCACGTCTGTCTGGTCCATTCGAATTTTTAGTTTGTTTAAATATTGCAATTTTATTTATTCTATTTTAGTTAGGGCTCGACAGCCCTGTTCTCAGTTACATTCCGAATTAAAAATTAATAAAATTGCTCTAATTAAACAGAATAAAAACTCAAATGGGCCAGAGAGACGTGCCCTTATATTTTTTTAACTACTTCCCAAAATTTTGAAACAATATTTATATTTCTCAAATTATAACGCTTCCGAACAGCCGTGTAGATAATTTCCGCCGGTAGTGTAGTTGCCTGGACCAGTAAATAAAATTTATAAGAATAAATGCCTAAAATTTGCAGTCTAAATAAACATTACGCAACTCAGCTTGCTTTCATCACTTTTTGGAATCGGTGTAATGCTACGAATACTTTACAAATATTGATTAGGAACAAATAATCGAAATTCACTATCCAAAGGAAAACGAAAAAGCAAGAAAAAATGTTCTTATCTACAAGAGAACTATTTCCTTCACCTTAATGAGTCACCAAACGATCTTTATCAAAAAAAAGGATCGCCCGGAACTTCGTAACGAGGGTCGTCCTTGTAAACTTCTCTTGGGAGGAAACGGTTGGCGCCGCGTCTACGCAATCGAATCAGTCCCGGGTACTTCAGGTTGTTCGCAGTAAACTTGTAAAACAATAAAAGCTTCCGGCCGCTCCTGGCGTCCGTCCGTCCTTCGAACCACCAACATCGAGTTAGGTTAGCCCGTTAGCCAAGCTAGTTTCCTTTTTTAGGGCTTCCAACTTCGAGGACCGCGAAGGACGACTCGCGCGTAAAAAAGGAGAGTGTAAAAAGGGTCGCGAGATCGCAACCGAGGGAACTTCCTAGTTTAGTTTAGACCCCAGGAAGTATTTCTTCCGAGTCGATGGTTCGCGACGGAAATGAAGATTTCACATCTGAATTTTTTCGCATTCGTCAAGCGAGAGGAATCGAAGGGTGCGACGAGTGCGAGGGACAATAGGAGAACCACTCTGTCACCCTACGTTAATTTCTCCCTGAGTATTTCACCCCCTCACCCCCATCCCTTATTTCTCAACCTTTCATGAGTCGTACCTCTTTTAGTCATTTTCTCGTATTCTCTCTCTCTCTCTTGATGTGCTTCGTTGTCATCTCCATTATAAAGTCCTTCGAATACATATCCGCTGACCCGATTTAAACTCAAAGAGCGATTTCCTCCCCAACGTGCGCCAAATCGGAAGTGAGGGCTGATTTCGAGTCGAATTCGTTCCTGGCTAATCGATACATTTATGGACTTTACGACTTTCCAGCTATTTTCACTCTTCCCATTTATCACGTTTCCGGCGATCGGCCAGAGAAATTGCACTCGGCAATTTATATTTGAAACAAAGGTCCCGAATCCGTGGGAGCAATCCATTTTCAAGGGTGTCCTGCAGTGTGAATTACGAAATCGAGACAATTTTGCTAGAATATTTTTCTGTATTATAAACAAGAATGATCTGAACATTTCCCGATTTTAATGTGCCAATACGAAAACATAAGGTAAGGTCTCAGTTCGCCCAAATTTTATTTCTCCCAAAATTTATTTTCCCCAAAAATTAAAACATAGAAGTACGAGTTCGTGAGTTGGAAGTCCGCATAGTATAAAGTCAGGACAGTGGGTAATGATGAAACTAAATAAACAAATATCCAAAAGATGTCGCGGCAAATATGTTTCTTGAATTAAATTAACTCAGATATTGATAAAAATGTAAAGTTCTACATGTTTTAGTTTCTGTAAAGTTTTCTCTCGAAGGGAATATATTTTTTGAAATAGATCTTGACAAAAAACATGAGGTTATGGAATTCAGGTTATATTAGAGAATTCTAGCCGGAATTAGCTATTTCTCAAGAGAAACAGTTAGATCTTTTAGGAAACTTAGAAATTTCTACAATTTGAGGTTATGTTAGAAAATTCTCCCTGGAATTGGATATTTTTCAATAGAGACAGGTAAGTCTTTAAGAAAATTTATAGATAGAACAATTTGAGGTTATGTTATGGAATTTTTGCCGAAATTGGATACTTTTGATCAACAATAGTTAGTTCTTTCCGAAAACTTAACAGTTTGAGCAATTTTAGGTTATGTTAGCGATTTCTCGTGGGAACTGGATATTTGACAACAGAAGCACTTGGGTCTTTTATAAAACTTAAAAATTCAAACATTTTAGGTTATCTCAGGGAATACTTACAAACACTGTAAAAAAAGTGGATGTAATATTACCACGTTGAACGTTGGAAACTTTTCGGGTCACCTGTAACGTAATAAATCGACGTATTTTTTTGTAAATTGAATGTAGATCATTTAAATTACAAAAGGCTTGTGATTTCACAACCACCTGTCAAATTACAGTTCGCTTGTAAAGTAACCTAAAAATGTGTAAAAATACATTCGGCTTGTGATATAACATAACCCTACTCGTAAAATGCGTAAGATTTTTGCCTATTATTTCCTTCTAAATGTGAATTTAAAGTGATAAAATTAAAAATTTAAGCTCACTTAATCATTGCGTTATTTTCTGGTTTAATTTCAATATACATTTTGCCTGTTTAAACTCATTCAAATGTGTGTGAAAAACACCATTTTTTACACCCGTGTGCACCTTTGAATACCATTTAAAATCAAACAAACAATAATTGAGGCACTATATGATGCTGAATCAACTCTAAACGAATGGTAAAAATGTTGATTTGCATCCGAATTCTACTTTTTTGCAATCACAATTTTTGTGCACCCCGCGCGTAGAGGCTAACGGCTTTTCGCTCTCTATACTTGCATCTTCCACCGACTTGCATTTGAATCACAAAGTTGCCTCAAATGACATTTCGCATGTAATTGTACCACTATCCACACATAACCTTACTACCATGTTGTCAAATGACAGTGCACTTGTTAAATTGATTTCCATTTTGTGATTTTACAATCGACAGAAAAATTTATAAGTCATTATTATTTTACCACGTTTAACGTGACCCGAATAGTTTCCAACGTTCAACGTAGTAATTTCACCGAAGATTGTAATATTATCAATCCCATGTTTTATCACAATGATACAAGAAGTTAAATTACATATGAAATTGTGATTAGAAATTCCATTTGTAATTTTATGATGTGAAACACGGTAAATTTGATGAATTACGACAAGTTAAATTACATTTGATCGGTCTTTTTATTTTCACTTTTTTTACAGTGAATTTCACCAATTTTAGGTTATCTTAGAGAAATCTCGCTGGAATTGAATATTCTTGAACAGAAACAGTTAGTTCTTTTCTGAAAACATGACAGTTTGAACAATTTTAGGTCATGTTAGCGATTTATCGCCGACATTAGATATTTTACAACACAAAAAGTTAAGTCTTTTAAAAAACTTATGAATTCGAAAAATTGTAGGTTATAAATATATTTTTTCAAATAGATCTTGACAAAGGACGTTCAGGTTATGTTACGGAAATCTTGCCAGTATTAGCTATTTTTCAACAAGAACAGTTAGGTTTTCCAGAAAACTTAAAGTTCGAACAAATGTTGTAGGTTATGTGAGGGATTTCTCGTGGGAATTTGATATTTCACAACAGAAGCAGTTGGGACCTATAGAAAATTTGCAAATTCGCACAATACACGTTTATGTTAGAGAATTCTAGCCAGAATTAGCCATTTCTCAACAGAAACAGTTAGATCTTTTCAGAAACTTAGACATTCCTATTATTTAACGTTATGTTAGAGACTTAAGTTAAGTCTTTTCGGAGATGTATAGATTAGAACAATTTGACGTCATTTCATGGAATTTTCGCCGAACTTGGATATTTTTCATCAACAGTTAGGTCTTTCCGAAAACTTCACAGTTTGAACAGTTTTAGGTTATGTTAGCGATTTTTTGTCGGAAATGGATATTTTACAACAGAAGCACTTCAGTTTTTTTTAATAAAACTTACAAATTCGAAAAAATTTTAGTTTAAATTAGGGAAATCTCGGCGGCATTCAATATTTTTTCAAAGAAACAGTTGGGTCTTAACTTTTTCTGCTGTAAAATATCTAATTCCGACGATAAATCACTAACATGACCAAAAATTGTTCAAACTGTTATGTTTTCAGAAAAGAACTAACTGTTTCTCGTAAAAAATATCCAATTCCGGCAGGAATTCCATTTAATTCCTTTCCATTCCACCTAACATTTTTCGTAATTATAAATTTCATATAAAAGACCCAAGTGCTTCTGTTGTCAAATATCTAGTTCCGACGAGAAATCGCTAACATAACCTAAAATTGCTTGAAAAACTGTCAAGTTTTCGGAAAGACCTAACTGTTTTTGATGAAAAATATCCAAGTTCGGCAAAAATTCCATAACATAACCTCAAATTGTTCTTGTCTATAGATTTTCTTAAAGGATTAACTGTCTCTCTTGAAAAATATCCAATTCCAGGGAGAATTTTCTAACATGACCTCAAATTGCAGGAATTTCTAAGTTTCCTAAAAGATCTAACTGTTTCTCTTGAGAAATAGCCAATTCCGGCTAGAATTCTCTAACATAAACATGTATTGTGCCAAATTTGTAAATTTTCTGTAGGAACCAACTGCTTATGTTGTAAAATATCCAATTCTGGCGAGAATTCCCTAACATAGCCTGCACTTGCATAACCTTATGTTTTTTGTCAAGATCTATTTCAAAAAATATATTCCCCTCGAGGGAAAACTTTACAGAAACTAAAACATTCAGAACTTTACATTTTTATTAATATCTGAGTTTATTTAATTCAAGAAACATATTTGCGGTGACATCTTTTGGATATTTATTTATTTAGTTTCATCATTACCGACTTTCCTGACTTTATACTATGCGGACTTCCAACTCACGAACTCGTACTTCTATGTTTGAATTTTTGGGGAAAATAAATTTTGGGAGAAATAAAATTTGGGTGAACTGAGACCCTACCAACATAAAGCTAACAGTGTTTAAAACATTGAATGACAAAAGAATCAAAGAATGAATAGCTATAATAGGCTGCTCTGTTACGGAGAAAAATCAGTCTGCTAAAGTTACAGGATTTTCAGTTAAAATATGGGCAGCAAAGCTTTTCTGTAAAGTTTCCAAATTTTCTGCAGATTTCACAGCATTTTCGCTGAATTTACAAATTTACGAATACTTTCTGTGAAATGTAAAATGTTTATTAGAGTTTACAGTTTGAAGATATCAACTTGACAGAAAATTTCAGTTAATGTTAGTTTACACAGAAAAAAAGCTGGGCTCACTTTGAATCGGATATTGACCCAAATTTGAGACGTTAACTAAGCATTTTTAAATCAAAAGGGGCTTAAATTAAGTTATTAACAAAAAAAACTTACATTAAATTGCCGCGGCAACGGTTGAAGTAAGACCTGGAAAAATTAGAGCAGAAAAAATAAGCCTAGCTTTTTTCTGTGTAGAGAAAATATCCGTAAATTAAAAAAATTATTCTATATTCTGTAAACTTTGCAGAAAATTCGGTAATTTTTACAAAAAAACTATGGTGCCCCTATTTTATCTAAAAATCCTCTAAGCTTAGCAGAATTTCCTTCTGCGTGATCTCTCCGATTTCCGTGAATTTAATCATTTTTTACATACTTGAAACAGATTGCAGAATAAAGTTTGAGAGTAAATAGAAAAGTTTTCTGTGCATTTGTTGACCTAGAAAAAGCGTTTGACAAGGTGGATAGAGGTAAACTTTGAGAAGTCCTGAAAGATTACGAAGTCAGTGGATCGCTTCTACAAGTAATAAAGACAATATATGCAGGTAGCAAAGCGAGTGCGAGAGTAAATGGGCAACTAAGTGACTGGTTCGATATTATGCAAGGCGTTAGGCAAGGATGCGTTATGTCCTCATGGCTATTTATTATATTCATGGACAAGTTTCTAAGAATGGCCCTCTTCGACGAAGAAGGTGTGGATCTCGGCACAGTGAAGGTGCGTGAGTTAGCGTTTGCAGATGATAAGGTTGTCATGGCAGAGTCGATCGAAGGCTCGCCGAAAATGTTGTGCAGACTGAATACTAGCATGAAGAACATGGGACTTAAAATTAACGTGAATAAAATAAAAATTATGGTGTTTAAAGGAAAGGGTGAAAAAACAGTATGCAAAATTGTCTTAGACGATGAGAGGATAGAAGAAGTTGATGAGTACGCGTATTTTGGTAGTTTTTTTGCTACTGACGGAAAGATCGATGGAGAGATATATAGGCGTATAAACGAGGGTAAAAAGGTTATCGCCAAGATAGGATCCATTATCAGAAGTAAAAATATATCAGATAAAGCTAAAATGGCAATATATAATATTGCATTTACACCCACTGCGCTGTACGGTAGCGAGACCTAGTGCTACCAAGAAAAGGATAAGAGTAAAATTAACGCGATTGGCATGAAAGTCAGTAATGAAGAATTCTCCAAGAATGTGGTGTAGAGGAGACACCAATTGACAAGTGTGAAAAAAAATCGTTGAGATGGTTTGTCCATGTTGACAGAATGAAAGATGAACGACTGACGAAACAAATATATCGAGGTAAAGTAAATGGCAGCGTACCCAGAGACAGACCGAGGAAAGAATGGTTAGAATGTGTGAATGAGACCCTGATTCGAAGAGATATAAAAAGCCATAGAAATACAAGAGCTTGCATGAGGAAATGCATGGACGTGAAAGAAGCCAAAGAGGTATGCCAGGACACAAAAGTATGGCGATAAATAGTTTATAAGAGATGCATGATGAAGAGTGTCAGTAAAGTGAATGGTGCCTGAAACGAAAGACCTTGGATACTAATGCGCCCAAGGCTGAGATGATTGCTAGAGAGATTGATCAGCGACCTGGGTCGGAGCAGTGTTGCGGAACGAACTTGTTGTTTAAATAAAGAACAAGGAATTCTAGATTAATCTAAAAATCCTTATGCCTTATCCTTATACCGCCTCGTACAATTTCCTTCCTCACTGTTCTTATATGAACTCCCTGTTCCCAGGCTAGAACCGAGTAAGTTACGTTTACACCGAAAGGGATATATATGGCTTTATGCTATAAGAATAATAATAATAATATGGTGGCTCAGTTGGTTAGGCGCTCGGACTTCACGTTAAAGGTCTGGGGTTCGATCCCTGAGCCGGTACCTGTGGACATTTTTCTATGTACCTTTACCGAGGTTCTTGTGGTTCGGATCCCACATTAAGCTGTAGGTCGCCCCATCATGCACTTGGCTGAAACCCAGTCCGTGAATGATGGGGTAAAAAAACCAGGCTTTGCCCAATATGTCAAATTAGGCACACTGCCCGAGTCGAAATATAGGCCCTACTTTGACGCTCCAAATGGAAATATTGCCCCGACTTCGCGGCTGCTTATTCTACTAGCTCCTACTTAGCCACCCCTAAAGATATTTTCATTCTATTTTACTTCTACATAAGATTCAGCCCCTACATTGAAGATCTTGCCGCTATGTTCTCGAGTTTTACTAATGTCTCCTTTAAACCTCCATAATCTCAGGAAAAGTTTTAGATTCTCTTTTAACGCTCTGTAACTTTCTGTATATTTTTCACTTCTCTTTAGACATTCTTTAATCTCTAATTCTCGAAAATAATTTTTGAATAATACTTCGATATTTACATCTTTTTTTTACTTTTATAGTTTTACTTCATTATAGCAGTCAAAAGGAACAAGGAAGAAGAAGTAAGAAGGTAGAAGTAAGGTCGGAGTGCTTTTCGAGTACACCAGTGCAGATAACCGAATTCGCTATATGTTTGACTTATAAAACTACGTTCTATTTTGAAAGATTCTAATAAAAAAATTATAAGAAAAAAAAGGATAATAATTCATCAGCAAAAGGAATTTAAAAGTATTGTGACATTTTGTACATAGTTCATAACATTTTGCGTCTTAATTTAACAACAAATAGCAATTTTCATTTCAAGTTCCATAAAATTCAGGATTTGTTGACAACGCTTAATAAGAAATTATTTTTGATGAATGATCATACAAAATAACTTGAAATATTGCGCAAATGTCGCTATATCTTCGTCTTGCTCTACTTTTGTTAATCTTTCGTCTTGCGCTACTTTTGTTAATCTTTCGTCTTGCTCTACTTTTGTTAATCTTTCGTCAAATAATTTTATTTTGTTCAAGAAGGTAGAATGTGGAGAATTAAAGTAGAAGCAAAAACTAAGCACCTATTTTAACGCTCCAAGTGGGAGATTTGGAAATCTGTGCCCATTAGAGCGCCAAAGTAGGGGCAAAAATCGCATTGGAATAGCCTCTACTTTGAAACCTTAACCTCTACAAATGAGGGCGTGAAGAGCATCAAAGTAGGGCCTATATGTCGACCATGCTCTTAACAGATTACTTGATTGCGTTACAAAAATGCGTCCGTGACTGATGATATATACCCGGACAGCCCAGTGCAGACTATTAAAAAAAATCCGAATCTAACAAAAAATACCTTCGACATATTGGGCTGTGACCATCTCAAGTCTGAGACAATTATAATATAAAACTAAGAAACCAATAAGAAAGTAGCTCTAAGGAAGCATCCAGAGGCGACTGTTGTCACCTCCAACGTTCGGTAAAATACGAACGCCAAACTACATCATGCTCCTTATTTTGTACCTACAACATCATCGCTGAAGATTTCAGACATCGTATTAAATTGACTCATAATATCCTCATCTCATCAGTCACTTGACTTAGTCCGTGGCTATGATGAAAAACCGGGTTCACCCGAGAACAAGTTTTTAAAAAAACCAGACTCTTTGTATGTGGAATATTACAGAGTTCGAAATTTCTATAGCGTATAGTAAATTTACTACTCATGCTTAGTACTCTGAATTGTGAGAAAATAATGGTTTATTGAGATTTTTCTTAATTTTTGCAACTTATTCAAAATCAAAATATCAGATTGCCAAGCGTTTTCTAATACAGTCAGGGCCGCGTTAACGATTTCTGTTGGACTTTTCTCCGTAGTAAAAAATATTTGTTTAATTTCGTCCATTTTGTTATCCAATGCACATAATAATTTAAACTTGAAGAAAAACTACAATTTCAGCAATCCCTTACACGTAAAAATAATGTTTTTCCTGCTTACTTATACTTTACACGTTTGCGGACCTTTGCTCAGAGCAGCCTCCAAAACCATATTATTACTTGCTTTTGACGATTTTTTGTTCTGGTATTGATAATTTTTAACCTTATTGTTCCAATCAGCTTCGCGAGCTCACTGCTTTCACTTGACCTGCAAGCTCAAATTTCTCATTGAACCACAAACGCTGTCTCTTATTTTCCTTTGGCATTTTTAAAAATCGTAACACAACCGAAATCGAGACACCTCGCTACTACCTCGCACTGAAAACAAACTGACGTATCTGCTGACAGCTGACGCACTTTTCGGCTGTGTGTACTGCCCGCTTTTATCGCTCCACTGCTGGTGGTGTAGCATGCGTGACAACCTTCCCTCAACCCCGCGAGCTGAGAAACTGCTTGGGCCAGCAGTTCTAGGAAGGCCTAAACCGCGGGGCCCTAAACCGCTGGTCTGGTGAAAAACAACCAGGATTGACATGTATTTCTTTCAATTGTTTGATGATTTTCGTAATAATAATGAATTCAGCGGAAATTATATTAAAAAATAAAATTATATGTTATAATTCAATTATGAAAATTAATTGATCCGCATATTATAAAATTCGGAAATTGAATTCTGTAAACGAACCGAGAAAAGAAGAAGACTTTTATTTTTAAATTTGAAATAAGTGATCCATTAACCAAACATAGGAAACGTGTAATATTTTAGTTGATATTTCTAAGGATTCTAATTTTATCAAAAATAATTTTTGAGAAAATATTATTTATATGTATATGGCTATAATTTTCGAACATATAAAAAACGATAATCGCTTTTCTCCAACCGTCTGGGACTTCTCACATCTCGATACATCAATTTATCAATTCGCACAACCTGTGACGTATGTGTTCGCCACCGCATCTAAGCATTTCAGCGCTAATACTGTCTACGCCAGCACCCATACCGTTTTTTAAGTTCTTAATTATATCTCTAACCTCAGTGACACAGACTTTTTCAATTGGATTTTCTAATGCATGATGTTCTATGTCGCAGTTCTGTTGCCCTATATCTTCAACTCCTAATAATTCTTTAAAAGCGTCTTTTAAAGCGTCTACTATCCCGTCTATATCATATAGCATTTCACCTTTGCTGTTTCTCATGCTCACAAACTCTGTACTTTTACTTTCTTTTATCAGTTTAAATAATAGTTTCATAATTCCTTCAAAGCTGTTTTGTATTTTCCTCTCTTCTTCTGTTCTGATTTTTTCTTTACTCTCCTTGACTAGTCGTTTAACTTTCCTCTTTTTGTCTTTGTAATCATTTCCGAGTCTATTTCTCTCCTCATCGCTAAGACCTGTGATGTTTAATGTTCTCTTGTGCGCTTTTTTTCTTTTCTTGCTGGGCTGCTTGAATTTCATCATTCCACCACGCATCACCAGATTTTCTTCCTACCACTGCCGCACCACACACTTCAATTGCAGTTTTAACAATTATATCCCGTGACAAAGTCCACGCGCCCTCCATATCTTTATTGCTCATAAGCGCTTCCCAAGTTGCCCTATCTATGCGTTCTCTTAACTTATTTTGAAACTCTATTCGCACTTACGGTTTCTGTAAATTTTCAATCTTTATTCGCGTTTGTTTCGTTTTTTTTTGTTCTCTTTCTTCTCCATCCCCGCCCTAAGTTTATTTTCGAGGCTAAAACGGTAATGACCAGTATTGCATTCGGAACCCCTCATGACTCTTGTATCTTTGACTAGTTCTCTTAGTCTTTCATCCGCAATCACGATTGCTGAATTGTTAAGATATTTTTCCGATGTTTTTCTGTATATTCTACCCCAGGGTCAAATATGTTTCAAAATATGTTTCCAAACAACATTGTAATCGGCTGATTGGAGACTTTGCCTATACATATATTATATCCCCGGTATAATTTTTTCTTGCTGGATCCCCAAAATTACCTAGCACCCTTTCTGTATCTGTATCCTAACGTTGGACGCCAACCCATCCGTTCATATCTCCTAGCAGAATTATTCTTTCACCTTGATCGCAAGTACTTATTGTATTTTTAAAGTGTCCCAGAAGGCGTCTTTGACTTCTCGCGGCTCACTGTCAACCGGGGCGTAGCACGCTATGATAAATAATCTTCTGATTCCTACCTTCATTCTAACCCACAGCAATCTGGGCGATACATATCCTTGATCTTTGAGATGCTGTCTTGCTTTTTCATTCATAATTAAACCGACCCCTTGACTAACATGTGATTGATTCACTATCCACTCCTGACCATATTTCAAAACCGCCTTTCAACACCCCATTTTCTATGTTTCTACTTTCGCAACCCTTTTTCTTCGTGTATGCATTTCGTCAATCAAACTGTCAGTCCATTCCAAGGCTACTTTATTGTTCGTATTATTCATGTTTAGATTGTACACCCAACTATCACCTGTATGCGCGAAGTTTGTTTTGCGAGCCGAAATCATGTCCAAGTTAAGTAATGATTCGTCGTTCGGTGGAGAGTCTAGTTGTAACGTCAGTCCCACCAAATATTCTGTTACTGGGGTGGGGGGGGGGGAGGACAGACAAAGGAAACCGAGAGTCTCAATTGTTTGGTGATATATGCTGAGAAGGTTACCAGCCTTCAGCAGCGTTGTATTAGATCGGAGTTAATACGTTCCCATCTGCCGAATCCCGGCCTACCTCTAAACGAGGAACCAATAACTCTTTTTTTTTCCTTTTTTTTCTTTAAGTAGCAAGAATAATTTTTTTAAGAAATACATTTTTGAATTTTCGGACTGTAAGTGTTCTGAATTTACTGCGGGAAAAAATATACTCTAACTCGTATAAAAAGTACTTACTTGAAGGGTGTTTAAAGAAATAGGTGAGGTTTTTTGTCATTTAGAAGCATCAAATCTTTTCACTTTTTTTAATATTTGATCACATTTATGGGTTTTAAGTTTTTACTCTGATTATTCCATTGAATCTACTAAAATCTTATTTTATTATGACTGCTAAATTGACGTGGTGCAGTGCTGCCAACTCTCAAAAGTGAAACTTTCACTGAATGAATAAGTAACTTTTCACTGGTTGTCAGTGACCGGATTCTAGCTATTTGAATCAGTGAGATTTCACTGACAATCAGTGAGATTTCACTGACAATCAGTGACTTTTCACTGATTCAGATTTAGAGAGTAATGTATGGATGACCCCACATAGAGAAGCATATTGTGACAAGTACAGATTTAGAATATTATGAAAAACATAAAAACATCCATGAAAGAAGAGCGAAGTTTCCTTATCAAGTTTCTTGTCGCTTCTCAGCATTAGGATTTGAACCCGTGATTTATCTGGCTACTTTGCTATCATGCAGAAATGTATCCAAGCACTGTACTATCTAAGCCACATTGCCTTACAAAATTTCATTTGACCATTAACTATACGAATCTGAAGCAAATTCTTTAATTTCAAATTAAAATCACAATAAATCCCAAGAATATGTTTTTAGAACAGAATTGGCTAAAAATGCTGAAGACAGTTAACAGCGACATATTGTCAAATGTTTTACGCACTTTCTAGATTCTAAATACCATTCCACTAATAGAGACGCGAGCTCAAGTTTATTTAAAAGTAGTAGTAAATTGACGCGCGTTTCGCGCGCGTTCACGTCCCTGGATTTTTGTTTCATAACATTAAAAATATAAACAGTTTAAAAATATATTATTGAACAAATTTATTAATATTAACAGTATTCAAAAAAATTTTAGCGATAATTAATCATTTTTAGTTGACAACGCTTTAAATTTAAAAAATATATATTGAACGATTTCGACTAAAATTCTGAAAATTGTACAATATTGCATCAGAAAAGTGTTAGAATTGTATTATTTCTAATTCAAAGCGTTCAAAATTGAACAATATTATTTTTAATTGAAGAATCTTGAAATTGAATGATTTCAGATCACGATTTCGAAAACAGGACAATACACAATCATTTCTGATTTGAATTTTGAAAGTTTAAAAATTTTTTATTTAAATGAATTAAAATCGTATTAATTGAAATAAAAAGCGTTTAAAACTGAATAACTGAAAATTCAAAACTTTTGGAATTAAATAATAAAATTGAAAACTAAATTAAATGTTTCATAGTGAAAGCTTCTGAAATTCTCAATTGCAGATAATTTAATGTGAATCTATTTTGTTTACAACAAAATTTCAAATTTTAAATTTAATATCCTTTTATTTTTAACACTTTCTTTAGAATTATTATTCATTCTTGAATTTTTCCAATCAAATATTTTTCGATTTCGAATGATTTATTTTTTTAAATCTTGAACTAAAAATCGGACAATTTTAAGATATTACATTAAAAATTCAAAATTAAAACAAAAATTCAAAACAAAATTGCTATAATTCCAATGTTTGAAATTGCACATTTTTAAGCTGGTCGATTCGAAATATTTTGTTCTTAAATGAGTTTGAAATCTTAAATATTTTGGAACATTTTCAAATAAAAAATAATTATATTATCAATGTCTGGTTCTAAAGCCTTCCCATTTTTAGGGTTTGAATTTGAGAAATTATTGTCTTAATTTCTCGTTTTGGTTTGAATTTCTTCTGAGGACATTTAATTTAAAAAATGTGTAATTACAAAATTGCAACTATCAAGTCTTTCAATTTGATATTTTACGATTTCGAAAAAATTAAGAAACCACACAATTTTATACGTTTAAAAATGAAACCAAACTATCTGAAATATTTCAATGTAAAATTATTAGATTAAAAACTGACTATCAAGGATTTGAATATAAAATAAAACAGCGTGAAATTTGAGATTCAAAACCTCAAAAAATTAAGAAATTTAAAACCAAGAATTTTCAAATTTAAGCTTTTAAAGCAGAAAAACTTCAGTTTTTAGTACACATAAATTAAACTGTTTTAGAATTGCGCATTCAAAACTTTTATTTTAAATTGAAATTATAGAAATTGATTGGATAGATTTTTTACTAAAAAATGTGATATCTGTCAAACACAATCGCTGCCATTTCCACCGTTCCAAATTAAAGAATTTGAAATATTGTGAACCTTTCAAAATTATTGATTCAAAATCAAAGCTCTAAAAATTAAAGAATTCCAAACTTCGTTAAAAAATTGAAGGATTCTTAAATTAGGATTTTGAAATGCCCGACCGAGAAAGTTTTTTTGAGGCAAATTTGCCAATAATTTTGTAAATATTGACGCTGGAAGATAATTAAAACCAACCAATATTACACGAATCCGGCAAAATTGAGAAAAAAATTCTACGAGACGTGTATACTCTAAATTTTTTGATTTTGTCATTAGGATTTTCCTAACACCTAGCGGCAAATTTAAAAAAAGAAATTTTGCCGGATCTGTATGCTACAGATTTTCTATTTGCCCCCTCCCCTCTACTCTCTTTTTGCACCACTCTCCTTTGGTCACCAACCCCCCAACGATTCGAAACCCTGTGTAAAAATACAACACTGTGCTAAAAAGAGCCACTTCACACATTACGAGTATTTAGATTTTAGAGGAACATAAAGCGTAACTTCAGAGGTGAGTGTTGCAGAAACATAATTAATTTTCAAGTTGTGCAGGACGATTTTTAAAATTCGGTAATGAAAATTACAGAAGAAAAGATATGGGAAGACCAAAGTGGATTTATGCCAGGAAGAGCATGTACGGATCAAATATTTAGCTTAAGACAGATCACAGAAAAAAGTTTGAGAGTAGGGAAGAAAGTTTTCTGTGCATTTATTGACCTAGAAAAAGCATTTGACAAGGTGAATAGAAGTAAACTTTGGGAAGTCCTGAAAGAGTGCGGAGTCAATGGATGGCTCCTACAAGCAATACAAGCAATATATGCTAGTAACAAAGCGAGTGTAAGGGTTAATGGGAAACTGAGTGACTGGTTCGATATTATGCAAGGCGTGAAACAAGGATGCGTTATGTCCTCATGGCTATTTATCATATTTATGGATAAGTGTCTAAGAATGGCCCTCTTCGACGAAGAAGGTGTAGATCTCGAAACAGTGAAGGTGTTTGAAGGAAAAAGTGAGAAAACAATGCGCAACATTGTCCTAAATGATGAGAGATTAGAACAAGTTGACAAGTACGTATATCTGTGTAGCCTATTCACTAGCGACGGAAAAATAGATGGGGAGTTAGATAGGCGCATAAATAAGGGTAAGCAGGTTATCGGTAGAGCAGGGTCCATGCTCAGAAATAAAAACATATCAAAAAAAGCTAAAATGGCCATATATAGTTCTATATTCGTACCGACGGTACTATGCGGTAGCGAGACATGGACCTGTCAAGAGAAGGACAGGAGTTAAATTAACGCGATTGGCATGAATCCTCTACACACAATATGCGGGAAAACACTGATGGACAAAGTCCGAAACGAGAAAATCCTCAAAGAATGTGGTGCAAAAGAGACAATAGTTGACGCATGGGAAAGAAATCAGTTAAGATGGTTCGGCCATCTTGAAAGAATGAACGATGAACGACTGACCAAAGAAGTGTATAAAGGTAAAGTAAATGGCAGAATGCCCAGAGGTAGACCGCCAAAAGAATGGTTAGGATCTGTGAATGAGACACTAAGCCGAAGAGACATAAGAAGCCATAAAAACACAAGAGCTTGCATGAAAAAATGCATGGACGTGAAGGAAGCTAGAGTAGTATGCCAAGACTCAAAAAAGTGTAGCAACAAATAGTTTGTAAACAGAGTGACAATAGTGTGAATGACACCTGAAACAAAGACCTTGGATACTAATGGGCCCAAGTGGGGAACCACACATAACAATTTTGTGAGGCTCTTCACCTGGGGTGATTGCTAGAGAGACTGATCAGCAACCTGGGTCGGAGCAGTGTTGCGGAATGAACGTGTCATTTAAATAAATAACACGAGAATTCCAGATCAATCTAAAATATATATACCTAACACCTATATACCTATCTACCTTATACCTATATACCCACCTACACCCTACTATTTTCCAACCGAGCAAGTCACGCCGACCCTGAAAGGGAAATGGCTTCATGGTATAATAATAAAAAAAAATCATTTTAATCTAAAGTACAAAATTAACCTCATATCGAAGACAATTTTATAAGATGTGAAACTGACGTATACTAATAAACTGTCACATTGGCATGACAGAAATAGTCACGAGAAAAAAAAAACACGCGAAAAGCGAGCAGAAACATAAGAGCTTCCATCTGGTCAGAATAAATGAATGAATAAATGAATAGAAGATTATCATAGTTAATAACTTCAAGACAATAGACAGAAAAGAAGACATCCTTTGTAGGAAAATTAGCATTTTACTTAGAAAATGGTTTTTCATGTTTTGCATAATCATTTCAGTTCCATAACAGCTGTTGAAATTGTATTTTTCAAAATATAAGTTCTATATCTTTGAAGTGATAACTCTACACCATTCTTTCGAAAATTCAAGCGAAGAACTTGACACGATTTTACTACTTTGTTTTTTAAGAGGAAAATTAGAGACACAATATTAGCAAGACAATCTGCGCACAAAATTATTTTTAAACAAAAAGGCTCAAACATATTGTGAATCCAAAAATCAGTTTGTTTTGAAAAAACATATTCAAAAAGTTCAATTTATGCAAAAAGAATTGCATAGAAGGAACTCAAAATATGTTTCCAAACAACATTGTAATCGGCTCATTAGAGACTTTGCCTATACATATATTATAGCAAAGATTACCATGTAATTGAAATTTTTCGAAATTTTGAAACGGATATTGTAGTAAAACTAAGCAAAAATATGTATAAATGATGACGAAAAGATTTCTCATTATATTAGAAACAATCATCCTCTGATTTCTCTTATTCTCTCGGTAGTCGGTCAGACACCCTTCCTAAAGTTTGATGCCAACGAAATGAATTTCTCGATGACTTTCGGTGTTGTTTCATGAAGTACGCTCCATGCTTCCAGATCACGATGATACCCCTAAACAGTAACCCCCTGAGAGACAATCAATCAGCTGAGCAGTGGACCTTGACTGTGTCCACATTGCGCGCCCTTGCCTTACTGTACTTGGCTCTTGCTTGTCTCTCTTTTATTATGCTGGTCTGTGTGTCTGGGCCTACTTTCTATGTCACTGTGGCCGATAGGATGTGCACTGCCCATTATCAGTCTATACACTACTGACTACGGTTAACTCACATCGGCACACGGGACACCATAAGGGGCGTGAATAAAATAACACGTACCCATGAATGGATGAGCGCATCTGTGACTTTTCGCGATACCAAAAGTGTCTCCTTACTTCTTTGTCGAAAACTGAACCAACCGTGACAATCATGATTTTTTATATTGGCAGGTGGAGGGGTATATGTGGTCAAAACCATTTCTTACTTAAGATATTTGAAAGTAGTACCCAGTACATTAAATGTAAAAAAATTGTATCTTACTTTACGGATAATTGTAACAATATTACTTGTAATTTACCTAGTAATAATAAATGAATAAAGATATAAACCGTCGCCCAAAAATTATCTAAAATATAAACTCTGTTAATTAAACTAACGTGGAGTGTTAATAAAATTAGTTTTAGAAAATAAAATGTGTCAATAACAATAAGTATTTAGTTTTACAAACGTACAATATTTTGCCTTCTAACCTAATACTTTAATAATTTAAAAATTAACTTCAATATTTATTCAAACTTTTATTCTTTAGTCTATAAATGATAAAATCTCCTATTTATTCATCACAGGGTTCACCGTCTTTCCCCTTCTTCTCGTTTTTTCCATTTAAATACGAAATGAATTAATAGAACCCAATGAGAAAATCCGACTATTTTTCATTGTTCTTTCTTTTCGATTGAAAAGTCTACCAATACATTTCTGGTTAAGAATTCACCTTTTTTTGTTAAAAATGATATTATTTGGGTCAAAAGTTAATCATTTTGTTAAAATAACTGTCCCGTTATAGTATTTTTCGAGGTGAGTGTTGCGCCTTCATACGAGTGTGGCATTGCAATGTTCGCGCACGAGAGCCGAACTCCATTCTTGGTTAATATCTTCTAATGGAAAATCTCTTTTGCGTTCATGTACACTTGTACAGGCATCGAGAGGAGGATTCGGCGACCAGAGTGCGAGAAGAATCCTTCGCGCACTGCTTGCTTTACTAATGTTCTGTTGATGTTTATTCATTTACGTTTATGTTTATTTATATTGATTGTGTTAAGTTAATTAGTAACCAGTAAACTTCAATACATATACATCCAGTTTTCAACTATTCGCAGTATTAGAGGTGGCTTCTACAAAACTCTGCGTATTATGAACGAGTGAGGTTAGTTCAGTATATGCTTTAATGTATGTTTATAGATTTGGATGTTATTTACTCCCAAAACAGTCCCCCCCCCCCTTGACGATGCAACAAGCATATTTACTTAACTTTCTACGTACGGTATTATATATATGTATTATTATACTGCGAGTGTAATATTAAGTAAAAATTTTAACAATAAATTTTGTAATAGGAATAATATAATAATTAACCTAGATTCCTCTTTGATCGGCCTGAAATGACAGAGCGAGCTTTTAGGGGCCGTCAATATACCACGTGGACAATTTTTTATTACTTTGCCCCCTCACCCCCTTGTGGACAAACGTGGACTTTTCACGCCCCCCCCCTCCTCGCGACTTCTCTGTCCACGTGAACTCATTCCATATTTTATGAAAATTTGAATATTCGTGGTATTCAAAAGCAAGGACGCCAAAAGGAGCGGTGAATTGGCTGAAAAAATGATACAAGGAATAAAGTCCAAACAAAAAGTAGTGCAAATTTTCTATTCTGTCATGTCTTTTCTTAAAAGAAATCCGCAGGTGCAGGAGAACATGCGTCCACGTGGATTTTGGCTAGAACCCCCGGCACCCCTCATGAACAATCATGTACTTTTGACACCCCTTCCACCCCCCTCCACCAATAACTGTCTACGTGAAATATGGCTGTCCCCTTATGTAGAACCAAATGGCTCTAATGTGGTCTTAAGTAATGGATAACTGAATATATGTTAGAAAAGTTTAATTGATGTTCGTAATAATGTAGAATTTTCATGATCCTAAAACAATTTTTTCACGCAAGGATGGTGAATATGAAATTGATAAATTTTATGTCTCAAATTATCCTAATTTTTCCCTGTAAGTAGTAACGTACTTTCTGTTCAGCCTTTCAAACCCCTCCCTTTATGAAATCCTGGCTACGCAACTGTCCCAAAATATAACCTCTAATTTTTGGTTTGAAAACTGCAAATGAATATAGCTTATTATTAAGATTATTCAACAGAACGTTCTAAAATCTTCTTATATCAGGTCAAATAACGTTATAAAAACCAATAAAAACTTCCAATATCCAAAACACGTTTTCAGGACGTATTTTGGATATTCGAAGTCTTTAGAACGTTATGAGGCTTGACATAGAATGTTTTTAGGACGTTCTAATGACGTTTCTTAACATTTTTGCCCACAGGTTAATTGAGGCAAGAAGTAAAACACTAACTTATGTAAAGTTTCATGCTTTCATCACAAAATGCAAGGTCGGAGAAATTTTTGTGGCATAACGTCTGGACTATAAAATTAAGAAGAGAGCATAAAAGAAGCATAAAAAAAGAATTTAAAGGATGACATGATGGTAGACTGTAGTACCAAAAGGACAAGATTTTTTTCTCTAGTACCCTCAATAAAAGCAGGAAAAACGGCATCTGAGACTCTGCAATGAGGGACTTCCTAATTTATGATTCATTTACGAATTCCTACCTTCCGGTAGTTGTTCTGGATTAGGACAAGACACTATTTGTCACTAAATCTTTAGTGTGCTAAAATATTGTTTCATGGCATTGGCCTTTGTCTTTACTTAATTTTAGATGTGGAAATCCTCAGTTTATTGCCTTCATTTTCGCAGGTAACATGAAGAATAGGCCCTTGTTTATCATGTTATCTATATAATCCCTCTTTCTTATTAGCATTTATGGCAAATGACAGAGCTGTCAGAACATAGACACAAGCTGTTGTAAATAGAATAAAGTTTTCCAGTGTACAGATGAGGCTGCGAAATTTCGGGGCGAGGGGGGGATTTGCGTTCCATTAGCCACCCCCTCGCTACGCCACTGGTAAAAAACGATTAAAACTTGCGTTTTAACGAGGAACTAAGGATTCTATATTGTGGGTGATGCCCATTTGATCGCCGTCTACCTGGTTGCTCTACATCCACTACCCCACTTCCCCTCACGCAGCTGAGGACCTCAAGATTGCTGCTGCCGACCCCAGCCAGCAGGGATCCTTTGTACTTAATACATAATCAAATACGAAACCTTACATTTGTTAATTTTGCGATTAGAAAAGAAAGAAGCATACGAGAGAACACACAGGTCTCAGCGATGAAGAGAGAAATAGGCTCAAAAATGATTACAGACACAAAAATAGGAAAGTTAAACGACTAGTCGAGGAGAGTAAAGATAAAATCAGAACAGAAGAAGAGAAGAAAATATAAAACGACTTTGAAGGAAGCAAGAAACTAATATTTAAAAAGATGAAGGAAGTAAAAATACAGAGATTGTCAGCATGAGAAACAACAAAGGTGAAAGGCTATATGATACAGACGGGATAGTAGACGCTTTGAAAGACTTTTTTATAGAATTATTAGGAGGTGAAGCTTTAGGACAACAGAACTGCGACATAGAACATAATGCATCAGAAAACGCAATTGAGAAAGTCTGTGTCACTGCAGTTAGAGATGTAATTAAGAACTTAAAAAAGGATAAGACTGCTGGTGTAGACAGTATTAGCGCTGAAATACTTAAATACGGTGGCGAGTACATATCTCACAGGCTGTGCGAATTGATAAATTTATGTATCGAGATGGGGGAAGTCCCAGAAGAGTGGAGAAAAGCGATTATCATACCAATATACAGAAGGAAGGGAGATAAAAGCAACTGCAATAATTACAGAGGTATCAGCTTATTAAGTACTGTAAGTAAAATTTACCCAAAAATACTTATCCGCAGGGTAATGAAAATAACAGAAGAAAAGATATGGGAAGTCCAAAGTGGATTATGCCAGGAATATCATGTACGGATCAAATATTTAGCTTAAGACAGATTACAGCAAAAGTTTTGAAAGTAGGAAAGAAAGTTTTCTGTGCGTTATATTTTAATTTTATGAAACATGTTCGAAAGTTTTATGTTGTTATAGGTTTCGTAAAATGATAACATAATTTGACACTTCGTTTCTAGCGATCATCAAATATTTAAACTATTTTCGTTTGTTTCAAACATGCAGAAAAGTACAAAATAATCGGTCGTTCTTAGGGGCACCAAACATTTTTCGCAAGGGTAAAATTGTGGCATCGCTGAAAAAAAAGTGTCAAATAGTGTCAATGGTGGCGTCTGTCCAAGCCCTGCAAGTTATAAGTTTCGGAATTTTCACATACAACGTATATTATAAAAAACTCCGTAATTGCAACTAAAAAGTAGGTCATTTGTAACCGAATTTTCTACATTTATTTTAATTTTCCTACATGTATCATAATTTTTGTAAACGTATAAAAGCGTAAAACTTTCGAACATGTTTCATAAAATTACGACATAAATTTCTAATGGTGCACTTATTCTAATTGTCAACGTATTAAGGCAATTTACATATTGTTAAAATCGCAAAAATTGTAGATTTCGATTATGATATTTCTAAATTACTAATTGAAGAAAAAATTATATTCAGTATTTTATTCCTCATTAAGTGCAAAGGACCCCCGCTAACAGCAGTAGTCTCGAGGTCCCAAAGCTGCGTGAGCGAAAGTTGGGTAGTGGGGGTAGAGCAAAGAGGTAGGAAGCGACCTAATGGGTACTCACTGTAAAAACTAGGATTCGATTTAGGACTTAATTCGATATTAAACAGTTCACACAACAAAAAAATTGCACTTCAGTTTGATGAACCAGTCTAATAAAATAAGGTCGACTTGTGCATTGAAGTAGGCTTGAAATGAGAATCATCTGTCAACAACTAAATCAATTCAAGGAATTCATGGAATTTAAGGAATTCAAAGAATTAATGATATTCAAAGAATTAATGATATTCAAAGAATTAATGATATTTAAGGAATTCACAGAATTCATGGAATTCACGGAATTCATAGAATTGACGGAATTCACGGTATTTGCGAAATTCATTGAATTGAAGGAATTCACGAAATTTATGAATTCACGGAATTCATGGAATTCCATAGCCATACCACGCTGAAAAACCCAGTTCTCGTCAGATCACTGAAGTTAAGCAGCGTTGGACGCGGTTAGTACTTGGATGGGTGACCATTCAAGAATACTGAGTGCTGTTGGTACATCGTGGGTGTGGTGAGCCCACACTTGTAGTAGTTACTTACTACAAAAAACTATCCACCTAGAAACACTACCCGAATCGGGTAGTGTCACGTCTACCCTGAAAGGGAAATGGCTTAATGGTATACATACATACATACATGGAATTTAAGAAATTCATAGAATTCAAGATATTCACGGAATTCATGGAATTCATAGAATTCAAGGTATTCACGGAATTCATGGATTCACGAAATTTATGGAATTCACGGAATTCATAGAATTCAAGGTATTCACGGAATTCATGGATTCACGAAATTTCTGAAATTGAAGGAATTCACAGAATTCATAGAATTAATGGAATTCAAGGAATTCATAAAATTCACAAAATTCACAAAATTCACGGAATTCGCGGAACTCATGTAATTCACGGAATTCACGAAATTCAAGAAATTCACGGAGTTCGAGGAATTCATGGAATTCAAGAAATTCAAGGAATTAATGGACTTCAAGGAATTCACGAAATTCACGGCATTCATGGAATTTACGGTATTCATGGAATTCACGGAGTTCATGGAATTTACGGGATTCATGGAATTCACAAAATTGACGGAACTTGTAATAGTATTGAAGTTTGGAACAATTGAAACAATGCACCCTCTGAATCAATTTATTTCGCTATCTCGGTTCATTTATCAATCTGAAGTTAGCAAACTAAACAAGACAGAAACTGGTACTAAAATAAATTATTTGTGAGATCATATTAGAACGCCCAAAAAAGGATCCCGGTTAAAAATGAATGTCTAGTTTTTACTGTGCTGTGCCTATATTGTAGAGTCTAAAGATACGATTTGGATATTATTTTGGTAAATATTGACACTGAGTTAACGGAGTTATACTCGAGGATATAGTCAAACCAGAATTGATTTCGGTGGCGTCCATCCACTCATAAATATTGATCATGAAGAGCATATCCTTAGCGAGATACCCCTGACGATTACCTTCCCCCGGGATACTAAATCGCGTATGTGTATTTACCTTCAATGATTGCGGTTAATTACAACACTGGCCGTCTGTGTTTGTGTGTCAACCCCATCTACTTGTAACGATCCCCACTGGGATCAGCGGGTTAACTTTGTGGACGCATTTCAAAAGATGCATCTCAAGCTCAATATTGAGATTCTGAGTGCACTCGAACATTGTGCGTGTATATGAAAATTCTATGCATTTGCCTCAAAACAGAACAAAGTTAGTAACAGCTAAGTATTACGTCACGCAAATTTCAGGATGGCCGTAAAACTTCATTATTAATAATTCCCTGACATCTCCCTGATTTTTTCCTCACCAATAGACATAGAATCTTTTATAAACGAAATAAAACACACAGAAAAACGCCGATCCTCAAAAGTGCGCCAAATTGATGTAGTTTTGAGTTGCAACAAAAACGAGCTTCACAGCCTCATTTTGAGAATCTAGGGGAAATTCATCATTTTGAGACTGTTTCTTCTTCAGTTCAAGCATCGTCGACTGTTGGGCTGAATTATCATCTACCTATCAAGACGATTTTTTTAGAGCAATATATTTTGAATAAATCCACGCTCCCTTGAATAATTGCAAGTTTCTATTGGAAAATAGAAAAATGTAAAACCGTAAAAAATGTTGATAATCAAAAACAGAATTCTGTTGAAAAGTAGCGTATGAGGATTCTGAATATGCATGAGAATTTCTCAACATGGCCTTCTTATTGTTTCATCGTGTACTTTTTATTTAAATTTCTATTTTTCACGTTTCCCATGTTTATAACTTTTTTAAATTAGTATATACAGTCTTAAATAAGTTTATATATTTTTACGAAGCAATTAGTTGTTTTTCACTGTTAAATTAGGAATTATCTTGACTAATCGAAATAGTATTTTTTTATTAATCTTTACTGGCCCACTTTTCGCTAATCAAATTTGTAAAATTCCCCTAGTAATTAGTCAAGTTTTAACAATTTTGATTCAGAGAGGCAACAAAGTATCTTATGCGTGATAAAAAAAGCTATACAATAAAAATAAACTTCTTTAGATGGTCAAGTTCATCCTTATTCAAGGCAAATTGTTCAATCGCATTGATCCCTTGTCATTTTAAGTTTGTAAAATATCCTTATTTATCTTAACTTTGTTCAAAAAATGAGAAGGCAATGTTTTTAAATCGGAGAAAGGTTATGTAACGTTTAAATTTTCGCAATATGACTTCCTTATTGTGTCAACAGTGTCACGTTTTCCATTTTAATAAGTTTTTTGATTATTATAAACAGCCCTGAGTAAAGTTATTCATTTGTATTGAGCAGTTAGGTTATTTCCGCTACACTGAGAAAAATGAATAGTTGGGGCTACTACCTTTTTATTAGTAAAGCATTCATTGGTTCTTACAACTGTTCAGTTAGTAACACCAACTAATCAAGTAGTCGGTTTAGGAAGCCGTTTGTAGTACTCGTGACTAGTTTACATTAGTAACGTTTTAGTAGTCAGAGTTACTAATAAATTAGTCATCTGTACTACTAATTGATTTTTCTGACAAATTAAAGTAGGTGGCTTAACTGTTTTATTTGCTACCGTGGTTGGTACGACTGAGAATGCGACAAAGGTACCAACATACCTGCGGTAAAACGAGGGAGAACGTTTAGACATGGCCGTCATAACTCGTTGCTCACTTGATGTCTCGTTCATCATTTATTGATGGAAGTGTCAGAAGTGTTGCAAAGTTTAGGCTTCGGGGATTATATCGAAGCATTTGAATGTATGTATAAGAAATTCAACAATCAAACGAGTTTCAAGTTTTACTGGAAATCCTAACCTACAAAGTGCATCTGCAATTAGAAAGATCCCAGTGGGCATAGGGACATATTTTTTTAGAACGTCTTATCAGCTGAAATGACATCAGCGTCCCTAAGATATCACAAAAAAAAGATGCCCGCGTGCCCACTGTGATCTTTTTAATTCAGATTTCGATAGTATAGTGACAGATATTTTAATTAGTCCCTGTGAAAAAAAGAAAATAGTTATACCTACAAATTTTTTAGTGGACATGACAAACTATATTAGTAAGTTCAACTACCTACAGACAGTCGTTTTGACAAACTGAAATAGTTAGTCTACCTAATAAAATAGTAACGACAACTACTCGTTCCCCAACTAACAAAAATAGTTCTCACTACTAACTAAATAGCAGTACCATTATTTACTAACTAAAATAGTTGTCCCAACAATTTTATTAGTTGTCCCAACTAATCTTTTTTTTCAGTGTATTGAATCAGGAAATATCGCGATTAATCGAATTAGTAATTTTTTTACTAATCTTTAGGGGCCCACTTTTCCCTAATCCAATCTGTTAAATTCCACAAGGAACTATAGTTAAATTTTACGAATTTTGGTTTAGAGAGACTTCGAAGTATCTTTTACATAATATAATATACAATTAAAATAACCTTCTTTAGGCACTAAATTGCTGAAGCCCGAAAGTTCAATTTGAAAATTTTAACAATTTCTAGAACATTTGGAAAATAATGTATGATGCGTTATTATCAATTACTACCATCGGCCATACCACGCTGAAAAAACCAGTTCTCGTGAGATCACTGAAGTTAAGCAGCGTTGGGCGCGGTTAGTATTTGGATGGGTGACCATTCGAGAATACTGCGTGCTGTGTTGGCCCATCGTGGGTGTGGTGAGCCCACACTTGTAGTTATTTACTACAAGAAACTATCCACCTAGAAACACTACCCGAATCGGGTAGTGTCACGCCTACCCTGAAAGGGAAATGGCTTAATGGTATACTACTACCAAATTCACCAGAAATTGCCAGAAATTTAAGCAATTTTTTTCATTGAACTTTTGGGCCACTGTTTGGGTTTATGGGCCGGGTTGTAAAACCGAAACCCGACCTGGCACACCACTACTTGTTACTTATAAGTCCTCTTGAAATTACTTATAAAAATTTATATTTATTGTTTTTTTTAGAGAAAAATTCATTTGTGCATATATTGTCCAAATGCCCCAATTCGAATTTCTTCGGACGTTTAGGCTTCAATGTGCATGTATAGAATTATTATAGACGGTCATGACTTCGTCTTTATGAAAAAGACATATTTGTAAAATATTTGTTTCTATCCGCTATGTCAAAGTTTCTCACGGAGCCTGGAATTATACGCCTACCTGCCAAACTAAAATTGCCATTCTCCGAGGCAATCTTTACAAGTAATACGTTACAGATATTGCGTTTCATCGACGTTTTCATCTCTAAATTACGTGTTACTTAAAGCACTGTACATTTGAAATGTTCCTTTACATTTCGAATTATTTTCTATGCATTTTTTCGAAATCCTACACTAAATGAATACGACTTTACCCAACATGACGTTTAATAAAATGTAATAGAAACAACAAGAACAAAATCGTACGGTGCATAAAAAAATACTCCATAATTATTAATATTATTATACCATTAAGCCATTTCCCTTTCGGGGTAGGCGTGACTTGCTCGGTTGGAAAAAAGTAGTGTGTATGGTGGATATATAGGTATAAGGTAGATAGGTATATTGGTGTTAGGTATAGATATTTTAGATTGATCTGGAATTCTCGTGTTATTTATTCAAATGACACGTTCATTCCGCAACACTGATCCGACCCAGGTTGCTGATCAATCTCTATAGCGATCACCCCAGGTGAAGAGCCTCACAAAATTGTTATGTGTGGTTCCCCACTTGGGCCCATTCAGTAAATTAATGTTACTTAAAGCTTTGAATTTAGTAATTTTTAAAAACCATTAATTTTACTATGCCAGTAATACAATTCTTACCATTTATTTACGATTTACTGCTTTTAGCATTTAGAAAATTGCTCTATTTCAAGAACATTTGATACTTTTCCCAAATTAATGCTTAGAAAAATTTCATTAGAATTCCATGGAACTTCTTTCTAATGTTTGTTGGTGATATACAATTTTCAACAATGAATGTAATATTCAGGAATGATTCAATAGGAACCTGATAATAGACGCTGGAAATATAACCCACGACATATGCATTTTCAATTCCCAAGTGTCTGAAATAAAGAGAACTCTGTGAAACAATATAGAATAAAAATAAAAGTAGCAAAGAGAATTCCCCTGTTTTTTTATTTCTCTCCCTCTCTCACTCTCTCTTTGTCTTTGACTTTACCCCTCTTTTTCCTATTTTCTCTCTCCCGGTCTCCTAACCGCCACAACCGCCAACCCTCCTCCCCCTCATGTTCAAAGCGCGACATAGATATGCTTTTAGCGCGCGGGGGCAGAACGCTGCGTTTCCGCACACACGCATATAAATCGCCTCCTCGCATATATGTTCCTACATAGTTTCTCCACAACCTTCGAACGCGAATAGGCCCACTCATGGGATTTTGTGAGTGCGAGGAGGAGATGAGGAAATCTAGGGGTGAATATTGTAAGGAACAACCCCGTCGCGTGGTCCGTGGGGTTCGCTTCGAGGAGGGTGCCTCAACTCGAGAATACTTTTTACAGGTGACCCCCTTCCCCAACCATTAGCTGTGATTGATTTTCCACGAGAAAACTCTCTGGGTGGGTTTGAATTATTAATCATAAGTTTCTTGAACTTCAAAATCACGATGGAATATAATCCATTTCCGATATGGAGGTCCTTCAATGGTAAAAAAATATTCGTATTCTTGGAGGAAATTTATAATGATTTATAAAGAATCAGGACTAGTGCAGGATTGATGAGTGCTGCTTCAAATGTTGAGCATTGATATCAACAGTAAATCGCAGGCTATTACTTTAATACTCATCAGGTATAATTTTCAAGATACTTTTTTTATATGTATGTTGAAACATGATTCTTGCGGATTATACATCCGCGCCACACTGCATTTTCTTTGAAAGTAATAGAACATTTCACTCTTTAGTCGAATATGTGCAGCAAAAAGAAAACTTAGATCTTTGTACAGTCCATTTTTGGTAGCTTATTTAATATTTGTTATAATTATTAGTTAAATGTCGCCATTCAATATTCCAGATTCTTTTTAGGAAACATTTTTTAAACAAACGCATATTTGCATTGTTTTAAACAATTAGGGTTATTTTAATTTTTAGAATTTGTAACACATTAGAGAAATGATGACTTACAATACCGTCGAGTAGTATGAGGACGGATGTATTTTGACATTTGCTTAAATGCTGACTCCTAAACCACTAAGCCATTTCCCTTTCGGGGTGGGCGTGACTCACTCGGGGAGGATGGGAGTAATGTAGGGGAGGGGTATAGATTTTTAGATTGATCTAGAATTCCCGTGTTATTTATTTAAATAACACGTTTGTTCCGCAGTACTGCTCCGACCCAGGTTGCTGATCAATCTCTCTAACGATCACCCCAAGTGAAGAGCCGCACAAAGTCATCATGTGAGGCTCCCCACTCGGGTACATTAGTATACAAGGTCTTTTGTTTCAGGCGTCATTCACTCCACTGACACTCTTTTTGTAAACTATTTGTCGCCTCACTTTTCTGTCCTGGCATACCTCTCTAGCTTCCTTCACGTCGATGCATTTTTTCATGCAAGCTCTCGTGTTTCTATGGCTTCTTATGTCTCTTGGAATTAGGGTCTCATTTACACATTCCAACCATTCTTTTCGCGGCCTGCCTCTGGGCACACAGCCATTTACTTCACCTTGTAGACTTGTTTTGTTAGACGTTCATCTTTCATTCTCTCAACATGCCCAAACTATCTTAATCGATTTCTTTCACATATATCAACTAGTGTCTCCTCTACACTACATTCTTTGAAGATGATCCTATTACTCACTTTGTCCATCAGTGTTTTGCCGCATATCCCTCGCAGGACTTTCATGTCAATCGCGTTAATTCTACTCTTATCCTTTTCTTGATATGTCCACTTCTCGCTACCATATGACACAGACGGTATGAATATAGAATTATGTATTGCCCTTTTAGCTTTATTTGATATATTTTTGCTTCTGATAATAGGCCCTGCTCTAAGGATAACCTTCTTATCCTCGTTTATAAGCCTATCTAACTCTCCATCTATCTTTCCGCCAATTGCGAATAGGCTACCAAAATATATGTACTCATCAACTTCTCTCATAATTTAGGACAATGTTGCATATTTTTTTCTCATCATTTCCTTCAAACGCCATAATTTTTGTTTTATTTACGTTAATTTTGAGGCCCATGTTCCTCATTCTTGTATTCAGTTTACTCAACATTCTTTGCAAGTCCTCGATTGACTCTGTCATAACAACCTTATCATCTGCGGAAGTTAACCCACGTACCCTCACTGCCTCGAGATCTAAACCTTCTTCGTCGAAGAGGGCCATTCTTAGACACTTGTCCATGAATATAATAGATAGCCATGAGGACAAAATGCATTCTTGTCTAACACCTTGCATAATATCGAACCAGTCACTTAGTTTCCCATTAACCCTTATACTCTCTTTGCTACCAGCATATATTGTTTTTATTGCTTGTAGGAGCCATCCATTGTTCCGTATTCTTTCAGGACTTTCCAAAGTTTACTTCTATCCACCTTGTCAAACGCTTTTTCTAGGTCAACAAATGCACAGAAAACTATTTTCCTTACTCTCAAACTTTTTTCTGTGATATCTGTCTTAAGCTAAATATTTGATCCGTACATGATCTTTCTGGCATAAATCCACTTTGAACTTCCCATATCTTTTCTTCTGTCATTTTCAGTACCTTACGAATAAGTATTTTTCAATATATTTTTCTCAATACCCGCGCCGGAACTTGCGACTTACACGTTCGTTCAGAAGAATTTAAGTTGTTCTTCACTCGATTGGTGACGTCACAGCGAAGTAATGTGGCATTTAGTCCTCTAGAGTACTAAGTAATGCCATGCGCATCCCCAATCTACCCCTTCTCCCTGAAACTGCGCATCACAACTTAGGTTCTTCTGACCGAACGTGCTCGCTCGTTCCGGGGCGGTGATTGGGGAAGGTATCGTGTGCAACGAGCGGGACCTAATAAGCTGATACGTTTCTTTTGTATATTGGGGTGATGATCGCCTTTTTCCAGTCACCTGGAACTTCCCTCATCTCGATACATAAATTTATTAATTCTCGCAACCTGTGAGGTATGTACTCCAACATATTTAAGCATTTCAGCGTTGATACTGTCTGCACCAGCAGCTGCCTTACCATTCTTTCAGTTTTTAATAAAATCTAATTTCAGAGGCACAGACTCTCTCAACCGGGTTTTCTAACGTATTGTGTTCTATGTCGCAGTTGTGTTGCCCTATAGTTTCACCTCCCAGGAGTTTTTCAAAGCGTCTAGTCTCCCGTCTGTATCATATAGATAGCAATTCAACCTTGCTATTTCTTATGCAGAGTAACTGTACTTCTAATTCTTTTTATACTGATCAACGCCAGTTTATAATACAGTTTCTTACTCCCTTCAAAATTAGTTTGCACTTTCTTCTCTTCTGCTTTGATTCTGTCTTTACTTTCTTTGACTAGTAGTTTTACTTTCCTCTTTTTTTGCCTGTAATCATTTTCAAGTGTATTTTTCTCCTCATCGCTAAGGCCGGTGGTGTTCAACTTTCTTCGATACGCTTCTTTCTTTTCGTGGGAGGCTGCGTGGATTTCAAAATTTCACCACACATCACCAGACATACTTCCTACAACTGCACTACCACACACTTCGGTCGCACTTCTAACAATAGCATCCCGTAACATAGACCATGTGCCATCTATATCTTTATTATCTTTTAGCGCCTCCCAAGCTGCCCCATGCATTTTTATATCCTTTCTAAAAATCTACTCGCACTTCCGGTTTCTGTAATTTCTCGATTTTGATTCGCGCTTATTTCATCTTTTTAGTTCTCTTTCTTCTCCATCCTTGACCTAAGTTCATTTTTGAGACTAGAATGTATTCAGAACCCCTCATAACCCTGGTATCTGTAACTCTTAGTCTTTCATCCGCATCAAGAAAGTTAATTATACTGTAGCTATCTCCTCTGCACCAGGTGTACATGTGGATCATTTTATACCTAAACCAAGTATTTGTACATAATAAACAAGTCCTTTTCTAAGCATAAGCTAACTAATTTGTCTCTGTTACCATTTCTTTTTGGATCCCCAAAATAACCTAGCACCCTTTCTGTACCCTGAGGTTGGACACAAATCCATCCATTCATATCTCCTAGTACTAGTAGAATGATTCTTTCACCGTCATCGCAAGTACCTATAGTAGCATTTAAAGTGTTCCAGAAGGCGTCTTTTACTTCACTCCTTACACCATAATATCTTTTGCCATAATTTATAAAATATTTACAAAAAATATGAAAGGAGAATGAAATCAGTGAGAATTCAAAAACAAGTCTTAAATGAACTACATTCTTCGTTAACAATAGAATAGGATAATTCAAAAACTCGGAAAAATGTTTCGTTGAATCGATAAAATTTGTATTGAATTAACCAAAGACTTTCCAATTAGAGGAATAAAATACAGTATGGATGTGTAAACTAAAAAATTTCTTTAATAAAATGTTGAAAATTTCATCAAAAGTTTGCTTGGCTGATTCAACGAAATATAATACCTAATTTTGTACAGTTAAAAAATCATTTAGTTCAAACGAAGAAATATTTCGTTCAATTGAATAAATATTTTTTTCAAGCAATAATACGAGCCGACTGTAAATTTGAGTTGATTAGAGCAAACGAATTTGGTTAATAAAAATTTTGTTTATTTGTCCAAGCTGTTTTTTCAAATCAACTACAGTCAGCCAACCAAACATAACTTTATTTAATTAACAAAAAATTTGTTATTATATACATATTTCATTGTATGCATTAATAAGTTACAGTAAAATTATCATAATTTTAAAAATTATTTCAAATTTTTCGCAGATCCTACTTTCTTGCGAACACCAAGGCTGTGTTCCGAGGCCCAATGTTACCAAGAAAGCAGGATCTGCAGATGCGCCCTTTTTATGTGATTTCGGTACACATTTTTTGCAGCATCTGCATTTTTTTATAACAAATTCATAATTTATTTCAACTTTTTTTGCAGACATGAGAAGATCATATGTAAATTACCTTAAAACAATGAAAAAATTAAAAAGTCATTTAAATGAGTGGTCTATACGAACATTGTTTATTCTTCATAAACTATTTTGCCTAATTTTTATAACAATTATTATAAATAGAAACCCTCCATGAACAGAACTGATTTTATTTTTTTATTAATCTTTGACACAAACTCAAACTTTTTCATATCGTGACATTTTCTCGTACAACGAGCCATTATTTATTCATAGCCTTTTAGACAATATATTTTTTGTAAATCTACGCTCCCTTGAATAATTACAATTTTCTATGGAAAACTAGAAAAATGTGAAACCGTAAAAAATTTTGAATATCGAAAACAGAATTCTGTTGAAAAGTAGCGAATGACGACCCAGAATATGCATAATTAATTTATAGCCCATTAGTCCATTGTAATTAAGAAGAATCTTGTTCTTCTTAACTTTGTGCAAACAGTCAGAAGGCGATAATTTGTAAATGGAAACAGACAAGTTCGCGTTAACAGTTTCTCAATATGGCCTTCTTATTGTTTCAATGACTAATCGAAATAGTAATTTTTACATTCTCATTCATTAGAGTGTAATGTAATCGTCAAAATTTGCGATTTCTAGTTTTTGAAAGATCTTCATGTTTCAGCACTCACGGAGTCCGAAAATCATAACATATTGTCGGCGTCTACCTGCCTGTATGTCTGTATGTATGTATGTCCGTATCCGTGGTTACCTGAACTTTCGCTAACTTTGTAAGGATTTATCCAATTAAATCAGCCTTTAAAAAACTTTTTAAGGGTCCCAAAATGAAGGTCAACTTCATTAAGCAGATATTTTTGACCAAAAATAAAAAATATAGTCATTTAAAAATTTAAAGAAAATTTTTTTCATGATTTTTAAACATTTTTGTCCAATTTTCTAGTACATGACAAATACACTTGCCAATTATCCTAATGACATTTCCAATTTTGATCGAAATTAAAAAAGTTACATGCTTCTCAATATTTTGAAAATTTTCAAAAAATCAGAAAAAAAATATTTTTCTGACAGATTAAGAAATTTTAATCAAAATTTTTTACTAGATATCAAATATGTTTCGAAATTATCCGGATGAAATTTTTGATTAGAAAAAAATTCAAAAAATGATATCATTTTCAAAATTATGCAATTTTTATTTTTAAGAGATCCGTAAGTTTTAATCGTGACTTTTAGTATATTTCAACAAGATTGACAAATGATCTCAATGATATTTTTCAATTGGACACAAATTCAAAATGTTTTAGATAATTAATAATCAAATAGATTAGCTACATCTGGATATTTTTAAAAGGCAGTGAAATGATTTTTAATATCTTTTTTAAACTGACTACTAATTTTTGTAGAGTTTTTGATTTAAGTTAAAATATTTATGATATTCGAAAAAATGCAGTCGAAATTCGAGCGCAATAATGTAAAATTAAAATATAATAAGTAGATATTGGCCGGGTATTCTCAACAATACCCGAGCGGGTTCGGTCCAATTTTGAATTCGGAGATTCAAACAAAACCTGCCGAAACCTTTTACTTAAAGTGCAAAATTCGGAATACACGCATTTACATCACTTATGATTTATTATTGTATAACTACTAAGGCATTTTTTATTCAAAGAAAATGTATTTAACGAGTGTCAATGTATTTTTCAACTAATTTTCAACTGTGTAATGATTTCCATTTCTGTTCGTCCTTCCTAACCAGGATGAAATTCCCTTTTCTTAATTTAAGATGTAGTCTTTCAGTGAGTGAAGTCTCTTTAATTATTTTGAGACTTCTAAAACAATTTTCATGTTTTTTAAAATTGACTCAAATTTGACTGTGAAATTCCAAATTGACATCAGATTTATGTTCTTTTCTATTTTTTGTGTTGACTCTTCGAAATTATTCTTATTGTTTGATTAACTCAAACTTCTTTATCTGAGGTGTAAAACCCGTTTGAAAAGGGTACGCAATGTACCGAAACGTAAAGGATCGAGAATGGAGTTTTTAATCAAAATAAATTCTGAGTTAGAAATTCTTTTTTGGCTCAAATTTTATTTTTAATTTATGTGGATCGTAAGACATAAAAAATGTACAATTTAAAATTCATAATTTTCAATTGTTTAAACAATTATTATTTATTTGCACAATTTATCTGCCTGTGATCGTGAACAATTATTATTATTCAGGATAAATGATATAGTTAATGAATTTGGAAGATAATATTTCTTGCTTAACATATTTGGCAATTATTTAATCAATAATAAAAATTGTATATAATGAATAAAATTTTATTGAATATAATAATTTAGAAATTTATATATTAATTAATTTTTATTTTATTAATTCATTTATTATTCATTTGCTAATCTGTTTAAAAAAATGTTTCACTTGTAAATCGCGAAGAATTATTATTTTTTGGAATAAATGTTATAGTTAATGAATTTTAGGAATAATATTTCTCGCTTAACATATTTGGTAATTATTTAAACAAATTTACTTGTTCTAACAATTTTTTCCTGTTAATCGTAAAATGTTATTTCTTCTGGAATTTATGACACAATTAACGAATATTAAAAGTATTTTTTTTTGTTTAGGATATTTTGTGATTTTTTGGACAATTTTTATTTGTTTAAGCAATTTTCCCAGGTGAGGAATGTTAAGAGTGATATTTTTTTGGTGAAATACAGTTTGCGAATATTGAAATAATTCACACCACTTGTTCCTTTTCATAGGAAAGATGGAGAAAATTCTAGTTTGAAATAATGATTAACGTTTAAACAATTAGGGTATAAGTTCCGAAATAAGAAAATACTGAATAAAAAGCGACATATATTACTCTCAACATTTGTTAAATATACAGGTTGTATATATCATTTATCCCGAAAAATAATAACTTTTCACGATTTAAAAGCGAAACAAATTGTTCAAACAATTCAAAATTAGTTAGAAAATACTTTGAAATCTTGTCACTTATTGAATGAATATAATGCATGTTGAAAAAGTTCCAAAAAATACTGTTCTTAGCATGAAATTAACATAACGCTCTTATTTTGCATTTTTCGGGACATTTTCCGGGTGAAAGTTTTTCCTTAAACATTCCTAAAAAGGTGGCTAACTTCAATTTACAAATAGTTAGTAAAAATTACTTCTTTTCCCATTCTTGGAAAACCGAGCTTTTCCCATTAAAATCCCCGTGTTAATTTCAAAAGTGCGGGAGCATGGATTAATGTTGAGCGATTTGAAAAAAAAATTAAAAAATTTCTTTTTCCGGAAAACGAACAAATTGGAGGGGGATCGATCACCAAAAATCATAAGTCGAATTTTTACATGAATAAATTTGGACCACCCTAATGTAATATAGAAAATCTGATGAAATAAAAAAAAAATAATTTGCTAAAAACATTTTGAAATTGTTCAACAAGATATACAAGTTTGTTAAAACAAAATTATCGAAAAAAGTTTGAATTCATAAAAGAATTACGAAAGAGCATACTATAAATCAAAAATCAAGTTAGTCAAAAAAACATTCCAAATTGTAAACAACATTTAATTATTTTTATTAATTATTTTGAAGTTAAGACATTTTTTTATAAAGCTACGGCAATGCAACCTATAATGATAATATGGGAGGAATACCTGAGAACCTTTTCTCGATAAAAGCCACTAACAAACCAGAAAATTCTTTCCTTATTCTTCCGGACTTATACACTGAGAGACCTTTTGTTAGAATAAATGAAAAAAAATGAATTAGAATTTGGTATAAAATCGTACCAAAATAGGGAAAACCGAGGTTTTATTACAATTATTCGTATTACAGTACCGAAGTTTAATATTATCATACGAGTATTTAAAACACGAAGACGACAAAGTAGTATTCTAAATACGAAATATTATGAATCTCCATTTCAAGAATTAACACTATGAAAAAGTGATATTCTTTTTACTGAGTTTTCGAAAAATAATTTGAATAAGAAAAATAGTGAATATCATAATCTCGAAAACGTATTTTAGAAATTGATATTGTCTATATGAAGGTGACAGAAACCTAAGCCGCATAGCAAACTATGAAATCCTTATTGTTGATTTTTCATATAGTTTCGTTTGAGAATGCTTCTCGAGTGTTTCCGCCTTTTTCCGATCGAGCCCGATTGAGCAGAGCCGAATATGGAACGCATGGAACACCGACCGCGGTCGGTCCAAATCCAATTCGGTTCAATTAGATTAATGCATGTAAATATTGTAAAATCCCATTATTATTATTTTTAAGAAATTACTTGAAACAAAAAATTAGCTGAACGAGAAAATTAATTATACCTTTATCTTATTTCTATTCTCTACTCCAATCCCTGTCCAGATTTTTCAAAACCAAAAGCGTTTTCTGATACCAAAAATTGTAAAAAGAGCATTTAATGCGTTAATTTTCAAAATCACAAACTTCTTTTTTGAATAGTCAACAATGTTTTATTACTACAATCTTTTAACTGTCAAAAAATATATTTTTTTAAAAATTAATATATAATATTGTACACATTAATTATATCTGCCTCCTTAGTTCTGTCGAAAGATGCTTGGTTGTAGTCTAAAAGGCGCTTTTATCACATGTATGCCGACAGGTTATGTTTCACAATATTTTAAATAAAAGTTAACTCTTTCTATTTTCAATTAATTCATTTACTATGGGATTCAAAACATGAGGAATTTTTTCTCTCGAAATTTATACACTAAGATAATAAGATTTAATTAAATGAGTACAATTTATAAAATATTACATCTAAATACACTCACGGAGAAAAATGGATGTTTGAACGTAACATCTAGATCTTCAGGGTTAACATATTTTATATTTAACTATAGGACAGCAATCTAGATGTTCAAAGTTAGGATCTGTAGATATTAAAAAGTGAGATGTTACTCTGAAACATCCAAAATGTTCAACCTGAAATATCCGAAATATTACATGTATGGTTATGTCAACTAACGGCTGTAAATATTTGAGGAATTTACTTATTTCTGAGCATTTAAGGAATTAATTGATAACTTATTTGTGAATTTAAAACTAAACTTGAATTTTCGTACATGAACGAAAAACAGATACAGGGTATGAAATGTCAAATGTTCAAAGGTGTTCGAGTCAATATAACCTCAAACTTAAGAATATTGTTCCGTCGTGTAGACAGACAAAAGTCGTTATACAATTTTAATTAAGGATAGCTAATTTTGATTCGTTGAAAATGTTCAAAAATTGTAATATTCCATAATTGTAATATCGAAATTATATAGCCGTCAAATATAGTCGTGAAATTCGAATGCGCAATGCGCATGCGTTCAGATGATTTTAACATCTGAATATGTTACAGTTTAACATAAAAATATTTTTACGCCTAACATCTCAAAAAGATAGTAGATGTTTGGCATGAATATCTGCATGTTAGGCGGAACAATCTTACCCTTTAAACATCTACATTTAAACATCCATTTTTCTCCGTGCTCAGGTTTATTATAATGAGTTACTGAGATATCAGATTGGATAATATTATTCATACAAGAATATTATCAGTTCCTTTAAAAAAAATGTATTTTATAAAAAATCAATTCAATCATTGAAAGTGATAAAATGTTTAACCTATCTATTAACCAAATTTTTGAAGCAACAAATCACTCGTGAAACAGGGCCCAGATATTTTTCATACTGCCCTGAATTGTCAAGCGACGCCGGTTTGCCGAGATTTTTGGCAAATATTCCATAATATAAGTTAGCCGCGGGGTTTAGTTGTTAGAGGTAAAATGCGTTAGTGCTTCGGGTAAGTTAGGTTCGAATCTCGCCGCAGCGATTCCGATTTTTCATAGCGATTAAGCGTGCGATTATGCATGTAGTGAATAAATTAAGTATATACTAATACAAATTATAATTGTACGCGTGTTTCCGTATATAATTGTATTTAATTTGTGTATTCAGTACCTCCTTCTGAACGTTGAATCTTTTGGTGGAGTGAGTTATTTTTCATATAGTCGTTTGAGATTCTCATGTGCTTTGTATGGCAACTTCAAAAGATGTTTTCACTCTTTCGAATAAATTGAATTACTATCGTTTTAACTTCGCTTGTCAACTCTGATATAGTGAATTTTAAATTCTCGCAAGTTTTATAAGAGTTAATGCAACATCCTTTCCATTTGTTCAAACAAAAATATTAATTTTGCCGGCTGAAAACCACTATATTAATTTTTGATACGCAAACCCTGTTTTCCCTATTTTGGAACGATATTATACTAAATTCTCATTCATTTTTATGACTTATTCTAACAAAAAGTCTCTCAGTGTAGGAAAGTTGCAATTTTGTATTTATAAATAAAAGGAAAATTTCATGGCTAACCGGAATCTGCACAAATATTGTATTTTTCTCAATGAAAGAAAATAATCAGAATGACTAAAAATACATACATTTTTTTACTTTGCAGAAATATTACTTTTTTTTCGAGCACTTATTCAATCAAGTATGTTTTTCTTAAAATGTTACATGTTTCTGACCTCTGACAGGGTTGCAAATCGACTTTAATAATCAGGGAAGTATTTTTTATGTAATCTGTAAAGTTGAAAAAAATTTTTATTTAATATAAGATTTTTTCCCCTACTGATTGGCCTATTAGACAACAATGCCCGAAGATGGCTGAGCAATGTCGACAATGACCGGTCATTCTCGGACATCGGCAGATTTCGGTCATTGACCGAAAAATATATATTATTCGGTTGGTAAAATTAGTAATAATAATTTGAGTCCTCCAAATTTTCCTCGAAATTTTCAGTGTTATCTGACATTTTTGTTGACTTCTTTTCATTTGACAACCTCAAATAACATCAATGTCAATGAAGTTTGCGCCGATAACGCGAGCGAGGAACGAAATGAAATCAGGCGATAAAAAACAAACAGAGAACCAGATTTTCAATATTTGAGAATAATTCTCGAATAACTGAAATGAGCAAGATAACCGAGCATCTGTTATCGTTGTGCAACACAAAATTAGAGAGATCTTGAGGTATCTTTTGCATAAGGAAAAAAGCTATACAATTAAAATATCCTTCTTCGACACGCAGGTTCATACTTATTCAAGGCGATGCTTATTCAAGGCAAATAATTTTTACAAAGTTTGCTAAATAACTGCAATTTTCTATGGAAAAAAAGGAAAATAGACAAAGCAAAAAAAGGTTTAAAATCGAAAACAGAACTCTATTGAAAAATAACGCATGAGGACCCTAGATATGCATAATTAAAATATAACCCATATTGATCCATTATAATTTTAAAATTTTAAAAAACGCTTATTTTTCTTAATTTTGTCCAAACACTCAGAAGGCAATATGTTCAAATTGGAGGCTTCAAAGGTTCAAATTGGAGTGGAAAAATTTCGTGGCAGTCTTGAATCATGCTAAAGCCAGTACAGTTTTTCTCAAGCCGGTCTATTCACGCAATACTAGCCTGGCGTTTCACTGGTGCTGTCTAGTTTTGCTACGTGTTTAATTCACAATTTTCTGCTGTCTAGTCCCAGTCTTGGCGCTATCTAGGAGTTCGTTGCGAATTTGAATATATAAAGATTGTCCAGATTTTAGCTAGTTTCTAGATAGAATCACGGTTTGGACTTAAACAAAAATTACAGAGGTGAATTCAGAAAATAATCATTTTTTAATAAAAGATTTAGAAAATTACAATACACAATCGCACAAATGCTTAAGCAATAATTAATTGTACACCAATACATATTTAAGATAGTAAACAATAATGGTTGAAGGTGATCGAAATCTTAATACAAGAACTGTATTCTTAAGAACGATTTTTTGAAGAATGTTTGAAAACATTTTGTTTCAATTGAATTATATTGTGAAGTTATAATGAATTTATATTGAATTTATGATAATTATAATATGTATAATGCTATGTATAATATTTATGATATTCCAGAAAATCAAATATTATTATAAAACATTTATTTAATTTATTTTAATTATTTATTGATTCCATAAATGATAATTAAGCCTTACGTATTAATTATTTGAAATAATAAACAATCATTATTTCGTGGCCTAATCGTAAGTAACATCATACAAACTTTATTTTTTTCAATGATTTATTCACACATCAAGCACTTTTAATGTTTAAAAATTGTTCATGTTCTATTAAAATAAATATTGGGATGTGATGAATTGAAATTCATATCCGACAAAAATGAAAAAAAATTTAACTTTTAGATGGCCGAGGTGTTAAGACAACGGTAAAAAGTTACAACAATATAATAGGAAGTTACATCAGAAGTTCGACACCCGGCGTATGTACAAGAGATTTGCGGAAACTCATTTCTTCTTTTTTTTGGTACAAAAACTTTTTTTATATTTTTAATTAACTGCAAAATCTATATATTGGACTTTTATGGCATAAAAAATAATTATATTATTTAATTATTAATTTTTTTTTACCAAAATAGCCGATCTGTCTAGAAACTAGTCGATCCGAGCGTTACACCCCAGTCTAGCCACTGGACAGTCAGCCTGTGGAGTGCCAGTGTCGACTCAAGGCGGACTGGACAGAAACAGTGCAGCGCCACGAAATTTTTCCACGCGGGAAACATTTTAGCACTTTTTCTGGTTTACAAATCATCAGTAATAAATTTCGTTCATTTGAACGTTGAGAACTTCAAGCACATTTAAAAAAGATAAAATAGTACGTTTTTTAACACTGATAATCAGTAAGATGTTATTAATACTTCTTACTAGTAATTTACAAAATGACTTCGGGTTGGGTATTGGCTTCGCAACCCGACCCGAAGGTAGAAAAGGGCAAGCTGGCTAGAAACCCCGAACCAGCCCGGAACTCCAATTTGGATTTTTTTTTAATTTGAAAAATATTTCTATAATTTATACTAAGTTACTATAATTTACCGCCAAGGTTACTGGAAAATACCAAAAATCTCAGGAAATTTTTTCATTCAAGTTTTGAGCCAGTGCTCAGATTTTCGTGTTGATTTTTCAGGCCGGGTTGCGAACCAGAAACCCGACCTGGCTCGACCCGATCCAAAAATATACCGACCCGTCGGGTTCGGGTTTTTAAAATTTTTGCAGAGACCTACTTGTTACTCATTCTTGAAATTAATGAGAACAATTTATATTTATTGATATTTTTAAAGAAAACTGTATTTATACATACATACATACATACATTGATTAGCAGTTCCAACTCGAAAGTTCATTGCCTCACTACCCGATTCGGGTAGTGTTTCTAGGTGGATATTTACTACCAATGTGGGCCCACCACATCTACGACGGGCCAACAGCACGCAGTATTCCTGAACGGTCACCCATCCAAATACTAACCGCGCCCAACAATGCTTAACTTCAGTGATCTTACGAGAACTGGTTTCAATGTGCATGTAGACGGTCATAACTTGGTTGTTACATCTCGGCTTTAGTTTGAATTTCATGACGGTCATGTCAAACCAAAGATTTGCATATTGTTATACAAACTGCTAATATTATTTAAAATTTTTTAATACTCACTGTTAAATCAAGGAAAATTAAAAATTGGATAATATATTATTGTAATTATTGAAGTTCGGTCCGAAACTCCACGACTCTCGAAATAAGCCAGAATTTGATCTCAAAATGATGACTATTCCCTAGATGTGCACCTATATGTTCAATGGTGCAAATATGAGAATAAAAATTCTCATTTTGAGACCGTTGACATTTGAGCTTCAACAAATTTACCAGCGTTTTTCTTTGGAGGCTTGATTAAAAGTATCTCTTTTAGGGGTCATTCGACGCGAAATTTCATAGGCTTTACAACGTTTTTTCCAAAAAGGTTCTGCTCCTTTTTTGAACGAGTAATTACGTTTCAATAAGTCAGCACTCAGCAGTGATTTTTAGTACCGCTCGCGCTAGCCGTGTAGATAATTCCCGACGCATGACTCCTTTATTTCTCAATTTTTAGCCATGATGCTCAATGATAAAAAACAAATCCAAATTTCAGACAGATTTCACCCTTCAAGTACACCCTACTTCGTACATGCAGTATACATATAAATATAACCCCCTCTTTATCACCATGCCATGGCCATATAACAGTTGACCTACGTCATGATAGAAAACACTCTTCGATCTCGCACGCTCGAGTGTCCTCGAATTGTGAAGCTCATATAAGGTACAGAGGCTGCCCAATTGAACGCAAAGTGCAACATGTTCGGAGACTAAGAGAAGGGGCCAGGGGGCGAGGGCACCTGTACCCCACTTGTAAGCATATCGCATGGCGGGCTCGAGGATCATGATTAAAGCGTCCTCCACAATGTACCGCACCCATGCCATAGGCATAGGGTCATATACGGTCCACATATCCAGAGCCTAGTCGACATTTGGTGTCATTGTCGGCGAAAGAAGAAGGGATCTCTCTCGTCGTCGCTCGCTCTAATGCTGATTTAATCAGAATCATGGGGTCCTCCCGTCGACTCGATCACCCCTTAGACCCCCCTATAGATGCTGAGTATAGTATACATATATCAGAAAATTGCACACAAAAGCAGAAGGTGTATATGTGTGAGCGCATCGGCACCCCGAGCCATATGGCCGATATACACGCCGATTATTACATTACGTATGTAGGCCCAAGAATAATAATGATAATGAAAGGGGACCTCTGTCTTCATGGATGTTGGTTCCTTCTACATATGTGTATGTGTGTGTATGTGGATTATGCGTGTTGAGTGAATTTTCGCGCAGCGAGGTTGCGCTTTTGAGAGACGCTCAAATTGAATTCATTATCGCGCCCTGCTACCATCGACCACCCCCATGGCCCGTCCAGGAACTGGGTATAAGACCTTGTTTGCCAGGTTCCTAATTCAATTCAACGAACAATAATCGATGCAGACTCGGCACTTTTGTGGTCTTGTCTGGACGGATATTGTGTTAGAAGAGGTTTTTGGGAGGAAAAGAGATTTAAGTCAATTTTTGGAATTTTGGTACACAGTGAAAGCCTTCTTGGAAAGCTTTCAGCTGGAAGGTATAGGTACCAGTTTCTTTGGCCCATTGCAAAATTTCCAAAAATTTATGAAATTTCTGGCATTTCTAACGCAATGCATGAGAAAATGCCCGACAAGGCAGTCGTATATTTGTACATATGGTAGTGAATTAAGTTAGGAAACAGTACATTGAAATCCATGGAAAAGAAGCCACATTCTTCGCAATCGCATGCCATTAAGGTGGTCCAGATTTATACCTTTTGAAATTTTATTTTTATTTTTGGTGAACAATCCTCCCCAATTTGTTTGTTTTTAGGAGAAAGAAATACTCTATTTTTTCAAATCGGTTAACATTATTCCGTAACCCCGGGCTTTTGAATTTTGAAATTGGGAGAAGCTCAGTTTTCTAAAAAATTGGAAAAAAGAAGTAATTGATATTAACTTTATGCAAATTAAAGTTTAGTCACTTCTTAATGAATGTTCAAGAAATAATTTTCACCTTATAGCTTTTAATCACCCCCCCCCCCTGTATTGCGCCCGAGAAATATTCCAAAAAATTAACACGAAGAAACCGGGGGGGGGGGGGTCATTAAAATCTAAAGTGTATTTTTTGGACCACACTTGGAGTTCCATTTTGCTTTCCATCGTTGGGATTCGAACCCAGAACAGCGTATCGTATTTTCAAACTTGGTCCGAGCATTTTACTTAATTCTGAGCCGCGCTGCCTCCTCTTTCAAAATTGAGATTCAAATTTCAATAATACATTTTTAAATAAAAGTATTAATTGAGAAAATATCGAGCACACGATTTATTCGTTTCTGATACGTTTTTATCCAATTCGGTTAGAAAAAAATGCTTGAGGTTTTTTTGTATTATGTCACTTTATAAAAAATGGCAAGTAAATTGTCACAAACAGATGACGTTGGTCCTTGATGATATAATTGCATCAAATTATATCTAACTCTTATTATTCCTTATTTTCAAGTATGTTAAAGGATCTTCTTACGGAGAGTCATTTGAACAAAAGTCAGTCTCGAGGATTGAAGGGTAGAAAAAATACATAGAAAATTGTAGCACTCAGTCTCACAGTTCTTAATGGCCCTTCACTATTTCAAGATTTAATTGACTCTCACAAAATGCATTGTTGGTACATATAGAATATATTTATAATTCTTCTAAACTAACTTCTCTCTCCAAAATGTAATTAAAATTCCCTTTTTGCATGGTTTTTCATTTGAAAGACATTTTTTTTAATATGTATCATTTCAACTAATTTTTTTAACTGACTTCAACTGATCATTTCATCTTCTTGAAATCAGAGCAAACTCATGTTATTCATAGCATGATGGCCCCCTTCCGAGTATAACCGAGCCAAGCGCTGCTTAACTTCGATAATCGAACGAAAAGTCTTAAACAATTCCATCTGTCCAAGCGAACGGTTCTAAAATATTTTTCTCCTAGAATAAATACCAATTTATTTTCTAGTAATATTTTTTTGCAGAGTTCAATGGTATCTTACAAAATGTAGCGAAGATTATTTTGTAAATATATTGTAATATTTTCAAATTTATGTTTACGAGACAAAAATTAATTATTAATATTTTAGTCAAGCATCTTTTCAAAAAAAAAATGAATTTCTTACCTAAAAGAGGCCTAAAGCTCAGCTATTCAGCCACGATTAGTAATGTTAATGTATTAATGATTTTTACAGACATTTAATTTTGTTTATAAAATAACTAAGAAAAGTAAACTATTTTTTAGACTGTTAGTAACAGTGAATACTTGTAATATAATCTTTTGTGGGGTGGCGGGGAGGAGAGGCCCAATAAAATAAATACTATCAACATTTAAACTTGTCAATTATTTGCCACGATTTTTGCACCTTCAGGGTCAGAATTATGTTTCTTAATGCTCGGTGATATCCGAGATTGATTGTCATGAAAAATATTTAATTCTTCATTAATTTCTAAGACTCGATTACATTCCCTGCAATAATTTTGAAGCTTAAATCTATTTACAAAATTACACTGTAAGAAATAATCGTAAATTTACTATACGAAAGTATGGCATTTTTCCCATATATTTTAATATCCCACACAACGATGGAAATTATCCGTTCCTGACTTGGACATTTCCTATATTCGTCGAGAATCCCATACACCTGGTATAGGAATTCTCCAGTCATGTATGGGATTTTGATGCGCGACTGTATAGTACGCAGCCGAGTGAAGCGCGCATGTGCAGTAACCATGGTGAATGAAGGTGAAGGAGCAGAGTATAATACAATGATGGCGTCAAGCGTATGATTCACAATAGTTTGAGTGTTTGTGAGTGTGATAAGTTTTAATGCAAATTGACATTTTTTTACCGAAAGAAGACGGAAGCAAGAGGAGAAATACGTGCAAGAGCAGAAATACGTTGAATTCCAGAAATACGTGGTAAGTTGATTTTATATATTATATATAACTGTTTAGTGAATATACGTTGTAGCAAGCGTCGCTGCAACGTAAATGTTATATTTGTGTAACCCTTGCGTTACATTTGTGTCCCGTATGTAGTGCAGAGGTTTTACAGCAATATTGATAATTTTTGGCTTTTTCTGTCTGTTTCTTTCTTATAAAGAAAGCTTTCCAAGTGAAAAATATATATATGTACCTCTCTTAGTCTTCCACACGTCGATGCCATGCATTCATGTAACTCTAGCATCTTTTTCGCTCGCCAAGCGACATTTTCGTTTTTCCATAATAGATATCAGCTGACTTTCCAAGAACAGAATGTGAATTTTAAACAAAAAGTGAATTTCCTACAAAGTAATTTGATTTCCAGCAAAACAGTTGAATTTTGAAGCAAAAAGGATGCCTTTTTAACAAAATTGGAGAATTTTCAGTCAAACAGTTGCATTTTTATCCAAGAAACATTAAATGTCTTTAAAAACAGATGCATTTTTAAATCAAAAAGACCAATTTTCAATAAAATAGTTGAATTCTCATCCATAACAGATATCAGCTGACTTTCCAAAAACAAAATGTGAATTTTAAACGAAAAGTGAATTTCCTACAAAGTAATTTAATTTCCAGCGAAACAGTTGAATTTTGAAGCAAAAAGGATGCCTTTTTAACAAAATTCGAGGATTTTCAATCAGACAGTTGCATTTTTAAATCAAGGAGACCAATTTTTGAAAAAAAAAAAATAGTTCAAAAGGCATCCTTTTTGGTTGAAAATTCAACTGTTTTGCTGGAAATTCAATTCCTTTGCAGGAATTTCACTTTTTGTTTAAAATTCACATCTTGTTCTTGGAGAGTCAGCTGATATCTTTCATGGCTGAAAATTCAACTATTTCTTTGAAATTGGGCTCCTTGATTTCAAAATGCATCTGTTTTGATAGACATTTCATGTTTCTTGGATAAAAATTCAACTGTTTGGCTCAAAATTCTCCAATTTTGTTAAAAAGGCATCCTTTTGGTGGAAAAATAATAAATAAATACTTATTATGTTATCTTATTTCAGGACAGTCCCTCTTCGATGACAACGCAACGTGCCAGGTATTCGCTGAAGGCGACACAATAATGGAATCAAGGACTATATTAGAAGGGTTTTTGTGCTGCTTCCTGACATTTTATACATATGGGTATAAATACGGAGAGAAAAGCAGTAGAACTTTAGAGTTGATCCAACGGTGAGTTCATCCAAACTCAGCTATTTTAATTTGTAGAATTTGTTTTTTAAAGATGTTGCTTAGTGTTGAACAATTTTATCTATCTGAGTAATATCAATTTAATATAAAATAATAAATTGGATGGTTTCTGACCTACTTCAGAAAAATAAGAGGACATGCTTGATGTTGGAGATCCTGTATTAACATTAGTCCATACTACGGGAGTCCACACGCTCTCCTCATCAAGACAGTCAGGAAAAATTTGTTGCAATCATTTTAGGGTCCAGTTTTTAAAAATATGTAAGAGTATCATAATCTTACTCTATCGTTATCGATTTTCAGATTAATTGCATTTTGCTCTAGTTTCATTATTTTTGAAGATTAGTAAGGTCATCATTGATGAATAACGTAAACCTTTAATTATTAAACTGTTATAAAGTAATAAAAATCAATAAATTTTATGAGAGGAGTAAAAACTTGCATTTTGCTCCATTTTGATACACTTCGAATCTGAACATCGATAAAGAGAGAGTAAGATTATGATTCTGTTACATATTTTTTTAACAAGGGACTGTGAAATGATTGCAAAAAATTTATCCTGTCTTGATAAGGAGAGCCTATGGACTCTCGAAACGTCGACTAATGCAGGGTCTCTACCCTACCTGGGAAACCTGGAATTGTCAGGGAAATTTTTTTAAAGTCAGGGAACTTTTCCGAGGGCCTGCTTAATTACTTTTTAAACTACAATTTAAAATTGAATAACAATGATTTTTCATTTGTAAAAATAGCTTTATATTACTGTATTAACCTTTTTTATTTTTAGTTGAACATTGATCATTCTTCGTCCAAAATTCAAGTATCTGGTTGAAAATTCATGTGTTTTGGTTAAAATTCCATCCTGTTGGTAGAAAATTATTCTTCTTGGTAGAAAATTGATCTTTTTGCTTGAAAATTTAACAGTTTGTTTGCAAATTTTTTCTCTCTCTTGACTAAAAAATCTTTCTTAATGAATTTAAAATGCAGCTCTTCTTAAAAAATCGTCTTTTGGTCAAATTCAACTGTTTTTGATGAAATTCTTTTTGTTGGTTTTGGGTGATATATCAATTACAACATTTCTCGTTCAGAATTTATCTTTTTTGGAATGAAAATTTAATTAATGTGTTGAAAGTTAAAATCATTTGTTGAAAATGAATTTTTTTGTCATCGAATATTCAAAATTTTCATTGAAAATTCATTTCTTTGTTCGAAAAGTGAGCTATTGGGCGAAAATTCGTGTTTTTTTGGCGTAAGATTCATTTGTTTCAAACTAAAAATGTAACATGAGATTCTTTAACTCAAAATTGAAGTATTCAATTTTTGGTTGGAAAATTATATTTTTTAGTTAAAAATTCATCTTTTTTGGTACAAATAAATTTTCTTCGTCTGGTATAAAATTCAATTATTCCAGTTCAAGATTCATCATTTTACTTAAAAACTCATCACTTTGTTGGAAAGTGTAACTATTTGTTTGAAAATTAATTTTTTGTATTGAAAGTTTTTTTTTCAACAGAAAATGTTACTATTCGAATAGAATATTTCATAATTTTAGTTGAAAATTGATCACATTGGTTGCAAATGTGTTTTTTTTTTGTTTATGCAAAATTAATTTTTTACCTGAAAATTTAACTATTACATTTTTGGACAATTTAATTACTTGGTTGAAAGTTGAACTCGTTTGTTAAAAATCATTACTTTTTAGTTAAACAATCGTAATTTTAATTGAAATTTCATCTCTTTGGTTGGAAAATGAGTTACTTTGTTGAAAATTCTGTTCTTCTGTGACTGAAAATTACTCTTTTTTTTACTGAAAATGTAACTATTCCAGTTGGATATTCCATCATTTCAGTTACAAATTCATCTCTTCCGTCAAATATTGATTTTTTAACTAGAAATTGAACTATTCAATTTGTTATTCAAAAATTATTTTTTTAATCAAAAATTCGTATTTTTTGGTAGAAATTAATCTTCTCGGTTGAAAATTCATATTTTTGCTTGAAAATTGAATTATTCTAGTTAAAGATTCATCATTTTAGTCAAAAATGAATCTTTTTAGTTTAAAATTAAACTATTCCATTTGAAGATTCGGCATTTCAATTGAAAATTCATCATTTTAGTTGACAATTTGTCTTTTTTAATTGAAAATTGGTCTTTTTTGGTACAAATTAATCTTCTTGGTTTCAAATAAGATTTTTGGTTGAAAACTTAACTATTCCAGTTAAAGATTCATAATTTTAGTTGAAAATTCGTCTTTTTGGTTCAAAATTAATTTTTTCAAATGTAAATTTAAGTGTTCCATTTTGGGTTGAAAATTGTCCTTTTTTAGTTAAAAAAGTGAAGTAATTGGTTGAAAAAAATCGTATTTTTTGGGAGAAAAATTAAACTTCTTGTTTGAGAATAAAACTACTTGGTTGAAAGTTAAACTCTTTTGTTAAAAATTCATCTTTTTGGTTCCAAATTTATCTATTTCAGTGGAAGATTTGTAATTTTTAGTTGAAAATTCATAATTTTGGGTTACAAATTTGCTTTTTGTTTTTTTTTTTCTGCAGGGGGGGACTATTTTTTGAGCTGCAAATTAAACTTCGATTTTTTGTAGAAATCTGATCTTTTTTAGTTCAAAATTCAACTATTTGGTGGAAAATTGATCTTTTTTGGTTAAAAACTGAACTATTTTGGTACAATGAAAAATTATATCTGGAAGTAGGTCAGAAAACATCTCATTTATTATTTTGTATTGTATACTTTGCAAAAGTAAGCATTCTTGTTTTTTAATTTTTACAGGGTATTTCAAAAAATCAGCCCTGAGGGGGGCCACAAGAGAGGGAGAAATAAGAGGAACCTCCATACCGTCAATCCTCAGGTTCAAAAATTGACGGACCGCATAGGGATGGAAGCGGACTTTCTTTCTGAAAATTAAATTTTTTTGAATTGATATATTCTCATAGAATCTCTATATCCCGTTGTATACAGTATTTAGCTTCGAATTATATTTTGTCTATATCTTAATTCTGTCTTTCATTTACCCGTTGTAAAAATCCAGTATAGGTCTGAATCATTATTTTAGTACTTTCAGGGCGAATTATAAATTTTAGAATTGCCACTAATTGATTTTTTCACTAATAAAAATAATATGATTATAATTTCAGAATTTTGTAGTATTAATTTTAATAAATAATAATTAGTATTAATGCAACCAGTTTGGCGGACTTAGGTATCGGAAAAATCCCAACCTGGTGTGGGACATCTCCGATCCACGTATGGAAATTTTCTCCTACCTCAGTATGGGAAAATTTCCGTAAATGAATCGCAGTTTTCCCATACAAAGATGTAAATTTTCCCATACTGAGATATCGGGAATTTCCATCCTTGTATGGGAGAACTCCGATCCATGTATGTAAATTTTCCCATACTGAGGTATGGGAAAATTTCCATCCTTCTGTGGGGAAACTCCGATTCTTTTACGGAAATTTTCCCATACTGAGGTAGGGGAAAATTTCCATCCTCGTATGGGTTAATTACTTCCAATACATTTATGGGAAATTTACTACAAATTTTTCTTACAGTGTACCCCATCGACTATGCTGGGGACGAACCCTGGACCTCTCTCTCAATTGCCGGTTGATCGTGGCAAATAATTGTAAATTTGGTGGGTTATTATAGTGCTACTGAATTTGAATAAAAAATGTTCTCTAGATCATGAAACGAGATAAAGAAAGGTTTGGAAGTGAAATGACCATTTTAGAAAAGCCCATAATTTTGCAGGGTCTGCTGATTTTGAAATTTCGAATTCTATATCTTACGTCATGTCAGTTTGACACGTGACGTACAACTGACATTAGTGGCTGGCGGGTGTTAGTGGAAATTCCAAATCCAAAAATAGTAGAGGGTGATCTCCTATCATGAATTCGTATCTGCCACGTCACTGACCCGGGCTGGCCGGGGCACTCTCCTTTGCTGCCTTCATTCTTTTCCGACACATCTCGCTTCTTAGCTTCGAAGACCCTCCAGGCCTTGATTTATCTACCATCTACATCTTCCTTATCTTGCATCGCAGACGACAGCGACTGCTAATTCGAGGATTTAGTGAAAATAAGATCTCAGTCGAGCACTGCCCTATGTTGAGTAACCGACCACGTCCTGGCAAAGAATGTTAGATGCAAGGTCGTCTGATGATCATCGTGATAGACTCATTCCTAACTGATGATTTCAAAGGACGCACCTTAACAACCACAAAAAAAGTTGGGACGCCTTCTTTTGCGAAACAAAAGAATTTAGAAAGCTAGTATTTACACTGTCGAAAGAATCCATGAAAATTACAGTACATATCATTGGACATAAAAAAGTGCCAGCGATAAATGATGGCTAGATATAAAATTGGCATTGTTGTATTTTTTCACTAAAATCTGCACGAAAAAGTAAGTTGACAAAACTTGATTTTCTAAGACTTTAGGATAGAGCACACATTTCTAAAAATGTCGTATAACGTTTATTACAAGGTTCACGGCAATCTTTGAAAGAATGAGAAAAGTCCGCTAATTAATCCATGATTCTCAAAATATATTTTCATTATTTCGAGAGTCATGGTATAATTCGCAGATTCTTTTCATTATTACGACCTTGTACTCGTCATAAACTTTATACGAAAATTTTAGAAATTGATGGCCTATCCTAAAGTCTTAGACAAATTGCATGTTTCTATACACTTCAAATATACTTCAGTTACTCAATTGAATGTATTCTATTGGCAGAACATTTATTCAATCAATCGCTGTTTCTTTGAATTTCAAAAAATGAATGTCTGAAAAAAATTTAATTAGTTACGACAGAGTTTGAAGCTCGTACAACTTTTATAAAATATTGAAAAATAGTCACTGTACAGGTAAAAAATGTTTTTTTTAATAACAGTTTTGGATTATTGTTTCATGAATTTATGAACAATGTCCTTCGACAACTGATCAGAAAGGCTTGAAATGAGAATATTCATTTTGTACCAGAAGCGCACAATTTGAATAAAATTGCAACGTGTGTTAAAAAAGTATAGAATATAGGACAAATGGCTAATATAATTCATGTAATGGCATTGTCCCACTTTTTTTCATAGTAAAATTACCATTAAAATCAATTGAGTGTTATTTATTAACTTTTATTTATTCTCAAATGTATGTTTGACCTAGATTTTGTTACCATATCGATCTTTATTTTTTTTCACGCTGAGATTACCTCAGCACCATTACCTGAAACTATTTTTACTAATAACTTTTTTGTTATTTTTTCATGCAGGCAGCTCAATCTTTCAACAATTGCGCACGATTCTAAATATGTGTTTAAAAACTTATGAGTGCATTCTTTCAATACGATAAACTTTCTTTGAATCTGGATATTTAAAAAACTAAATGCCCTCAGAAATCAAATTTCTTTAATGTTTAAGTTTGAACTGCTGTAAAATACCAAATTCAAAAAATTGCATACAATTAATCTAACTAATTAAAGGTGACATCATATATACATTACAATTAATAATAATTAATCGAGCATGATTCTACTGTAAGGTACTCCTCATTCTATAAGCACTCTTGAATAACAATTAATGAATAACTCAATATTTCAAAATGTACCACAATCGGAAATCAATTGAGAAAAATTAATTTTAACTTTAGTAAATGCGAAAATTGGAAACCTCTGATTGATCGTTATTTTAACTGTTCATGCTCACGTATTTATTAGAAAATTTTAGATACTTATATTAGGATTTGCGATATTTATAAAGATCATGATCGACAACTTTGACTATCACAAACTAGACACTGCTCACTTAAGTTTACATATATATTATATATTGGCGTACATAATAGAGGGATGCACTTAGCGTTTCGCCACGGGAACCAGACCATGGCGAATCTCTTAACAAACACGCGGTAATCTTTTATGTGATACGTGGCATCATCTGGCACCATTAGACTCTAGAAGGAAAAAAGCAGGAAGCAGTTGAATCATCGGCATGCGAGGGATCCCCCGGGGTGTGAAAAATGAAAATTTTAATCTCTTCTGAATTACATTCTCAATGTATAACTCATTTTTGTCCTAAATTCAGTGGGATACAAAAAATTTGCCAAGTACAACTATATGAACTTGTGAAATCAAATTTGTCCAAGTAATTTGGGAAAAAATATTCATAATAAAATATATAAAGAAACTTTTTTATAAAGTACCCTTCAGAAATCTTTGAATAAATTTTAAAAAGCCTCATTAGACATTATATGACAAATGACTTACGTAAAAGCAATAAGTATTGCAACAAAATGATGATAGGATTGCAGCATTTGCCTTCAGCTCATACTGAAAGTTTCACACTCTCCGGCAATCGCCTATTTTGCGCACTTGTATCACAAATAGCTATACCATACTTTCATTCAGAATAATATCCTTAAAAGTTGAATAACCACCCTCTATGAGGGTTGAAAATTTGTAACGTGTCTTTTTCATTTCGGCCTTTAATGATTAGGAATGACCTTGTGAAAGTTAAAATATGTGCTAGTACTAGAAAACTACCCTTGGTATTTTTCAAACTTCACCTTAGAATTATATAGGTTAAATAATTTATATTAAAAAAAAATTAACAATAATGTTAGAAAATATAATGATTGGCCACGAAAACATAATGATTAGAAGAAGCCAATGATTGTATGATTGACCACTAAAATGTACTGAAATACTGTCATTGACCACCTCGTTGGCCACACCAGGTTATAGATTACTGATTTTGAAAGCACAGTAATTAGCCTCTGAATCGTATTATGATTTGCCGGGGCCAAAAACTGTTTTTGACAATGGTTTCCACTCATTGTTCGTAAGACAAAGTGACAAACAATTATATACATAGTTTATAAAAAGTTTAAACAATTTTGAATGAATTTTTTTAAAGATATTAGTCATTTGCTTTTCAGATATTGTGGCAAATCATTATTTTTCCGCTTTATTCACGATGAAAATTATTGGCCACCCATTTATCGACGTAAGTACATACTTTTAAGGATAGAATACTACTACCGTGTATCTTAATTCACCAGATTCAATTGAAATCCAAAAGTTTTTAGATAAATCTTTCGTAACTATTAAAAAAAAAATCATTTTCAATAAGCGAACGCTCATTATCTCAACAGTTTACTCATTCGGCATCACCGGATTTATACGTACTCTGGTATTCAAACGCACTAAACTGCATTAACCTCGCTTTTCAAATATGCTGTGGAATGGTTTGCACTTCATCTTGCACTATTTATTAGTAATTTTATTTCTGAATATTCTTTCATATAAGCATATTTAAATGAGATGACCAATCATTGGGGGGTGGCCAACCAACATCCCGGTAACTCTATTTTGCTTCTTTTGCAGTTCTTCACATAATTTCTCATGAGGAAAATTCTAAGATGACTTCAGAAATAATGTTCAAATATTTCATAGTTTTTTCTAGTGATTGAGAGATAATCTGAGTTTTGCTTTTGAGCTTTAAAACCGCCCTCAATAAAAAATAGGTGAAATACCGTCCTTTTTGCGAAAAGTGCGTAAAAAATATAAATGTTATATTCTGTTTCTCTTTTATTTACAGACGCAATTCTTAGGACCTTGAGTTTTGAAAAAAATTTAGATCACAACTTAGAATTAGAAAACGCTTTATTTAAAAGAATGACCTCTGAAAATTAAAAAGGCATGCCGTGAAAAAGTTTTAAATAAATAGTTTTTTTGCCTTCTGAAGACTGTACTCTAGTTTGTATTAGGGATTAGGAAATATAACTTTGTAATGTCCCACACAGGACCAAAGGCCCAAAACCGGTACTAAAACTGTCTTCAAATGATTAAAGAAATTATTAAATATTTATACATTATTTCTGAAGTCATTCTAGGACTTTTCTTATGAGAAATTATATGAAAAACTGTGAAAGAAGCAAATTATCGTTCTCAGGGGTAGTTTTCTATCAATGGCACACATTCTTAATTTATGAAGGTCAGTTTTAATCATCGGGAAAAAATCTAAGGTGTATGACAAAAAAAAAATATAAATTTGTAATCCCCCGTAAAGGTTTTTTTTTCACTTTTAAGGCTAGTATTCTATTTTCAGTGATGCCTGACATCATTTATTGGAATATAGAGTGAGACAAAAACAAAAATATGTATATACTTGTTTGGCCTAGAATTATTTTTCACTCAAATATGTTGTTTCTCAAGGGGAATACGACGACGCATATCTTATGCTTATAGATTTGCTGAACATTTTTTTTTTGACAAGCTCATGAATAATTGAATTTAAACAAATGAAAATGCGAATTATCCAACAATTGTCAAAATTTTTGTTAAAAATGAAATCTAATACATGTATTTGTATTTTTCTTTTTCATTCTGATAGAACTTTTTGCCCTTTTTGGAATCCGTTGACAATTTTCAAAAAAGTTGTAAAAAATGGCGGCGCTTTTTCTGAAAATATTAAAAGTGAATTTACTCAAAAACCCCACCGTTTTTTTTCTCTCTTGATTTTTTTCTACATGAGCCCTAATTCCATGAAAAATATTCGAAGGGTACTGAAGATGAGAGTGTACGTCGTACGAAGTGTGCTAACTTTTTAAATTCTATTTTTTTATTATTGCAAAAACTGACATACCGTCTTTGCAACTTTAAAAAATTGAATTTCATAAAAATAATTTTCGATAAATATTCAGGAGCCTACGGATCAGTTTCTTATTATAATATATTGATTTTGTCTTGTCAGGAAATGGAAAAATAGGAAAATGATGTTTATAGATAGGTGCAAGCTAGCCTTAAAAAAATGAAATTCTTCAAAAATTTAACGATTTTGACGTCAAATTTTATATCTATGAATAAAAGTCTTATAAAAACTACGTTAGAAATAGTATTAAAAGCTAACGAAAACATATAAAAAGTATCAATACAAATTTTCAAAAGATTCTTCGTATAACCTGCAAAAATTAATTTTTTCCAAGCATACCTAGGTATTTTTTAAAACAATTAAAAAGTCAAATTGTTGGTATTATTATACTTTACATCGCCGATGCAATGATTCCATATGATCTAGAGCCAAGAAAAAAGTGTATAGAATTTATTAAGAAACAAACATTTTGATTCGTAATTACGGGGAGTGTAAATATGAATCAAGCTTTGATTATTAATAACTTCAAAGGAATTTTTTTTAAGTCTATATATGGTACAAAAAAAATTGAGTACATTATCTGATTTTTAGTGCAGCCGCAATCTGAAAAATTCACGAATTTTGATCTATAATTACCCCGATTGACGGTACACTTAACTTTAAAAAAAAAATTCGGTAAATCGGTAAGATAAGTGTCATCTTATTTTCATTAAAAAAGAACATATTCGAGTGTTAAATGATTCTGTGACTTGAGCATGGACTGCTTGCCTGATTTGAAATGAATACGGTCTAACCCGTGTGAACAAATTTCATGGCAGTCTCGTGTCAGGTCTGGCCCAGATCTGACTTTATCTATACTATCTATGCTGGAATACCTGATCTGGCCCAGGTCTGGCACAAGTCTTGTCGCGGTCTGACTTAGTCTAGAATCTAGACACTCTAGACCGCCTAGCCTGGAAGGTCTAATATGACCCAGGACCGGCGCTGATGAACTATCCCAGAACAAAAACAGTTTTACGTTCGATCAGTAAATAATATAGCAATAATATAAAAATATGATAGAACGCAGAAAAACAGCGGGATCATTTTTGTTGCAGCTTATTTGTTACGCACACGAAATAATACTTTTTTTTCTCTAAATGAGAAAACTCCAAGTGTTAAACTATAACATAAACATAGCTGCATTCTCATTCTCAGAAAATAAGAAATTCACAATATCAGAACAAGACTTTTTTTCTTGTCACCTTGATAGTCTAGTCTGGTCCCAGTTTTCGGCTGATCAGTTAAATACGCTTATAGTGAAGAATGGTTTTTTTCCAAGTCATTAAGAAAATAAAGGGAGTCCGACCAGCAGCTGACCAACCGATTGAAACCAGACGGTCTGGTCTGGGCCGGACCAGCGCCAGGAGATTTTTCCACACGTGAACTAAATCATTTTTGACACTAAAAATAGTATATTTTTCTCTTTTATGTGTTTGGATCATAGAGTGCTTCTACTTGTGTCGGGCAATATTTCCGCAAACGCGACGATGATGGTATAGCGGTTTCAATTTCAAGAGGGTGTTTCTGTGGGAAAGTAAGTCCAACGATTCGCTATATAATGCATGCGGGGGTGTGTATAAGAATAGGGCGCAGTAATAATTCGACATTATGCCATAACGCAGATCATATTCCATGGACCATCACACTCGAGGGTGGATGTTCACGCCGACACGTGAGATCAACTCGCTACACTTTTCAAGAAGGTTTCAAAATGACGATGTGGTTTCTTTTTTTGAGTGTGAAATTTAGCGTGAAATTTTTTTTTCGTCAATTAGGTAGCCATATTTGAAACCATATTGCGGAAAAGTAACATGTGCGTCAAATTTCATGTTATGAGTTCTAAAAAAAACCGCCAACTGCAGCCCATCAGGACTATTATAGAAAGTAATATTTTCTATTATTTATCGATTCTCTGGAGTTGAAGTTAGGTTCAGCTTGACAGCGAATATCACCATCTCATTACGTTTGTAATGCTTATTTTATTTTTCTACAAGTTCTTTGTCCAATATTCGTATTTCTTTCTCATAGAGTATAGGCGCAGTACATACATTAGGTAGTTTTTGTCGACTAAATTTTGTTCGAGAATTTATTTAAGGATCATCCAAAAATTACGTGAGACTATTTGGGAGGAGAGGGTCGTGAAATCTTACTCTTTCTTATGAATTTACAAAGCGAATTTTAAACCGAATAGTTGAATTTTAACCAAAAAGATGAATTTTCAACCAATATTTGGATTAATTTTCAACCAAGAAGATTAATTTTCAAACACAAAAGACTAATTTTCAACAAAATACATAAAATTTTAACCAAATATTTTAATTTTCAAACCAGAAAATTTATTTTCCACCAAAAAAAGAAGCACTTAATAAAATCATAAATTTTCAACTAAATAGTTGAATCTTTAAACTAAAAAGATAATTTTTCAAACAAAATGAAATAGTTATAATTTCAATTAAAAAATTCATGTTCAATAAAAAAAATATTTTTCCATAAAACAGTAGAATTTTTTAGACATACAGACGAATTTTCTATAGAAAACAGTTGACTTTTCAACAGAAAAATATAAATTTTCAAACAAAATTTGGATTAATTTTCAACCAAGAAGTTTAATTTTCTACCAAAAAAGACGAATTTTCAACAGAATACATCAACTTTTAACCAAATAGTTGAATTTTCAAACCAGAAAATTGATTTTCTACCAACAAAGAAGAATTAAAAAAAAATTGCATAATTTTTCAACTAAATAGTTGAATGTTTAAACTAAAATGATCAATTTTTAACCAAAATGGAATAGCTTGTATAAATATGTTCTACCAACAAGATTAATTTTCTACCAAGTATATTAATTTTCTACCAAGGAGAGTAATTTTCTGTCAAAGAAATCAAGATCTCAACAAAACACATAAACTTTTAACCAAATAGTTGTATTTTCAATTAAGAAGATTGATTTTCAACCAAAGAAGAAGAATTTTCAAGAAATTACATAAATTTTCACCAAATAGGTCAATCTTTAAAATGAACAAGGTCAATTTTTAACCAAAATATAAAAGTTAAATTTTCAATTAAAAATTAATTTTCAATATAAAAACGAATTTTCTATAAAATAATTGAATTTTCAAGACAAAAAGAAAAATTTTCTATAGTCTTCTATAGAAAATTCTATAGAAAAAAAACACGAAAATATGAACTTTCAACAAAAAAGGTAATTTTCAACAAAATTGTTTCATTTTCAATTTGAAAAAGTAATTTTTAACAACAAAAAAACAATTATCAACAAAGTATTTGAATTTTTTACCTTTAAAGATGAATTTTCAACGAAAAATGTAATAGATAATATTTCAACTAAAAATATTTTTACTTTTAATCAAAATCTGTTGAATCAAACCAAAAAATACAAATTTTCAACAAAATACTTTAATCGTCAACTTAACCAAATTTATTTTGGAATAAACAGTTGCATTATAAACCAAAAAAATCGATCTTTTACCCACAAAAACTACTCTTTAACAAAATACATAAGTTTTCAACCAAACAGTTTTTTCAACCAAAAAGAATAATTTTCTACCAACAAAGACGAATTTTGAAAAAATACATAAATTTCCAACTAAATGGTTGAACTGTCGGCTAAAAATGATAAATTTTGTACAAAAATGGAATAGTCAAATTTTCAGATGAAAAAATTAATTTTCTACCAAAAAAGACGAATTTTCAACCAAATAATTTAATTATCGTCTAAATAAATCAACTTTTGTTCTAAAATGATGAATCTTCGACTAAGAAAAAAAATTAACAGTTTAGTTCAGCTTTCAACATATCTTTCATGAAACATGCTTGTGACCCGCCCCCCCCCCCCATATAAGAAAGCATAAAAATCGTTGAAACGATTTTTATATCTTCCAAATATTTGTTGATTAATACGCAGAAAAAAATGTATAGTTCAAACAGAAAAATATTGAAAAATCAAATTAAAAAAAGTAAAATATATTTGAAAAAAGTAATTTTTTTCTTTGAAACAGCCAACTGTATCCCTGACTCGTGGATTTTCATATCTTTAAATTAGGTATGTAACCTCGTGCATTCCAAACGTCAGAAAACGTCATGTGGAATTTTTTCGTTGGTAAGAAATACCGAGAAATTATATAAATCCGAATCCAAGTTTTGGAAAAGTATAAAAATTAAAAATAGGTTTTGCTATTATTTCCACTTATTATTTTATTTTGACAATATAAATATCGTTGGTTCAGTTATAATGTTTTCCATATAGTGTCGTAATTGCTCAAAACAGTTGAAAATAACATTTCAGAAATATGAGTCTTCATCCATTTGTCATTGTCATGTCTTTACATACATCATACATAGGGATCTGAACGAAATTAATGAGCATTTTTTGATTTTTTTAAATATTTCTGTATAAATTTAAAATAATTTGGCAAAAATTAAGCTAACTACATATATGGGAAACGAAAAGAAATATAACCAAAGTTTCGCTACGTTTCCTAGCTTTCGTTTTTCTCGAAATAGAACTAAAATCCGACATAGTTCTGACATTGTGCCTTTGTAACTCAATGATTTTTCGGTATATATACCTTCTCATACTTAGCATTATTTTACGCCAATATTTTCAATTTTCAGAAATATTTGAAAAATATCTGAAAATGCTTCTGAAGTTTGTTTAGATCTCTGCAAATTCATGAATTGTGTAACTTGTATAAATACTGTTAATACATGCATTGTACTGGTATAAAAAATAATTTCTATTCCTAAAATCTAAATTTTTTCATTGCTTAACAAATTTTAGCCGTCAACATTTTAGGATGAATGTGAAATTTACTGATTCAATATAATTAACAAATATGAAAATTCTCATATCAACAAAGCGTGATCGTATGGAAAATTTTGATTTTTGTTTTGTCCTAAATTATATAGACAAGTTATGTTTGACTTCTTTCACGTTCAAGACGAGCGAAGATGAATAAGAAGATATTATGTGTAATTGTTTACAATTTCCATTTATTGCTACTAACGATGAGTAATAATATTAAGCATGAAAAAGTTATTGAATGGAAATTTCTGTGAATAAGGTAAAGATTTTATTCAATGTAGCAAGAGTGTTTTAAATGAATGGAAAAGACCTGGATGTGACGTTGCATCTGATAAAAATGAACGCAAGCGACAAACCTTTTATTCCATGATTGAATATTTTTTATGATTCTCAACAATCACGTAACATTCATTCGTTTTCTTGGTCCAAATTTGAAAAGTAGGATTTTTTCTAGATTTTATGAATTTTGCCAATTTTTGGGAAGAATTTTCTGGACTTGGTGATGCGTTGAAAACAGAAAAATGCCGATCCTCAAAAGTACACTGATTTGGTTTTGTTTTGAGTTGAAAAAAATGAGACAACGGAGAATGAGAATGCAGCTTTGATCATTTTTAAGTTTTACAACTGAAGTAGTCTCATTTTGAGAAAAAAAGTATTATTTCGACAGCATAACAAATGTCTGCCTGACTATGAAGCAAAAATTGTGGATGGTACTTGGTACTATCTAAAATATCAAACTGACCATCTAAATTTTGACACTTCAAGTTTAACTATCCATTTTTCTCCGTGTAGAAAATGTGCTATGTCAAATCTTGCATTTCAATTTTCACATATCCAATCGACTCGAAACTTTGTATGCATATACGTATTTCCGATGAAAATACAAAACTCTATCAAATTTAAGTTTAAAAAATTAAATAAAAAAAAATTTAATGACAATACTAAATTGTATCAAATTTGATTCGCAACCACTCCTTCTTCCCACAAGCTTTTATTTGATGCATTGGCGTGGTTCTTATTTATACATGCTAATGACGAAAGAGACTTATGAATTACGAATATCTTAGAAAAATTTATTTCATTCCTATAAGCTATGTATGTATACCATTAAGCCATTTACCTATAAGCTATCATGCAATAAAATCATTTAGCACTACGTTTTACGTATGACAGACCTGCACAGAGAGGAGAAATCGACTCAGAGGCGACATGTTTGAGTTCCACCACCACTTCCCACTGCTAAGGTGCAGAGGCTTGGGGTGGAAGTCGCTCCCGTGAAGATGATTGAGTAGAGGCCAATGGAAGTGGAAAAATCCGATATGACAAATGAGCAATTTCGACGAAATCCCCCCCCCCCCCCCGTCTGTGCAGGCAACGCAGTTTTTTTTGGAAAGAGTGGAGTAAACCCTGCAGTGCTCCTCTCGGGACAATCGGCCGTGAAATTTATGAGAGGCCATAAATTTCGAAGGAAAGGCTTTCTCTGATTTGGAAATTAAAAAATCAGCAAACCATGCCTAAATTACACACTTTTATGACATAGGAGACTATATGAGGAATTTCTTTCGGAAACACATGGGTCGCTTCCACCACCACTTCTTCTGAAGAGCGGGAGTAGTGGTAGAGTCGAGCGGTGACGTTTCTCATCAAGTGACGTCGTCTAGCCCCGTAGATACAAAATATCTGTAGGGTTGCTTCGGGGCGACTAACTTTTCACTATAAAATTTCAATAGAAACTAGAATTTTAATGATTTTATTTTAGTATGTTTGAATTTATTTCCAATGAAGGTAATTGAGAAGAAAAGTTATACATTATTGAATATTTTATTATCACAGTCTTGTACAATATATACCCAAATGTTGAATGATACTTTTTAAAGTATAACGATATATTAACATTATGCACAAGGTAGAAATATAAGTTATAGAAATCAAATATGATTATGAAATCTAAATAAAATTTAAGATATTTGTTGGGTACCAATATTTTTATATTGTACAAAATTATGCTTTCAAAATTTTATATTAAAAAGTAAGTCGCCCCAAAGCAACTCTACAGATATTTCGTATCTACGGGGCTAGGCGACGTCACTAAAGTACAGATCACCGCTCGACTCTGCCACTACTCCTGCTCTTCAGAGGAAATGGAGGTGGAAGCGACCCGTGTTTTCCGAAGCGAATTTCTCCTAGCTGGGCATACCTGGACTAGTATATATATAGATGTAAAATGCTATTGCAGATTTGCATTAGTCGTACTGTATACTAAATTACGAAAGTATCTATACCAGACAGTTTCCTCTATTTGAAGAATATGAATATTCTTAACGGTACTTTGTTGTTAGCTGCAGCAGTCCTCCTTAATTCTATTGGTAAGTATATATTATTTTATATCTCTAATTTTTAAACATTTGTAATTGCAGTGTATTATTTCCTTCCCAAAATCATTAAAATTAAATATAATTATATTACAGCGCCCTTTAAAAAAAATTGAAAATGATATACAATTTATTTTATTTTTCAAAATAAAAAGGTTTCCTTACTAGACTTCTATCTTTTTCTATAACTACAAGCTGATGAATTTAAGCCTCTGTTACAAAAAAAAATAATTTTAATTAAAATTTTTTATTTATCTAAACTTGAATTTTTGTGTTTTAGCTTCAATTATGGGTAAAAGCTGAAATTTTCATTCAATCCTAATGATCAATAGGTGATTTTATTCTTCGGAAGATTTGTTTGGTTTTTTTTTCAATTTTTGTTTGTAAATCACACAATTATTATTTTTAGAAGCAAATTACATATTTCACGAATAATTTCAATAAAAACTAACTAAAAAGAAGTATACAGAATCTTTCAAGGAATGAAATCAGCATTTAATCATTATAGAACCCGATAAGAATTTCATAATTGCAGCTTTTTCTACAGTGAAAGTAAAAACACCAAAATTCAAGTAACTTATTGTTTATTAAAGAATTTTAACCCGTATTATTTTTTTCATAAGTATAAACTTCGGTATCTATTACCAAATGAATTATAATTAATAATTAAAATCTCCTTGAGGACAAACGTTATTCTATGATGTCAAGAAATGTTCCATGTATCTCTTTCAGTTTTCCCATATATTTAAAATAAAGAAGATATCTTGCGGAAATTTTTTAGAAAATACCGAAAAAGTACCACAGGGCTCTGCTGCTTAGCTCATTTGAGTTTCTTTTCTTTTAAATAATTCAATTTTTATTCAAAATGTAATTGAGAATAGGACATTAAAGCTCTGACTAATAATATGAAAGTTGGATAATAAAGCCCTGTTCTATTTTTGCAATTTACAGATCATTTTACACAGTTTCATTTCTTTTATTACTATTTTAGGCTTTTAATGCTTTAAAATGTAGAAATTTCCAAAAAACACAATTTGTGAAAATATTATAAGCATTTTCAAAGGTCCCAGGATATTGCACTATGTTGAACACTTAGATCTTCTTTGTAAATAAAAAATGAAAGAACCTTAGGAAACAGAACTTCACTTTCCATGGTTTTTTAATAAAATATGTTAAAAAATTCGAAGGGAAAAATTAAAAATTGAGCTTATTCGAAAAGGGCTCAAACGTGTGCAAGCCACGCTTCTAAGTGAAAATATAGGTGAAAATATAGAATTTTTAAGATGCATTTGATCTTGTGCTTAAAAATAATTTTACTATAGTTTTTCATAGTTTAAAACAATTAGTGAATTGAAATCAAAAAGAGTGATCCAGAACCAAGTATTATATGTGTAATTTTCATCATATACAGTGAAAAAACACGTTTGTTAAAACTGTTTTGTCAACAACAAAAAACAATTATTTTACTATGTTATGTAAGTTTCAACTCATTATAAGCTTCAATTAACTTATTTTAACATAAAAATGAACTGAAACTAAATTTGTATCAATTTAAATATGAAATATTAACTGGATAAAAAAGTGTAACATTAAAGTTAGGTTAGAATTCGTATTTTAATTATGATCGTCTATAATTCATATTTTTTGCACATTTTATATCAAATTGTTTGCTATATATGCATTAATTAATGTTCATTACGGCTTATGATGTGTTAAAATTTACATGATATAGTAAAATAATTGTTTTCATGAAAAAACACCTTTAACAGAAAACGTGTTTTTTCACAATATACGATGAAAATTCCATATCGACCGTTCCATACTACTCCACGTCGCGTTTGGTCCGTGTAACACTTCAGGTCCTGTGTATAAGCATAGGACCTGAAGTCATACAGCGACCAAACGCGACGTGGAGCAGAATGGTATGGAGGCGTCGATATGCAATACTTATAGTTTCCGATAAATCTTTTTTATTCGCTGATTGTTTTAAACTGTGAAAAACAGGAGTAACATTTTTTTAAACACAAATGAAAATACACCTTGAAAATTCTGCTTATACATAAGCCAAGTCACCTCTATTTTACTTTACTTTATTCACGTTGAAAATAATTCCTTTAATCTCTAGAACAAGAAAAGTTCACTAATTGTTTAGTAACCGAAATCATTAAAGAACTTGGTAAATATTTTAAACAATTTACTCAACACAGTAAATCCCAGAGATATTTTTTATCTGAAGTTGGATAAAATCTTTGCAATCAATTGAAAACCACAATTATACGACGTCGGATAATTTTTATCGGTATTTTAAGTTTTAGAATTCATCCATTTCATTTATTTTCTTTCCTCTTTCCTTTACAGAATTGAGTTCACAGATGTTCAAAAAACGCGGTTCCAGTTCCAGATCGAATGCGAACCAAATAGCTAGCGAGAGTCCTTATCGTGTCTCTGCTGCTGGTTATTTAGATGCAAGTAAGACACCTCAACCAATAGTGTCAGGAACAACAGTTGACGCAGGAGTAAGAAAAGGGCACGTCAATGGAATATATCTGGATGGTCAGGTTTATCCATTTCTTAAAACTCTTGATGCTACAAGCGACAGGGTTGTAGTAAACACAGTAAACAAACAGCATTTGCGAATACCTCATAATGTAGAAAATGAATACGCTGGCGGGCATGAGTATACTGTTTCAGCCCTAGTTACTGGGTTGCCAGAGGGGAAAAAATAGTTGATTAAAAATCCAGTGACTTTGTATTATAATCTGGGCTATGAGAGAAAGTCAATTAAAATTCACAACTTTCCGTTTTCAAGAAAATGATTAATCGTCATTTGAAAAGCATGTAACAATCCAACAGAATTTTTAAAAAAGTGACAGGAAAAAAAAAATTTCCTGTCACTTTTTGAAACTTTCTGTTAAATTGTTACATGCTTTTCAAATGATGATTAATCATTTTCTTGAAAACGGAAGGTTGTGGATATTTTCTTTCTTTTTTTTTTTTTTGAAGCCGCTGAAAATTTAAAGTGCAAAGCCTTTATAATCTCAGGAACAGAGCTCTGAAAATTAAGCGACAGTCACTGAAAATTTAGTAGGCAAGGAATTTTCAATATAATTTATCAACTATTTGCTGCAAAATACCTTTTCTTAAAATTTTTTTCACGCTCACTCAAACTCTAGAGAAATGTTTATTATTTATCAAAAAGGATCGCATGATTTTTGAAATAATTTTTCATGAAAATTAGTAGACTTTTTCCAGTGACTCTGTTTTGAAAATTAATTGACTTTCCTTCTACTATTTAATCAAATTCGCTGAAATATCATCAGACTTTTCTCTCCATGCGCAGGAGTCATAGTAAAGGTCACTTAAAATTTAAGCGATTATTTTTTCCGTGCTGTATAATGAATAAAAAATGGTTGAATTTCAATACATTTGAAACAGTGTATATACACAATCAATTCAAGTCAACGTGTATTGCATTGTGGTTCTCAATTGCAGTAATATTTAGTTATTAATTATTTCTAACAATTTATTCCGCTATCTACCGACGGCAGTAATTGCGCGGTGATTTTTGACTTGTCAAGTGTCGGACGTTAAGCAAACACGGTCGCATTTAGCGCTCGGATGGGTGACCGTTCGTGATTCTCCCTTAGTCGTGTTTAACTATTAACGAACGGAAGGTTTGACGACGATGATGAGTGTGCGTACTCTCGATGCTATCGAATGTCTACATCCAAACTCGCTGCATTTAAGAGATTTCATTTCTGCAGTTTTCTTCTCTCCTGGTCAATAGTATAAGACTATATATAAGCGAATGCAAGCACATCTAATAGAAATCCAGCTGCAGACGGTATGGCATTTAGATCATCCGATCTTAGGCAACTTAGACTTATTACTCAATAAATAATTAATTCATTTAATATTGTACTATTACTACACTAAACGCACTGTTTACTGTATCAGACATTTTGGACACATAATATATAATTAATAAATAATTTTCTAGTTTCATTGTGTTATTCCCTAGCAATATTGACATTCATTTAAATTGAATGGGAAGAAATCATTTGGAATAATGTGAAAGAAAGATCTTCGATCGCAAAAACTTTCTTCTACTCTGCAGGCTTTGAGTTCAATATTAATACATATTTCAATTATCTTATGAGATATCGAAAGTAACAACACATTTCTTATACACAAACCTGTGTCAGTGAGAATTATATAAAATAGAAATATGAACAGATTTCAATTTTTATTCTAAAAAATCTGCCGCTGCTTTGAAATTTCTATACCAAGATAAGATTTTTCAAACATCTTTCAAACTAACCAAAACAATTCCTAAAATGTTGAAAAAGCTTTCGAAATAAAAAACTGCCTTCAAGATCTTTCAGATTTTTTCGACGTTTTCAGAAATTTTTTAAAATTTGTTGAAATTTTCTTTAGCAATTAATTCTTTTAAATAAAAAATCATTTATAATTTTCCTAGGAATTTAAAGACATTTTTTTTAAACCTTTAAAAATTCTTAAAAAGCTTCGAAATTTTTTTTCAAAACCTTGAAAAACTTACATTTCGTTTTAAATTGTTTGATATATTTTCAAATTTTTAATTATTTTTCAATCTTTTCAAAACTTCTGAACTTTTAAAAAAAAATTTTGAAATGATTCCGATTTCACCTGATTTTTTTTTTTTAATTTCGCATAAGTTTCTATACCTTCTAAATATCTTATAAATTATCAATGGTATTTTTCTTAAAATTATCTAAAAATTCTGCATAATTAGAAAAATTGCCTTGAAATCTTCTGGATTCTACTTTGACAATTTTGGAAATCTTTTGAAATGTTTTGAAACATTCTCTTGAAATTAATTTTTCAAAATAATAGTTATTTGTAATACGAGTGCGCAAAATAGGTGATTATCAATCACCTATGCGCACGTGTATCACACGCTATTTTTTACAACGCTCCACAGTGTAGCCAAAAGCACTTTTTGTGGACAAAAGTCTGTCTACAACCCAATTTTCAATGGATTTTGACGTTTTTTTTTTCAAAATGACCGTGAGGCTTTCGGGTATATCGAGTCGGTGCGGGAATTTTGATTTGGCTAAACTAAAATTCTTTATTTAACAACAAAATAAAGAAAATAAAGAAGAGCTTGAGTCTGTGTAATTACTATCTAGCAATAACTTTCAGTAGGTTAGAGTAAGAAAAAAAATTGTTTATAATGTTTTGAACAAATTAATGAACAAAAGCCATTTTTTGTAATTTGCAATGATTAGTTATTTGAAATTCACAGTTTTTATATAGAATAATATAAGAGAAATGTATGCCGGATTATGATTATTTAAAAATATCTGCTGCTTGTTAGCATTATTTAAACAATTTTTATAAACAAATACACAGTTTTCGTATGTCACAATGAATAGGCTCCATTTTTTTTTTGCAGAATCTACCAAAAATGTATTGCCAATGAATCCTTGCTGTGAATTTTTTTCAAATTAGTAACAACTGGTAATTATTAAAACAATATTTATAAACAAATTCACATTTTTAACATTATTCTATGAATAGGGCCAATTTTTTTCGCGGAACCTACTAAAAATGTATTGTTAGTGACTTCTAGCTGTAATCTTGTTTAAATTGATAAAAAATATTAATCTTTCAAACAATTTTTATAAATAAATGCACATTTTCACAATTTTTCCAAGAATAGGCTTCATTTTCTTTGCGAAATCAACTAAAAATGTATTTTCAATGACTCTTTGCTGTGATACTTTACCAACGGAAAAGAAAAGTTAATTATTTGAACAATTTTTATAAACAAATGTATATTTTGGCCACTTTTTCGTGGATTAAGCTAGGAATGTCTTACCAATGACTCCTTGTTGCCTTGTTTCTTCAATTAACAAGAACTGTTCATAATTTAAACAATATTTATGTAGAAATGTATAGTTTGACCATTTTTTCATAAAGAGTATTAATTTGCTTTGCATCTTCGGTTTTTGTCAAAATACGATTCCCAATAAAAAACATAATTTGATAACACTATAACTAAAAACCCATCACACCTTTCATTGATACACGTAATTACCTTGGGTTTTTTAGCCCACTTCGCAAAAAAAAATTTTCATTGAAAAATGGTCAAACTGTGAATTTGGTTATAAATATTGTTTAAAGAATCAACACCTTTTCCTAATTAGAAAAATGTGACGAAAAGGAATAATTGGCAAGACATTTATTGTTGATTCCGCAAAGCAAATTAATACTCTTTTTGAAAATGGTCAAACTATGCATTTCTACATAAATATTGTTTAAATTATGAACAGTTCTTGTTAATTGAAGAAACAAGGCAACATGGAGTCATTGGTAAGACATTCCTAGCTTACTCCACGAAAAAGTGACCGAAATGTACATTTGTTTATAAAAATTGTTCAAATAATTAACTTTTCTTTTCCGTTGGCAAAGTATCATAGCAAAGAGTCATTGAAAATACATTTAAAGTTGATTTCGCAAAGAAAATGAGCCTATTGTTGGAAAAATTGTAAAAATGTGAATTTATTTATGAAAATTGTTTAAAAAATTAATATTTTTTATCAATTTAAACAAGATTACAGCTAGAAGTCACTAACAATACATTTTTAGTAGGTTCCGCGAAAAAAATTGGCCCTATTCATAGAATAATGTTAAAAATGTGAATTTGTTTATAAATATTGTTTTAATAATTACCAGTTGTTACTAATTTGAAAAAAATTCACAGCAAGGATTCATTGGCAATACATTTTTGGTAGATTCTGCAAAAAAAAAATGGAGCCTATTCATTGTGACATACGAAAACTGTGTATTTGTTTATAAAAATTGTTTAAATAATGCTACCAAGCAGCAGATATTTTTAAATAATCATAATCAGGCATATATTTCTCTTATATTATTCTATATAAAAACTATGAATTTCAAATAACTAATCATTGCAAATCACAAAAAATGGCCTTTGTTAATTAATTTGTTCAAAACATTATAAACAAGTTTTTTTCTTACTCTAACCTACTGAAAGTTATTGCTAGATAGTAATTACACAGACTCAAGCTCTTCTTTAGTCAATTCGCAGATCTTACAAAAAAAGGTATATCTGAAAAGTTAGGATAAAAATTTTGGTTATTCGACGGTTATACCCGGAATATTCTGTTAAACTAATAGTCTTAATCATCGGCGCTCTTGGAGGTGCCAAGGTTCCACTGGTTAATAGCCTGAAAAGCATCCCTGTGTGTAAACAAAATGCTGAGACACTTGCGGGGAAAATGCAGAAGGTGGTCGTCCTTGGATCGGTCCGTGTCCTCAGGGTGCACGAGACTTTTGCCGGATCGTCGTATTGAATTCGTCGCAGACTGTAACCACGTGGTTAGAGCTAAAATTTTACCGCGATTTCGCTGGGAGCGGCTGTAATTTTTCAGATTAGCACCCGCTCCCAGCGAAATCCTGCGGTTGTTCTTATGACAAACTATCAACTATATATACCGATTTTTTAGAATTTTCTTTTTAAAATATTGAAAGAAATTTTCAATTAATTTTAGTAATTTGAAAAGACTACAGAATATTTTGAAAAAATTTTTACATTTTGAGGCCTTTTAAGGGATTTAATAGACTTCCGCGGAATTTTAGTAATAATTTTAATAATTTTTCAAAGAATTAGTTCACAAGAATTCAGAAATTTCACAACATATCAAAGAACTGTAAGTATTCAAAAGTATTTCCAAGAATTTGAAAGAATTTTTCAAGATTTTAGACTATTTATAATAATTTGAACAAATTTTCAACTTATTTTCATAATATGGAAGTATTTTGAAGAATTTTAAAGTTTAATGAACAATATTTCTTGATACAAAGTGTTCTTTCTTTAATATTTATAAATATTTAAGGACTTTTCATTTGATATTACATTTTCCAACAGTAGATAACCAACATAGATAATCGGAAAATTACAAAAAATGTCTCTTACAAAATTGGGAGCTCTGCGACCGTCTCGCAGTTGTTTTAAGTTAAAGGTTGTGTTTGTTTATTTTGATTCGTGAAGTTTTTAAATTCAAATTATTGATGATAATAAACTAAGAAATAAATATCATAAATTACTAGTTATTAAAAAGCTCACAAATTTTAGTTGTGTTTTAAGGAGCCTTTCGGAAAAGATATAATTTTTAGGAATAAGGTATGTAAAAAAAGCTGGGCTTTTCTGTCATCGAAAGTCAGGTTAAATGGTATGAAGATTAAACATCTCGTACCAATAGTACCAATCTTACAAAATATCAGAGATAAAAAAAATGTCACTAATTTAAACTTTTGTGTTTTTTGTAAAATAATCATAGTTTAAACTATTATTTACTCAATAAATTGATTTTAATTGTAAGTATACTAATGATAAATTATAATTATCCAGAATTGAGTATTCTGACTTGCCCTGGAGGAATACCAGAAACAATTATCTATTGATGGGCAAAGGTGTCAAAATCGTACCCTTGACCAGGTCTAATAAAAATGTTTAATACAGCTAATTGATTGTATGTATGTATACCATTAAGCCATTTAAAAAAAGTTCATAATAATAATAATAATTCATAATCCATAACTTATTTATTATTGTTAATTTTTTATTTCAGCTAATTGATTAATTTCGTGAAATTATTGAAATCATTGAAGTATTTGTGAAACCTTTTAAATCTATCCGAAATCTTTTCCAGAAATTTTTGAAATCTTTGAAATCGTCAGGAAATCATTGAAATCTTTGTGAAATCTTTGGAAATCTTTTAAAAATATTTGAAATATTTGGTAATATGTGTGAAATTATTGAAATCATTGAAGTCCTTGTCAAATTTTTTTAATCTATCCGAAATCTTTGTCAAATCTTCAGGAAATGATTGAAATCTTTGTGAAATATTTCTGAAATATTTTTAATCTATCCGAAATCTTTGCGAAATATTTGATATCTTTGTGAAATCTTTCTGATATCTTTGGAAATCTTTTCAAAATATTTGAAATATTTCTGCAATATTTGGTAATATCTTTGAAATTATTCAAATCATTGAAGTCTTTGTGAAATCTTTTAAATCTTTCGACATCTTTGTGAAATATTTTTTTAATCTTTGATAATATTTGTAAAATTATTAAAATCTTTTTAAAATCTTTGGGAAATCATTGAAATCTTTGTGCACTCTTTGAAATCGATCTGAAATTTTTATGAAATATTTTTAATCTATCCGAAATCTTTGCAAAATATTTGATATCTTTGTGAAATCTTTCTGATATCTCTGGAAATCTTTGCAAAATATTTGAAATATTTGGTAATATTTGTGAAATTATTGAAATAATTGGAAAATCATTAAACTCTTTGTAATATCTTTTATATCTATTCGAAATCTTTGCTAAATATTTAAAATCTTTGGGAAATATTGAAATCTTTGGGAAATCATTGAAATCTTGGTGCACTCTTTGAAATCTTTGTGAAATAATTGAAGTATTTGTGAAAGCTTTTGAATCTATCCGAAATCTTGGTGAAATTTGTGAAATCTTTGGGAAATCGTTCAAATCTTTGTGAAATCTTTCGGTATCTTTGGAAATCTTTGCGAAATATTTGGTAATTTTTTAGAAAGGACCCCGCACCAAATGTACAGTAAATGGCTTTTTGTAAAAAATTGTAAATCTATTTTGTTTTTTTGCATTTTCGAACCTGCACACAAAAAAACTGAAGTGAATTTTCGTCTCGATTTTTGTTGCGGGTAATCTTCAAGTAGATAAAGTTTACTTTTTTTGCATCGAAGCAAAACAAGATTTGATAGAGTTGACATGGTAACCATTTCCCATGTGTTGGGTAAATCTTAACATGTGAAGTTAATTTTTGTTGCAGGTAAAGATTACTCTAAAATCTATGTAAAGATTAAATTTCGTTTATTCTGTGTGCAGAGCCAAAATTTGAAAGAAAAAAGTAAGAAAAATGGACAGTTTTTAGACAAACACTTGTTAAAGTTTCAATTTTTACATGTATTTTAATAAAAGAAATGCTTATTTTAGTGCAATGTTTTTTTCTCAAAATCTCGTTGACAGATTTGGCTGGAAGTTTTTTTTTGAAATTTTCAACTTTGCTTTGTCTTTTTAGTTAAGAACATATAATAAACAAACAATAGAGAGAATCATTTCTTAAACAATCTCTTTCTTTTTTGTTGATATATATTTGTCTGAAATAAAATAGATATTTGAAATATTCGTCAAATTTTCTTTATGAATCATATTTAATATAAATTTTTCTTCATAGCCTTTTTGTTTAAATTAATATTAATATTTATTATTTGTGGGCGTCCGCATGAAAAGGGCCCTTGGGGCGGTTCTAGTTTGGGAGATATTCGCGTTTTTCTAAGTCAGGATAAAAATTATTATTTTCGGATTTAAGTGGGAAATAATATTAAGACCTATACTGAATCTTTTGACACTATATTTATGTCCTAAAAAGGAAGCGGAAATGGGTATATTTCATTTTTAAAGAAAAAGTGTAACATGTGCGCTTATGGCTCTCGCCAACATTAAATGCGGTTTTTCGAAGCTTCAAATTCAAAAATGTCCCGGCGACTCGTTTTTCAATTGGGCTTAAAAAGCCGGGAACTTATCCGGCTATATGATTCTGTATGTAACTTCATACCAGTCATAAGGGCCCTTTTCATGCGGATGCACAGGGGGACAAAAAAAGGCCGTGGACAAATTGATTTTCAGAAGACAATTATTATCTGATTTTCACTTTTTTTTAAATGAAAGCTAATAAAATTTCGCATGGAACTGTCATGGCCGATTTTTAAATTTTTTGTTTATTTTTTTATTTATTTAATAACCAAATTAAAAAAAAACACAAATTTTGACTTTTGAAGTACACCGGTTTTTAAAAAATGCTTTGATTCAATCAAAACTACCTAGAAAACTGAAAGCAACTTTCCAAAAAAGATGTCCAATAGCAATGCAAATATTAAAAAATTTATTGAATTTTTTATAAACAAATAAGTGAATGAAAATGGTTTCGTGTGGATTGGCGGCGATTCGTCACTTGATTCACACTATATTTGAACAATTTATGGACAAAAAGAGTTTTTAGTTGAATTAATGAAAGTATATAAATAATTTGTTATTTTAAAAGCAATTTTTATAAACAAATATCCATATCAGGTATTTTTGATGGAATAAATAAAGCTTTTTCTATGGAATCGATCATAAATTACTTGGAAATAAAACCTAAGTATCATGTTTGGTCACCAAATAAAAGTTAATAGATGTGTAAACTGCCTTAATTAACAAATGTACTATTTGGCTATTCTGGAGGTACAAACTTGATTTTTTCGATGCAGTTAATTGCAAGTAACTAACTTCTAATTTTTTAAGAACATTTTGATGACAGTAAATAATTTATTATTGTAAACAACAATTATTTAAACAAATTTGTATCATTTTATGTATTTATAAATAAAATACCGCTTTTTTCAAGGAATTAAGAGCCAGTTATTTAGCAATGATTTTTTTGCTATGAATCGATAACATTTGATAATTGTTTAACCAAACTTAATTAAAAAATGCATTATTTGGGTATTTTTCAGCATTTAAACTTGTTTTTTCCGTGTGTAATCAATTGTTAATAACATATTTCTTAACTTTTTTTTATAGTTTGATAACGATCCACTATTTTTATTTTTAATAACAATTTAATTAACTTAAATTTAATTAATTTAAGAAACTACCTAATAGTACTAACTCTGATCATTTTATTAGTACTTACTCCGATCATTTTATCGTATTAGGTTATTTTCAAAATAAACCGATCAATTCCGTTAACCGAAAAAGAAAGTCAAGTAACTGCTAAGTAATTTTAATTATATTCCACAAGAAAAAAAAAAGTTAGTTTACTAATGCATTAGCCGAGAAAAATTTGTTTACTACATTGTTAATAAAAATAAAAATAGTGGATCGTTATCGAACTATCAAAAAAAAGTTAAAAAATGTATTATTAACAGTTCATTACACACAAAAAAACAAGTTTAAATGCTGAAAAATAGCCAAATAATGCATTTGTTAATTAAGTTTGGTTAAACAATTATCAAATGTTATCGATTCATAGCAAAAAATCATTGCTAAATAACTGGCACCTAATTCCGTGAAAAAAGGGTTGACTGTCATTAAAATGTTCTTAAAAATTTAGAACTTAATTATTTACAGTTAATTGCATCGAAAAAATCAAGTTTGTACCTCCAAAATAGCCAAATAGTGCATTTGTTAATTAAGGCGGTTTAAATTTTTTTTAAATTAACTTTTATTCGGTAACCAAATATGATACTGAGGTTTTATTTCCAAGTAATATATGATCGCTTCCATAGAAAAAACTTTATTTATTCCATCAAAAATACCTGATATGGATCTTTGTTTATAAAAATTGCTTTTAAAATAAAAAATTATTTATTACCTTTTATTAATTCAACTGAAAAACTCTTTTTGTCCATAAATTGTTCAAATTTAGTGCGAATCAAGTAACGAATCGCCGCCAATCTCAATTTTCATTGCTATTGGACATCTTTTTTGGATAGTTGCTTTCAGTTTTCTATGTATTTTTGATTGAATCAAAGAATTTTTTTTAAACCGGTATACTTCAAAAGACAAATTTTTTTTCATTTTTGTTATTAAATAAACAAAAAAAAGCAATATTTAAAAATCGGCGATGAGAGTTCGATGCGAAATTTCATTAGCTTTCATTTAAAAAAAAGTTAAAATCGGATAATAATTGTCTTCTGAAAATCAATTTGTCCACGGACATTTGTTCCTAACTAAAAAGTTAAAGGAAAGCTGAAAAATTATGAGAACATATTTATAAACCATAATAAGTGTTTAAACAATTATGTTTGTTAACTTGCATTAATTATTATCTCACTGAGTAAAAAGTGGACAAGAAGTTAAATTTTTTAGAAAAAACCGAAAATATCTAGCATTAATATAGGAGGAGATAGTTATAAACAATAATAATTCATTTAAACAATTATGTTTGTTAAATTTCATTGTTTATTATCTCACTCTAAGTGAAAAATTGACAAAAAGTGAAAAATTTCCAAAAAAACCCGCAACTATCAAGCATTACTATAGGAGAAGATAGTTATGAATAATAATCATTTGTTTAAACAATTATGTTTGTTGAATTTCAATTATTATTACCGCACTCTAAGTGAAAAGTCGACAAAAAGTGGAAAATTCCAGAAAATACTGCAACTTTTTAACATAATTCAATGAAAATATTATTAAAAACAATAATAAATTGTTTAAACAATTATGTTCGTTAACTTCAACATGTTACATACATTGTTTTTAAAAACGAATTATCTCTTTCAAAGATGTGAAAGATACTGATTAAATTAGACTAATCGAGGATTAACATCTAACCAGAGTTCGTGAAATCGGCCCTAAGAATGCTAGTATGAAATATTCCTCTGCGGATCATACTTTCTGAGAAATCAACCCTCAAAGTAGGGGGTGAGTTTCACTTCGCGGGTCACACGTTCGTATCGTTGCTCATATCTGGAAAGGAGATGGTTTGCTGAGGAAAATCTGTGAGACTTAAATTGTAAAACGACAAATTTTGTACAACTTTAGTTATATACGCTTTTATCCAGAAACGACCCCATTTCGAGATATGAGCTATGGAAGGAGCGTGCCACCCGCGCGGTACAACTCACCCCCTAATCTGAATTTTGATTACTTAGAAAGTTTGACCCGCAGAGGAAAAATTCATACCAACATTCTTATTGTAAATTGTAAGAACTATTTGTCTGTAAAAAATCATTTTTTTCCGATGCACCCTTTCCAAAAAAAACGTCAAAAACCATTTTTAAGGGTGTTTTGCTCGATTTAAGGGTGGTTTCATGCTTCATTTCGAGTCTAACTTATTTTGTATTGTCTATTAATGCCTTAAGGAATATGTACAGCAAATATTAATAAATTATTTTAAGTTTTTCTGTTTCTTTTTTGTAAATGTTAACAAAATTTTGGCCGCCTTTTAAACTTGTTTTCCCCCTTAAATTCATAATATCGGCAGCTTCAATATATACATATACACACTATATTATTGTGGCTCTAGAACTTAATTTGTTCAAGTTATTCAATTTCGAAGTCGATTTTTCGGAATTTTTTATTTAAACAAATAAATAACAATTAGCAATGAGGTATGTTTTTTTAAACTTTTTTTTTTTACTTTTCATTACACTTTTTTAGCGACACAATGTAAAAGGTTTTATTCAAATCGGTGGAACGCTGCCCCAACGCCGCCGCCCCAAGTTTTTAGAATGTAACAATGTAAGCAAGATTCAGAAAGTAGATTACTCATTCTTGTGACACTTATTTGACATATAAAAATTAATTTGTATTATTCAAAGCTTCATTTCTCCATTAAACTTCTCAGATAGATACAATAATAAATAATAATAATAATTATTAAGATTTTAATAATAATTTTCATATACACTGTAAGAAAAACGTGTGGTAAATTTTCCATACATGTGTTGGAAGTTTTTAGTTCTTTTAGTTTTTATTAATTTCTTATTTTGAAATATTGCATGAAAATTGCTCAGTGATATACATATGCATCCAGTTTGTTTAGTTGCTTCTAAAAAACCAACTTAATTAATTGAAGTGCAACACGCCCAATGAAGCGCTTTGATATAAGAGTATAAATAAAACTCTACCAAATCTTAACTGAAGTCGGTTTTGCAACATTCGACTCACGACTCACGCGGTGAGTCGAATCGGATTTTTTTCGAGTCAATTGTTAGGAATATAATTAGGAATTTAAAGAATGGTAGGGCTACTGGTGTAGACAGTATTAACCTCACAGGCTGTGCGAGTTGATAAATTCATGTATCATCGAGATGGGAGAAGTTACAGATGACTGGAAAAATGCGATTATCGTCCCAACATACAGAAGAAAGGGAGATGAAAGCCACTGTAATAATTACAGAAATATCAGCTTACTATAAGTACCGTGTTGGGAAGGAGGTATAGATTTTTCAGTTTGATCTAGAATTTTCGTGTTATTTATTTAAATAACACGTTCGTTTCGCAACACTGCTCCGACCCAGGTTCCTGATCAATCTCTTGAGCGATCACGCCAAGTGAAGAGCTTTACAAGGTTTTTATGTGAGGTTCCCCACACGGGCCCATTAGTATCCAAGGTCTTTTGTTTCAGGCGTCATTCACTCTACTCACATTCGCCTTATAAACTATTTGTCGCCACACTTTTCTGTCCTGGCATACTTCTCTAGCTTCCTTCACGCCCATGCATTTTTTCATGCAAGTTCTCCTGTTTCTATGGCTTCTTATGTCTTTTCGGATTAAGGTCTCATTCACACATTCTTTCCGCGGTCTGCCTCTGGGCATACTGCTATTTACTTTACCTTCATACACTTGTTTCGTTAGACGTTCATCTTTCATTATTTCAACATGTCCGAACCAGGCGCACTTGTAACATGACTCCGAGGATGCACCTCTTTGTCCAAATAAAAAAAAAAAAAAGAGAACTCAGTCTGACTTCAGTGTCTCATGAAGCGAGTCGACTTTTCGAAATAGGGAAGGAAGAAAATATGGAATTTTACAGTTTGATTATTTTTCAATAAACTTTGTTTCTGTATATAAAAATATTCATACAAGATTTTATAACCGCGTAACCAGAGTATAATTTGGAAGTTGACTGAAAATGGAGTAACCTACAACCTGCTTTAAAAAGATAAGTTT